>CP137673.1:26276250-26876250 GCA_037976565.1 Mesocentrotus franciscanus
ATCGGTCCGCTAGCGCTCAGAGAAAATACCTATTTTTACGACTAGGTGGAGGTTCAAGAAAAGGTCTAATCTTTCGAAAAATGATATTTTATCAAAAGTTAGATGGTTCCTCGATAGCGGAGTAGTCTCTTCCTGCAGACGGTCATTTTCCGTACTCTACGTGTTATACATATGGGACAATTGGAGGGGTAACTTTGGATCGGTCCGCTAGCGCTCAGAGAAAATACCTATTTTTACGACTATGTGGAGGTTCAAGAACAAGGTCTAATCTTTCGAAAAATGATATTTTATCAAAAGTTAGATGGTTCCTCGATAGCGGAGTAGTCTTCCTGCAGACGGTCATTTTCCGTACTCTACGTGTTATACATATGGGACAATTGAGGGGGTAACTTTGATCGGTCCGCTAGCGCTCAGAGAAAATACCTATTTTTACGACTATGTGGAGGTTCAAGAACAAGGTCTAATCTTTCGAAAAATGATATTTTATCAAAAGTTAGATGGTTCCTCGATAGCGGAGTAGTCTTCCTGCAGACGGTCATTTTCCGTACTCTACGTGTTATACATATGGGACAATTGAGGGGGTAACTTTGGATCGGTCCGCTAGCGCTCAGAGAAAATACCTATTTTTACGACTATGTGGAGGTTCAAGAACAAGGTCTAATCTTTCGAAAAATTATATTTTATCAAAAGTTAGATGGTTCCTCGATAGCGGAGTAGTCTTCCTGCAGACGGTCATTTTCCGTACTCTACGTGTTATACATATGGGACAATTGAGGGGGGGTAACTTTGGATCGGTTCTAGCGCTCAGAGAAAATACCTATTTTACGACTATGTGGAGGTTCAAGAACAAGGTCTAATCTTTCGAAAAATGATATTTTATCAAAAGTTAGATGGTTCCTCGATAGCGGACAGTCTTCCTGCAGACGGTCATTTTCCGTACTCTACGTGTTATACATATGGACAATTGAGGGGGGGTAACTTTGATCGGTCCGCTAGCGCTCAGAGAAAATACCTATTTTTACGACTATGTGGAGGTTCAAGAACAAGGTCTAATCTTTCGAAAAAATGATATTTTATCAAAAGTTAGATGGTTCCTCGATAGCGGAGTAGTCTTCCTGCAGACGGTCATTTTCCGTACTCTACGTGTTATACATATGGGACAATTGGGGGGGGTAACTTTGATCGGTCCGCTAGCGCTCAGAGAAAATACCTATTTTTACGACTATGTGGAGGTTCAAGAACAAGGTCTAATCTTTCGAAAAATGATATTTTATCAAAAGTTAGATGGTTCCTCGATAGCGGAGTAGTCTTCCTGCAGACGGTCATTTTCCGTACTCTACGTGTTATACATATGGGACAATTGGAGGGGGGTAACTTTGGATCGGTCCGCTAGCGCTCAGAGAAAATACCTATTTTTACGACTATGTGGAGGTTCAAGAACAAGGTCTAATCTTTCGAAAAATGATATTTTATCAAAAGTTAGATGGTTCCTCGATAGCGGACTAGTCTTCCTGCAGACGGTCATTTTCCGTACTCTACGTGTTATTCATATGGGACAATTGGAGGGGGTAACTTTGGATCGGTCCGCTAGCGCTCAGAGAAAATACCTATTTTTACGACTATGTGGAGGTTCAAGAACAAGGTCTAATCTTTCGAAAAATGATATTTTATCAAAAGTTAGATGGTTCCTCGATAGCGGAGTAGTCTTCCTGCAGACGGTCATTTTCCGTACTCTACGTTATACATATGGGACAATTGAGGGGGGTAACTTTGGATCGGTCCGCTAGCGCTCAGAGAAAATACCTATTTTTACGACTATGTGGAGGTTCAAGAACAAGGTCTAATCTTTCGAAAAATGATATTTTATCAAAAGTTAGATGGTTCCTCGATAGCGGAGTAGTCTTCCTGCAGACGGTCATTTTCCGTACTCTACGTGTTATTCATATGGGACAATTGGAGGGGGGGGGTAACTTTTGATCGGTCCGCTAGCGCTCAGAGAAAATACCTATTTTTACGACTATGTGGAGGTTCAAGAACAAGGTCTAATCTTTCGAAAAATTATATTTTATCAAAAGTTAGATGGTTCCTCGATAGCGGAGTAGTCTTCCTGCAGACGGTCATTTTCCGTACTCTACGTGTTATACATATGGGACAACTGGAGGGGGTAACTTTGGATCGGTCCGCTAGCGCTCAGAGAAAATACCTATTTTTACGACTATGTGGAGGTTCAAGAACAAGGTCTAATCTTTCGAAAAAATTATATTTTATCAAAAGTTAGATGGTTCCTCGATAGCGGACTAGTCTTCCTGCAGACGGTCATTTTCCGTACTCTACGTGTTATACATATGGGACAATTGAGGGGGGGGTAACTTGGATCGGTCCGCTAGCGCTCAGAGAAAATACCTATTTTTACGACTATGTGGAGGTTCAAGAACAAGGTCTAATCTTTCGAAAAATGATATTTTATCAAAAGTTAGATGGTTCCTCGATAGCGGAGTAGTCTTCCTGCAGACGGTCATTTTCCGTACTCTACGTGTTATACATATGGGACAATTGGAGGGGGTAACTTTGGATCGGTTCAGCGCTCAGAGAAAATACCTATTTTTACGACTATGTGGAGGTTCAAGAACAAGGTCTAATCTTTCGAAAAAATTATATTTTATCAAAAGTTAGATGGTTCCTCGATAGCGGAGTAGTCTTCCTGCAGACGGTCATTTTCCGTACTCTACGTGTTATACATATGGGACAATTTAGGGGGGTAACTTTGGATCGGTCCGCTAGCGCTCAGAGAAAATACCTATTTTTACGACTATGTGGAGGTTCAAGAACAAGGTCTAATCTTTCGAAAAAATGATATTTTATCAAAAGTTAGATGGTTCCTCGATAGCGGAGTAGTCTTCTTCAGACGGTCATTTTCCGTACTCTACGTGTTATTCATATGGGACAATTGGAGGGTAACTTTGATCGGTCCGCTAGCGCTCAGAGAAAATACCTATTTTTACGACTATGTGGAGGTTCAAGAACAAGGTCTAATCTTTCGAAAAATGATATTTTATCAAAAGTTAGATGGTTCCTCGATAGCGGAGTAGTCTTCCTGCAGACGGTCATTTTCCGTACTCTACGTGTTATACATATGGGACAATTGGAGGGGGGTAACTTTGATCGGTCCGCTAGCGCTCAGAGAAAATACCTATTTTTACGACTATGTGGAGGTTCAAGAACAAGGTCTAATCTTTCGAAAAATGATATTTTATCAAAAGTTAGATGGTTCCTCGATAGCGGAGTAGTCTTCCTGCAGACGGTCATTTTCCGTACTCTACGTGTTATACATATGGGACAATTGGAGGGGGTAACTTTGGATCGGTCCGCTAGCGCTCAGAGAAAATACCTATTTTTACGACTATGTGGAGGTTCAAGAACAAGGTCTAATCTTTCGAAAATGATATTTTATCAAAAGTTAGATGGTTCCTCGATAGCGGAGTAGTCTTCCTGCAGACGGTCATTTTCCGTGCTATACGTGTTATACATATGGGACAATTGGAGGGGGGTAACTTTGGATCGGTCCGCTAGCGCTCAGAGAAAATACCTATTTTTACGACTATGTGGAGGTTCAAGAACAAGGTCTAATCTTTCGAAAAATGATATTTTATCAAAAGTTAGATGGTTCCTCGATAGCGGACTAGTCTTCCTGCAGACGGTCATTTTCCGTACTCTACGTGTTATACATATGGGACAATTGAGGGGGGGGTAACTTTTGGATCCGCTAGCGCTCAGAGAAAATACCTATTTTTACGACTATGTGGAGGTTCAAGAACAAGGTCTAATCTTTCGAAAAATGATATTTTATCAAAAGTTAGATGGTTCCTCGATAGCGGACTAGTCTTCCTGCAGACGGTCATTTTCCGTACTCTACGTGTTATACATATGGGACAATTGAGGGGGTAACTTTGGATCGGTCCGCTAGCGCTCAGAGAAAATACCTATTTTTACGACTATGTGGAGGTTCAAGAACAAGGTCTAATCTTTCGAAAAATGATATTTTATCAAAAGTTAGATGGTTCCTCGATAGCGGAGTAGTCTTCCTGCAGACGGTCATTTTCCGTACTCTACGTGTTATACATATGGGACAATTGGAGGGGGTAACTTTGGATCGGTCCGCTAGCGCTCAGAGAAAATACCTATTTTTACGACTATGTGGAGGTTCAAGAACAAGGTCTAATCTTTCGAAAAATGATATTTTATCAAAAGTTAGATGGTTCCTCGATAGCGGAGTAGTCTTCCTGCAGACGGTCATTTTCCGTACTCTACGTGTTATACATATGGGACAATTGGAGGGGGGTAACTTTGGATCGGTCCGCTAGCGCTCAGAGAAAATACCTATTTTTACGACTATGTGGAGGTTCAAGAACAAGGTCTAATCTTTCGAAAAATGATATTTTATCAAAAGTTAGATGGTTCCTCGATAGCGGAGTAGTCTTCCTGCAGACGGTCATTTTCCGTACTCTACGTGTTATACATATGGGACAATTGGAGGGGGGTAACTTTGGATCGGTCCGCTAGCGCTCAGAGAAAATACCTATTTTTACGACTATGTGGAGGTTCAAGAACAAGGTCTAATCTTTCGAAAAATGATATTTTATCAAAAGTTAGATGGTTCCTCGATAGCGGAGTAGTCTTCCTGCAGACGGTCATTTTCCGTACTCTACGTGTTATACATATGGGACAATTGGAGGGGGTAACTTTGGATCGGTCCGCTAGCGCTCAGAGAAAATACCTATTTTTACGACTATGTGGAGGTTCAAGAACAAGGTCTAATCTTTCGAAAAATGATATTTTATCAAAAGTTAGATGGTTCCTCGATAGCGGAGTAGTCTTCCTGCAGACGGTCATTTTCCGTACTCTACGTGTTATACATATGGGACAATTGAGGGGAGGGGGTAACTTTGATCGGTCCGCTAGCGCTCAGAGAAAATACCTATTTTTACGACTATGTGGAGGTTCAAGAACAAGGTCTAATCTTTCGAAAAATGATATTTTATCAAAAGTTAGATGGTTCCTCGATAGCGGAGTAGTCTTCCTGCAGACGGTCATTTTCCGTACTCTACGTGTTATACATGGGACAATTGAGGGGGGTAACTTTGGATCGGTCCGCTAGCGCTCAGAGAAAATACCTATTTTTACGACTATGTGGAGGTTCAAGAACAAGGTCTAATCTTTCGAAAAAATGATATTTTATCAAAAGTTAGATGGTTCCTCGATAGCGGAGTAGTCTTCCTGCAGACGGTCATTTTCCGTACTCTACGTGTTATACATATGGGACAATTGGAGGGGGGTAACTTTGGATCGGTCCGCTAGCGCTCAGAGAAAATACCTATTTTTACGACTAGGTGGAGGTTCAAGAACAAGGTCTAATCTTTCGAAAAATGATATTTTATCAAAAGTTAGATGGTTCCTCGATAGCGGAGTAGTCTTCCTGCAGACGGTCATTTTCCGTGCTATACGTGTTATACATATGGGACAATTGGAGGGGGGTAACTTTGGATCGGTCCGCTAGCGCTCAGAGAAAATACCTATTTTTACGACTATGTGGAGGTTCAAGAACAAGGTCTAATCTTTCGAAAAATGATATTTTATCAAAAGTTAGATGGTTCCTCGATAGCGGAGTAGTCTTCCTGCAGACGGTCATTTTCCGTACTCTACGTGTTATACACATGGGACAATTGGGGGGGGTAACTTTGGATCGGTCCGCTAGCGCTCAGAGAAAATACCTATTTTTACGACTATGTGGAGGTTCAAGAACAAGGTCTAATCTTTCGAAAAAATGATATTTTATCAAAAGTTAGATGGTTCCTCGATAGCGGAGTAGTCTTCCTGCAGACGGTCATTTTCCGTACTCTACGTGTTATACATATGGGACAATTGGAGGGGGGGTAACTTTGATCGGTCCGCTAGCGCTCAGAGAAAATACCTATTTTTACGACTATGTGGAGGTTCAAGAACAAGGTCTAATCTTTCGAAAAATGATATTTTATCAAAAGTTAGATGGTTCCTCGATAGCGGAGTAGTCTTCCTGCAGACGGTCATTTTCCGTACTCTACGTGTTATACATATGGGACAATTGGGGGGGGTAACTTTGGATCGGTCCGCTAGCGCTCAGAGAAAATACCTATTTTTACGACTATGTGGAGGTTCAAGAACAAGGTCTAATCTTTCGAAAAATGATATTTTATCAAAAGTTAGATGGTTCCTCGATAGCGGAGTAGTCTTCCTGCAGACGGTCATTTTCCGTACTCTACGTGTTATACATATGGGACAATTGGAGGGGGTAACTTTGGATCGGTCCGCTAGCGCTCAGAGAAAATACCTATTTTTACGACTATGTGGAGGTTCAAGAACAAGGTCTAATCTTTCGAAAAAATGATATTTTATCAAAAGTTAGATGGTTCCTCGATAGCGGAGTAGTCTTCCTGCAGACGGTCATTTTCCGTACTCTACGTGTTATACATATGGGACAATTGGAGAGGGGGTAACTTTGGATCGGTCCGCTAGCGCTCAGAGAAAATACCTATTTTTACGACTATGTGGAGGTTCAAGAACAAGGTCTAATCTTTCGAAAAATGATATTTTATCAAAAGTTAGATGGTTCCTCGATAGCGGAGTAGTCTTCCTGCAGACGGTCATTTTCCGTACTCTACGTGTTATACATATGGGACAATTGAGGGGGGTAACTTTGGATCGGTCCGCTAGCGCTCAGAGAAAATACCTATTTTTACGACTATGTGGAGGTTCAAGAACAAGGTCTAATCTTTCGAAAAATGATATTTTATCAAAAGTTAGATGGTTCCTCGATAGCGGAGTAGTCTTCCTGCAGACGGTCATTTTCCGTACTATACGTGTTATACATATGGGACAATTGGAGGGGGGTAACTTTGGATCGGTCCGCTAGCGCTCAGAGAAAATACCTATTTTTACGACTATGTGGAGGTTCAAGAACAAGGTCTAATCTTTCGAAAAAATGATATTTTATCAAAAGTTAGATGGTTCCTCGATAGCGGAGTAGTCTTCCTGCAGACGGTCATTTTCCGTACTCTACGTGTTATACATATGGGACAATTGGAGGGGGTAACTTTGGATCGGTCCGCTAGCGCTCAGAGAAAATACCTATTTTTACGACTATGTGGAGGTTCAAGAACAAGGTCTAATCTTTCGAAAAATGATATTTTATCAAAAGTTAGATGGTTCCTCGATAGCGGAGTAGTCTTCCTGCAGACGGTCATTTTCCGTACTCTACGTGTTATACATATGGGACAATTGGAGGGGGGTAACTTTGGATCGGTCCGCTAGCGCTCAGAGAAAATACCTATTTTTACGACTATGTGGAGGTTCAAGAACAAGGTCTAATCTTTCGAAAAATGATATTTTATCAAAAGTTAGATGGTTCCTCGATAGCGGAGTAGTCTTCCTGCAGACGGTCATTTTCCGTACTCTACGTGTTATACATATGGGACATTTAGAGGGGGAGGGGGTAACTTTGGATCGGTCCGCTAGCGCTCAGAGAAAATACCTATTTTTACGACTATGTGGAGGTTCAAGAACAAGGTCTAATCTTTCGAAAAATGATATTTTATCAAAAGTTAGATGGTTCCTCGATAGCGGAGTAGTCTTCCTGCAGACGGTCATTTTCCGTACTCTACGTGTTATACATATGGGACAATTGAGGGGGGTAACTTTGGATCGGTCCGCTAGCGCTCAGAGAAAATACCTATTTTTACGACTATGTGGAGGTTCAAGAACAAGGTCTAATCTTTCGAAAAAATGATATTTTATCAAAAGTTAGATGGTTCCTCGATAGCGGACTAGTCTTCCTGCAGACGGTCATTTTCCGTACTCTACGTGTTATACATATGGGACAATTAGAGGGGGAGGGGGTAACTTTGGATCGGTCCGCTAGCGCTCAGAGAAAATACCTATTTTTACGACTAGGTGGAGGTTCAAGAACAAGGTCTAATCTTTCGAAAAATGATATTTTATCAAAAGTTAGATGGTTCCTCGATAGCGGAGTAGTCTTCCTGCAGACGGTCATTTTCCGTACTCTACGTGTTATACATATGGGACAATTGGAGGGGGTAACTTTGGATCGGTCCGCTAGCGCTCAGAGAAAATACCTATTTTTACGACTATGTGGAGGTTCAAGAACAAGGTCTAATCTTTCGAAAA
Organism: Mesocentrotus franciscanus; assembly: GCA_037976565.1. NCBI lineage: Eukaryota > Metazoa > Echinodermata > Echinoidea > Camarodonta > Strongylocentrotidae > Mesocentrotus > Mesocentrotus franciscanus. The sequence goes on from CP137673.1 coordinate 26,284,468, forward strand.
ATGATATTTTATCAAAAGTTAGATGGTTCCTCGATAGCGGAGTAGTCTTCCTGCAGACGGTCATTTTCCGTACTCTACGTGTTATACATATGGGACAATTGGGGGGGGGTAACTTTGGATCGGTCCGCTAGCGCTCAGAGAAAATACCTATTTTTACGACTAGGTGGAGGTTCAAGAACAAGGTCTAATCTTTCGAAAAAATGATATTTTATCAAAAGTTAGATGGTTCCTCGATAGCGGAGTAGTCTTCCTGCAGACGGTCATTTTCCGTACTCTACGTGTTATCATATGGGACAATTGGAGGGGGGTAACTTTGGATCGGTCCGCTAGCGCTCAGAGAAAATACCTATTTTTACGACTATGTGGAGGTTCAAGAACAAGGTCTAATCTTTCGAAAAATTATATTTTATCAAAAGTTAGATGGTTCCTCGATAGCGGACTAGTCTTCCTGCAGACGGTCATTTTCCGTACTCTACGTGTTATACATATGGGACAATTGAGGGGAGGGGGTAACTTTGGATCGGTCCGCTAGCGCTCAGAGAAAATACCTATTTTTACGACTAGGTGGAGGTTCAAGAACAAGGTCTAATCTTTCGAAAAATGATATTTTATCAAAAGTTAGATGGTTCCTCGATAGCGGAGTAGTCTTCCTGCAGACGGTCATTTTCCGTACTCTACGTGTTATACATATGGGACAATTGGAGGGGGGTAACTTTGGATCGGTCCGCTAGCGCTCAGAGAAAATACCTATTTTTACGACTAGGTGGAGGTTCAAGAAAAAGGTCTAGTCTTTCGAAAAAATGATATTTTATCAAAAGTTAGATGGTTCCCCGATAGCGGAGTAGTCTTCCTGCAGACGGTCATTTTCCGTACTCTACGTGTTATACATATGGGACATTTAGAGGGGGGGTAACTTTGGATCGGTCCGCTAGCGCTCAGAGAAAATACCTATTTTTACGACTATGTGGAGGTTCAAGAACAAGGTCTAATCTTTCGAAAAATGATATTTTATCAAAAGTTAGATGGTTCCTCGATAGCGGAGTAGTCTTCCTGCAGACGGTCATTTTCCGTACTCTACGTGTTATACATATGGGACAATTGGAGGGGGGTAACTTTGGATCGGTCCGCTAGCGCTCAGAGAAAATACCTATTTTTACGACTAGGTGGAGGTTCAAGAACAAGGTCTAATCTTTCGAAAAATGATATTTTATCAAAAGTTAGATGGTTCCTCGATAGCGGAGTAGTCTTCCTGCAGACGGTCATTTTCCGTACTCTACGTGTTATACATATGGGACAATTGGAGGGGGTAACTTTGGATCGGTCCGCTAGCGCTCAGAGAAAATACCTATTTTTACGACTAGGTGGAGGTTCAAGAACAAGGTCTAATCTTTCGAAAAATGATATTTTATCAAAAGTTAGATGGTTCCTCGATAGCGGAGTAGTCTTCCTGCAGACGGTCATTTTCCGTACTCTACGTGTTATACATATGGGACAATTGAGGGGGGTAACTTTGGATCGGTCCGCTAGCGCTCAGAGAAAATACCTATTTTTACGACTGGGGAGGTTCAAGAAAAGGTCTAATCTTTCGAAAAAATGATATTTTATCAAAAGTTAGATGGTTCCTCGATAGCGGAGTAGTCTTCCTGCAGACGGTCATTTTCCGTACTCTACGTGTTATACATATGGGACAATTGAGGGGGGGTAACTTTGGATCGGTCCGCTAGCGCTCAGAGAAAATACCTATTTTTACGACTATGTGGAGGTTCAAGAACAAGGTCTAATCTTTCGAAAAATGATATTTTATCAAAAGTTAGATGGTTCCTCGATAGCGGAGTAGTCTTCCTGCAGACGGTCATTTTCCGTACTCTACGTGTTATACATAGGACAATTGGAGGGGGTAACTTTGGATCGGTCCGCTAGCGCTCAGAGAAAATACCTATTTTACGACTATGTGGAGGTTCAAGAACAAGGTCTAATCTTTCGAAAAATGATATTTTATCAAAAGTTAGATGGTTCCTCGATAGCGGAGTAGTCTTCCTGCAGACGGTCATTTTCCGTACTCTACGTGTTATACATATGGGACAATTGAGGGGGTAACTTTGATCGGTCCGCTAGCGCTCAGAGAAAATACCTATTTTTACGACTATGTGGAGGTTCAAGAACAAGGTCTAATCTTTCGAAAAATGATATTTTATCAAAAGTTAGATGGTTCCTCGATAGCGGAGTAGTCTTCCTGCAGACGGTCATTTTCCGTACTCTACGTGTTATACATATGGGACAATTGGGGGGGGGTAACTTTGATCGGTCCGCTAGCGCTCAGAGAAAATACCTATTTTTACGACTATGTGGAGGTTCAAGAACAAGGTCTAATCTTTCGAAAAATGATATTTTATCAAAAGTTAGATGGTTCCTCGATAGCGGAGTAGTCTTCCTGCAGACGGTCATTTTCCGTACTCTACGTGTTATACATATGGGACAATTGGAGGGGGGTAACTTTGATCGGTCCGCTAGCGCTCAGAGAAAATACCTATTTTTACGACTATGTGGAGGTTCAAGAACAAGGTCTAATCTTTCGAAAAATGATATTTTATCAAAAGTTAGATGGTTCCTCGATAGCGGAGTAGTCTTTGCAGACGGTCATTTTCCGTACTCTACGTGTTACATATGGGACAATTGGAGGGGTAACTTTGATCGGTCCGCTAGCGCTCAGAGAAAATACCTATTTTTACGACTATGTGGAGGTTCAAGAACAAGGTCTAATCTTTCGAAAAATGATATTTTATCAAAAGTTAGATGGTTCCTCGATAGCGGAGTAGTCTTCCTGCAGACGGTCATTTTCCGTACTCTACGTGTTATACATATGGGACAATTGGAGGGGGTAACTTTGGATCGGTCCGCTAGCGCTCAGAGAAAATACCTATTTTTACGACTATGTGGAGGTTCAAGAACAAGGTCTAATCTTTCGAAAAATGATATTTTATCAAAAGTTAGATGGTTCCTCGATAGCGGAGTAGTCTTCCTGCAGACGGTCATTTTCCGTACTCTACGTGTTATACATATGGGACAATTGAGGGGAGGGGTAACTTTGGATCGGTCCGCTAGCGCTCAGAGAAAATACCTATTTTTACGACTATGTGGAGGTTCAAGAACAAGGTCTAATCTTTCGAAAAATGATATTTTATCAAAAGTTAGATGGTTCCTCGATAGCGGAGTAGTCTTCCTGCAGACGGTCATTTTCCGTACTCTACGTGTTATACATATGGGACAATTGGGGGTAACTTTGGATCGGTCCGCTAGCGCTCAGAGAAAATACCTATTTTTACGACTAGGTGGAGGTTCAAGAACAAGGTCTAATCTTTCGAAAAATGATATTTTATCAAAAGTTAGATGGTTCCTCGATAGCGGAGTAGTCTTCCTGCAGACGGTCATTTTCCGTACTCTACGTGTTATACATATGGGACAATTAGAGGGGGGGTAACTTTGGATCGGTCCGCTAGCGCTCAGAGAAAATACCTATTTTTACGACTATGTGGAGGTTCAAGAACAAGGTCTAATCTTTCGAAAAATGATATTTTATCAAAAGTTAGATGGTTCCTCGATAGCGGAGTAGTCTTCCTGCAGACGGTCATTTTCCGTACTCTACGTGTTATACATATGGGACAATTGGAGGGGGGTAACTTTGGATCGGTCCGCTAGCGCTCAGAGAAAATACCTATTTTTACGACTATGTGGAGGTTCAAGAACAAGGTCTAATCTTTCGAAAAAATGATATTTTATCAAAAGTTAGATGGTTCCTCGATAGCGGAGTAGTCTTCCTGCAGACGGTCATTTTCCGTACTCTACGTGTTATACATATGGGACAATTGGAGGGGGGTAACTTTGGATCGGTCCGCTAGCGCTCAGAGAAAATACCTATTTTTACGACTATGTGGAGGTTCAAGAACAAGGTCTAATCTTTCGAAAAATGATATTTTATCAAAAGTTAGATGGTTCCTCGATAGCGGAGTAGTCTTCCTGCAGACGGTCATTTTCCGTACTCTACGTGTTATACATATGGGACAATTGGAGGGGGTAACTTTGGATCGGTCCGCTAGCGCTCAGAGAAAATACCTATTTTTACGACTATGTGGAGGTTCAAGAACAAGGTCTAATCTTTCGAAAAATGATATTTTATCAAAAGTTAGATGGTTCCTCGATAGCGGAGTAGTCTTCCTGCAGACGGTCATTTTCCGTACTCTACGTGTTATACATATGGGACAATTAGAGGGGGGTAACTTTGGATCGGTCCGCTAGCGCTCAGAGAAAATACCTATTTTTACGACTATGTGGAGGTTCAAGAACAAGGTCTAATCTTTCGAAAAATGATATTTTATCAAAAGTTAGATGGTTCCTCGATAGCGGAGTAGTCTTCCTGCAGACGGTCATTTTCCGTACTCTACGTGTTATACATATGGGACAATTGGAGGGGGTAACTTTGGATCGGTCCGCTAGCGCTCAGAGAAAATACCTATTTTTACGACTATGTGGAGGTTCAAGAACAAGGTCTAATCTTTCGAAAAATGATATTTTATCAAAAGTTAGATGGTTCCTCGATAGCGGAGTAGTCTTCCTGCAGACGGTCATTTTCCGTACTCTACGTGTTATACATATGGGACATTTAGAGGGGGAGGGGGTAACTTTGGATCGGTCCGCTAGCGCTCAGAGAAAATACCTATTTTTACGACTATGTGGAGGTTCAAGAACAAGGTCTAATCTTTCGAAAAATGATATTTTATCAAAAGTTAGATGGTTCCTCGATAGCGGAGTAGTCTTCCTGCAGACGGTCATTTTCCGTGCTATACGTGTTATACATATGGGACAATTGGAGGGGGGTAACTTTGGATCGGTCCGCTAGCGCTCAGAGAAAATACCTATTTTTACGACTATGTGGAGGTTCAAGAACAAGGTCTAATCTTTCGAAAAATGATATTTTATCAAAAGTTAGATGGTTCCTCGATAGTGGAGTAGTCTTCCTGCAGACGGTCATTTTCCGTACTCTACGTGTTATACATATGGGACAATTGAGGGGGGGGTAACTTTGGATCGGTCCGCTAGCGCTCAGAGAAAATACCTATTTTTACGACTATGTGGAGGTTCAAGAACAAGGTCTAATCTTTCGAAAAAATGATATTTTATCAAAAGTTAGATGGTTCCTCGATAGCGGAGTAGTCTTCCTGCAGACGGTCATTTTCCGTACTCTACGTGTTATACATATGGGACAATTGAGGGAGGGGGTAACTTTGGATCGGTCCGCTAGCGCTCAGAGAAAATACCTATTTTTACGACTATGTGGAGGTTCAAGAACAAGGTCTAATCTTTCGAAAAAATGATATTTTATCAAAAGTTAGATGGTTCCTCGATAGCGGAGTAGTCTTCCTGCAGACGGTCATTTTCCGTACTCTACGTGTTATACATATGGGACAATTGGAGGGGGGTAACTTTGGATCGGTCCGCTAGCGCTCAGAGAAAATACCTATTTTTACGACTATGTGGAGGTTCAAGAACAAGGTCTAATCTTTCGAAAAATGATATTTTATCAAAAGTTAGATGGTTCCTCGATAGCGGAGTAGTCTTCCTGCAGACGGTCATTTTCCGTACTCTACGTGTTATACATATGGGACAATTGGAGGGGGTAACTTTGGATCGGTCCGCTAGCGCTCAGAGAAAATACCTATTTTTACGACTAGGTGGAGGTTCAAGAACAAGGTCTAATCTTTCGAAAAAATGATATTTTATCAAAAGTTAGATGGTTCCTCGATAGCGGAGTAGTCTTCCTGCAGACGGTCATTTTCCGTACTCTACGTGTTATACATATGGGACAATTGGAGGGGGTAACTTTGGATCGGTCCGCTAGCGCTCAGAGAAAATACCTATTTTTACGACTATGTGGAGGTTCAAGAACAAGGTCTAATCTTTCGAAAAAATGATATTTTATCAAAAGTTAGATGGTTCCTCGATAGCGGAGTAGTCTTCCTGCAGACGGTCATTTTCCGTACTCTACGTGTTATACATATGGGATAATTGGAGGGGAGGGGGTAACTTTGGATCGGTCCGCTAGCGCTCAGAGAAAATACCTATTTTTACGACTATGTGGAGGTTCAAGAACAAGGTCTAATCTTTCGAAAAAATGATATTTTATCAAAAGTTAGATGGTTCCTCGATAGCGGAGTAGTCTTCCTGCAGACGGTCATTTTCCGTACTCTACGTGTTATACATATGGGACAATTGAGGGGGGGGTAACTTTGGATCGGTCCGCTAGCGCTCAGAGAAAATACCTATTTTTACGACTAGGTGGAGGTTCAAGAACAAGGTCTAATCTTTCGAAAAAATGATATTTTATCAAAAGTTAGATGGTTCCTCGATAGCGGAGTAGTCTTCCTGCAGACGGTCATTTTCCGTACTCTACGTGTTATACATATGGGACAATTGGAGGGGGTAACTTTGGATCGGTCCGCTAGCGCTCAGAGAAAATACCTATTTTTACGACTAGGTGGAGGTTCAAGAACAAGGTCTAATCTTTCGAAAAATGATATTTTATCAAAAGTTAGATGGTTCCTCGATAGCGGAGTAGTCTTCCTGCAGACGGTCATTTTCCGTACTCTACGTGTTATACATATGGGACAATTGGAGGGGGTAACTTTGGATCGGTCCGCTAGCGCTCAGAGAAAATACCTATTTTACGACTAGGTGGAGGTTCAAGAAAAGGTCTAATCTTTCGAAAAATGATATTTTATCAAAAGTTAGATGGTTCCTCGATAGCGGACTAGTCTTCCTGCAGACGGTAATTTTCCGTACTCTACGTGTTATACATATAGGACATTTGAGGGGGGTAACTTTGATCGGTCCGCTAGCGCTCAGAGAAAATACCTATTTTTACGACTATGTGGAGGTTCAAGAACAAGGTCTAATCTTTCGAAAAATGATATTTTATCAAAAGTTAGATGGTTCCTCGATAGCGGAGTAGTCTTCCTGCAGACGGTTATTTTCCGTACTCTACGTGTTATACACATGGGACAATAGAGGGGGTAACTTTGGATCGGTCCGCTAGCGCTCAGAGAAAATACCTATTTTTACGACTATGTGGAGGTTCAAGAACAAGGTCTAATCTTTCGAAAAAATGATATTTTATCAAAAGTTAGATGGTTCCTCGATAGCGGAGTAGTCTTCCTGCAGACGGTCATTTTCCGTACTCTACGTGTTATACATATGGGACAATTGGAGGGGGGTAACTTTGGATCGGTCCGCTAGCGCTCAGAGAAAATACCTATTTTTACGACTATGTGGAGGTTCAAGAACAAGGTCTAATCTTTCGAAAAAATGATATTTTATCAAAAGTTAGATGGTTCCTCGATAGCGGAGTAGTCTTCCTGCAGACGGTCATTTTCCGTACTCTACGTGTTATACATATGGGACAATTGGAGGGGGGTAACTTTGGATCGGTCCGCTAGCGCTCAGAGAAAATACCTATTTTTACGACTAGGTGGAGGTTCAAGAACAAGGTCTAATCTTTCGAAAAAATGATATTTTATCAAAAGTTAGATGGTTCCTCGATAGCGGAGTAGTCTTCCTGCAGACGGTCATTTTCCGTACTCTACGTGTTATTCATATGGGACAATTAGAGGAGGGTAACTTTGGATCGGTCCGCTAGCGCTCAGAGAAAATACCTATTTTTACGACTAGGTGGAGGTTCAAGAACAAGGTCTAATCTTTCGAAAAAATTATATTTTATCAAAAGTTAGATGGTTCCTCGATAGCGGTCTGTTTCGCTAACACTAGCGTGCACTGACCATGTAGAGATTAAGTCGCTGACTACTGTTAATCAAGTCCATACGTTTACGTGCAGTTGTCCAAAAGAAGACGTAGATGGCGTTTACCAGTATTTGCCAAGCTACACTCCCTTGTAGATTTGCACGTCGACATAGTGGACTGCAACTTGTGACGTCCTTATAAGGCACTGTGATGTCCTTTTAAGGCACTGCCGGGCACGGCCCAGTGCCTTAACACAATAGGGACTTTTAGACTTGCACGTCGACATAGTGGACTGCAACTTGTGACGTCCTTATAAGGCACTGTGATTTCCTTTTAAGGCACTGCTGGGCACGGCCCAGTGCCTTAACCCAATAGGGGCTTTTAGATTTGCACGTCGACATAGTGGACTGCAACGTGTGACGTCCTTATAAGGCACTGTGATGTCCTTTTAAGGCACTGCCGGGCACGGCTCAGTGCCTTAACAATCACACGCGGCAGTCCACGCCTCGTCGTGTAAATCTAAAAGTTTCTAATTTTTCGCACTGTGCGACGGTGCGACCTCACAAATCTTATTTTTGCTCGCTCCGCTCGCTCGCAAATGAATATTCAGACCATCACACCCAACTTCAAAGTATGATGCTACAGCAATATCTTGTATGATGTATAAAGAGAAACAAATATTGAAAGCATCCCAGATAATGTAGTCACAATGTAGGGGTATATACCAAAGTCTAAAAAATTGTATATTTTCTCTTTGATATTTCCCTTTGTAGGTGCCCTTTTTTATTGGTGCCCCCACTTTGGAAGTCGCTCCGCCGCCCATGCTGCTTCCCATTGTACTCTGGCCTCTTTAGCTTTTTTGATTTAAAACCCATCAGTTTGTAACAATAATTTAGCAATTTGGAAAAGAACTTGTGTAGAAAAATCAACTAAAAAGCAGACTGAGCAGCACCCATTGCAGGAGCAGTACATCTCGAAAGTGCTCACTTACTCTTGAATTTACTAGTATGAAACCCCACAGAATTTTGTTTTGCCTACGCTCGAGGAGGGGGATTACCCGTTTATAAATTAGTCAGAGGCGGAGCTCAAATTAATGATATTGATAAATCTGTGCGACCATCGGCGAGGAATTTGGATGAAAAAGCGAAATTATTTTTTATTTGCTGGATTTTGCATCTGGAATGTTCACTTTAGCGAGATTATGAGTAATATATTACCCTGAAGAAAATAGTAACCCATGATTAAGGCCAAGATCTAAAAAGTGGGGGCACTTTTAGGGATTTTGCAGCACAAAATCATACCCCATGTTTAGGGATTTTTTGTAAAAATGTAACCCATTAGAGCGGCACATCCCCGTATACCGTATTAGGCGAGTACCCCCGAAGGAGCTTTGTCCGTCCGCCATTACTGGGGCTCTGTACACGAAACCCACGCATCGCCTACAACAAGCATACGTTCGCTTCAGTATCCATTCGATTCGCTCGTTATTAGCTTCTATCTTTACATCTTGTAGATAGAATAAAGCGCTTAGGCACTGAGGGATATCGTCATTTGAAAGGATTTCAGGCTGATGGGGTCACTCCACCCCCCCCCCTCTCTCTCTCTCTCTCTCTATCTCTCTCTCTCTCTCTTTCTTCCTCCCTCCCTCCCTATACCTCCCATCCACCCTTTCTCTCTCATACACCCCATACGTATCTGAGGTATCTCAGCTATGTATGAATGCATGCATTCCATTGCCTATTTATGTATTTTGATATTTGATGACATACTAGTGTGCCATATTGCTCTCCTTTGAATAAGAATATAACGTAACTAATAGCCAATGTATTATTTGATTGGAGTGAAAGAGAGAATTTCCAGAATCAAATTTTAAAAGAAAGATTTGAATTCTAAGATGTTTAAAGTTTGAGTACAAATGCATGTGCTCCTAAATTTAAGGGACCTATAACGAAATGACACAATATTTTGGTATAATTGGGCCGATATTGAGGTCACTATTTCCATCTAATGAAAATCACCCCATTAATGTTAAAACCTAAGATAAACATTTCTTTGTCCTCTCTTTTAAAGATATCCCCACTATTAAATGAAGGAGGCTTACATAGCCACTAGAGGCATAAACATGCTTATATTATGTATATTATATTATATATATTATATTAAAATAATAAAATATATTATAGTCTTTTTACTTTCTTTCCTTTTAACCATTCACCACCATTCACCACTCGCTCGCTGGTCGGACAATGGATATATATATTCATAAATTCGATTCATAAACATCAGAACATATTTCTAATGGAATATGTTCGCATTAGTCTCATGCATGCTTCTGCTTTTTTGGTGGTGTTTTTATTATCCTATATTTGGGATTTATGGTACAATTTCTTTATCAACTTGTCTTGGTATTCTTCTTTCCTTATTTTCCTTGACAGTTTCTCTTTTCTTATTTTTCTGGGTCGGGGGCATATGCCCCAGGCGCGGATACACGGGGGCGACGGGCCCGGCCCCCCTCCCTAAAAAAGGAAAGGAAAGGAAAGGAAAGGAAAGGAAAGGAAAGGAAAGAAAGGAAAAGAAAAGGGAAGAAAGAAGGGCTAAAAACACGAGTTAGAAGTGGACCCAGGGCACTCACTTATCCGTGGTTTAGCTAGCCATGCTCCGAGATTTGGGTCGTTTTCAGGTCACTGAGAACAAGCCCTAATTCGTGTTTTAGGCCTATATGATTGAAACAAAATGCCGATGATCACTAGGGCGTACAAGTTACAACGTTCAAAATGATGTCAGGACTCAGTTAGCTTCAGGTCCATCTGTCAAATCACCATGCCGTTACACAGTGTAAGGGCCCGCGCTACGGCAGGGCTTGGAGGCTCTAGCCCCCCTTTTTTGAAAAAGTATGCTAAAGACAAATAGAAAGAAACCAACCAAGGGCAAGGCCTCGGCAAAAAACTCAATTTGTTTTCCCTGTAAAATGCGAGACCACAGTCATTTACCTACATAAAAGCGCAAAAAATAGCAAATGCGAGAAGTAAAAAACACGAAGACATGTCGGCTAAGCTTTCGAATTTGGCAGTTTGCGGATTCATAAAATCAGTTCCGTAAAAGTTCCATAATTAATATATGCGAATTATACCGAACAAAATTACTCTCATGCACATCATTTATTAGTGTCACATATGGGTCGTTACTGTTACACTATATGGACAGATGGGATAGATGTGTAAATCATTCAAATTATAATCAGTATACGATGTGAAAATGATTCTTCTTCAGCTTCCGGAAACCAACCTAGGAATTTTTGTCGTGTCCTGAAGGACGCAATTACTCACCGCTTTTGCATAATTTGTGCGTGAGATTTGTTTTTTTCTTATAAGTTCCCCTTTCCATCTCCGATGGGTGCATACCCTTATTCAAATTTGAGAGGTGCCCCTTTAACTCTGTAATAAGTGCCCTTTTCATCTCTGATAAGTGCCCCTTTTATTTTGACACGTGCCCCTTATCCTTTCTAATTAGTGCCATTTTCCTTCTGATAATTGCACCTTTTCCGTTGTCATAAGTGCCTATTTTTATCTCTGGTGAGTGCCCCTTATTAAGTGCGAGGAGTGCCCCATTTTCACCTCTGGTAGTTCCCCTTTTTACTTTGACATGTGCGCTTTTTCTTTTGTAATATATGTCCTTTTCCCTTTGGAAATGTGCCCCCTTTTCCTTTCCCCATAAAAAGTGCTCCTAATTTAAAGCGATTAAGAGCAACTTTTTCTTTAATTTCACCCAAATCTGGCTCGCTACGCTCGCCCGTATTTGAAGTTGATATAATTATGTTTCTTATAAGATGTCACTTTTGGCACTGCCACCTCACAAATCTCATTTTTTTGCTCGCTAGCTTCGCTCGTTCGCAAATAAATATTCTATATAACCATCACAACCAGCTGCAAAGTACATGTATGATGCTTAAACATATCTTGGACCATGTCAAGAGAGAAAGAGACATTGAAATCATCCATGATAATGTAATCACAATGTAGGGGTGTATACCAAAGTCTAAAAAATGGTATATTTTCGCTTTGAGGTTTCCCTTTGTAGGAGCCCCTTTTTCCCGGAAAGTGCCCTTTATTGTTGGTGCTCGCCCCCATTTGAATGACGCTCCGCCGCCCCTGGCCTGCTAAAACCCTGGGCTATCGGGTGCTTCGCCCGGACCCTACCCTAATTTACGCCCGCTCGCTTCGCTCGCTACGCTCTACCTCATCGTTAATACTTTAGCCTCCCTACTTTGAAAAACGTTCCCCGGGGCCTGATGTAAGGTGTTTAAAGCTGGAGCCCGACGCCTATGGTTGCTGTCTGCCCATCCCAACTGCCGTACTAGTCTTGTACTGACTGATTTTGACAATCAAGTGATACCTGAGGTATTAGGAAACTGTACCGTGTCAATATTATATGGTTGTCAACATTGTTGCAATTGAAGATCTTGTTTAGAAATAAAATGAAAGGGTTAACAGTTATACTCTATGGACTCTTGATCTTGTTGAGGGAATCAATACTGTGTTTAGTTATACATGTATCAGTATTAAAACACTTACACCTAGAGGTACCGGTGTCATGAATACCAGTGTCATAAAGACTTTTTGTTACACCGGCGTACTATATCCATGCGGACTGCACACAAGTCATAGTCCCCCTTTTTGTGTTTACAGTCTTTTCCTCCTATCATAAATTTATGCTGGAAAAAGTCACAGATTTTAAATGACATCCTGGCAAAAAGTATACACCAAATCGCACGAATTGAGTTTAAAAGTTCGATTTTTCTTCAGCTTCTCAGGGGGGCACATCCCCTCTCAGACTATCCCCTGTCCGCGCAACCGCGGAACGCGGCGCATTTTCTCACGAATTGCCCCCGCTCGCCGCCGGCTGGATCCGCCCTTGATGATGGCCCGTTAATAGAGGTGATTTTGAGGGGGCAAAGGCCAAAGATCGAGAAAACCAAATATTGACCAATGAAAATAAACTTTCTTCGATGAATTACTCATGAAATATTTTTCCAGGAATACGTTTTCGATCTCTTTATAAATGAAATGAAATGAAATGAAAAGAAAATTTCCGATTCCACAGTTTACACCACTCAATTTCTTTCCAAAATTATACCGGGTGTAATTAATCTCAAATAATGTTCTGACTGATGCGAGAGTATTTTCCAGGGTATATTATTTTGGGAATCCCGCCGACCATCACAGACTCACTCAGTTAGGAGGGTAGGAGCATTTTCACCGAAAATATGATTGTCAGAATTTCATCGCTGCCCCTGCGTTGCTCAACTCAGCGGAGGCTACATATTCTTGGACAAGGATTTTTAAAATTCCATTACTTCCCCATTTTTAAAATCCTCATTAGCGATTGACTGGCCATTTAGACCCATATCGCTGGCAAGTGCAATCCCACTTCCAGCACCTGTAAACCACTAAAGCAAAGGCAAACATCATGGGCCCCAATATACAAGTTGTGCTTAACAGGGGTCCATATGCAAATTAGCCATTCGCTATTCTAATACAAAATATTTGTAATGATTGATAAAGTTGAATAACAAATCAGTTGTTGAAATAAATCATTGTCATTCTCGAAACCTCTTATTCAGAATTACTTTTTAAACGTTTTAATCATAGAGATGTGGAAACGCACGCTATAGTAATATGAATGGTAATACGTCCTGGAAGCATCCCCCCCCCCAGCTATGGCGACGATGTAAGAGGGCGTCCTTTCAGTCACAGTGCCAGTGCCGTATATATATACGGCACTGCACAGTGGGCAGTCGGTCGGATTCGTGTATAGGACTCACGCTTACGCGCTCACAGCTAGTGCACGTGGACACGCCGCTGTTTTATAAGTACTTTGATCTCACAATCTTTATACTTTTCTAAAGTCTAATGGCGGTTATGGGTAATAAACAGGTGTTTTGTTGTGGGAGAGGCGTGATCCCCATCCCCTTCAATTGAAGACCCTGTATTTCAAGTAAAATTACAAATTAAGGCGCTCCCGCATTGCCTCTCTACAGCTATTGTATGATAGATCTCTATATACGAAATATATTAATCACTGAAACAAAATTGCGTAGAAATTAGTCCTTTTATTTCTTTTTTTTTCTTCCGTTCTTCCATTCCTTCCTTTTTTTCTTTCTTTTCCCCTCTTCTTTTTTTTATTATTATCATTATTATTTTTTTTTGGGGGGGGGCAGCATGCATCCCCCTAGCCCCCAACAGTACGCCAGTTTGACAAATACCATTGACGGTTGGGAAGTCCAGGCGCGGATCAGGGGGAAAGAAATAAGAGAGAATTAGGAAGGAAAGGGAAAGAAAAAAGGAAAAGAGTAGATAAAGGGAAGGAAAAAGAAGAAGAAGAAATGAAAAGAAGGGGGATATCAGTTGCAATTTTCACACCAACAAGTTGTGGATCGGGGGGGGCAAAAGTCCCTTGCCTCACCCCTTCCCCCGCCCCACGCCGAAAAAAGAGAGAAGGAAGGGAAAAGGAAAGAGGAGAGCTAAAATTAAGGGAACAAGAAGGAAGGAAGAACAAAAAAAGGGCCCAGAAGGCGAGATCAGTTGCGATTAATCCCACCAACAACGTGTGGATCGGGGAGGCTCTTGCCTCCTCCCAGCAAACCTAAAAGAGAGAAGGAAGGGAAGGAAAGTGTAAGAGGAGAGAAAGGAAATCAGCGGCATAATGAACAAAAGATTTTAATGGGGCTGAGCTGATCCAGCTGGAATATGAACACACTAATCCAACCCCCGTATCAATAATATCCCCCCCCCCCTGTCACCTACGAAAAGTATGCATTCTGAAGTATGATAATCTTGCATTTTAGTGATGCATTTGTTGAAGTACATGTCCAAATATTTTAATTTGAAACGTCGCGTAGCGATCAATTGCGCTAGAACACTTTCGGTTTTGTATAATATACATGTAGTTTAGCACTTTTTATAATAGAGCAGTGATGGATCCAGGAGGGAGGATCCCCGTTCCCCCCCCCCAGTGGCGGATCCAGGGGATGGGGGCGGGCCCTCCCTAGAAAAAACAGGTAAAAACACCCTTTTTTTGTATTAAAAAAAGGGGCCCCCTCCCCTGGCGCTCAAGGGGGGGGGGTGACGGTAAAAAAATTGCGATTTTGCCCCCGTTGAGCAAAAAAAAAATTGGGTGCAAAACAAAAATAATAATTGTGCTCACTACTTTGTTATATACAATCGTCCTAATGAGAGCGTATGTTTGTGAGAGAAATGTGCAAATTTGATGGATAGATTAGAATTTCTACCGCTCAAGACGGCTATATTTAAGATTCTGAATTGCTAATACTCGAGAGCACTGGCGGCACCGCCCCAAGACCCCTCCCGGAAAGGTTTTAGAGTACTTCGATCACACATCTTTCTCTCGTTAGGGATGGGTTATGGACATTTTTGTTTTTTAAATCCGAATTGCGGAGGAGATTTTGAACATTTGAACATTTTCCTGGGAGAGCCGTCCCCAATTTCACTTGAACCGAAAACCCTGCATTTCGTTGCAAAACCTAAACGCTCTATTGGCAATTTCTACCGCTCGTGACGGCTATCATGAAAGGTTATGAATTGTTATAACCGGGGGCTTCGCTCTTGGACCTCCCCCAGTAGGGACTTTGGCCGTGCAACCCTCCATGGGGCTCTAAGGTGGGCCCGTGAACCCCACTAGAATAGTTTGCACTAACGCTCAAGACAGCTATCTTGAAGGTTCTGAATTGCTAAAATTCGAGAGCTTCTGGGGGCTCCACCCCCTGGAACCCTGGAATGGACTCTGCCCCTAGACACCACCCAGAAAGGATAGTTTCGAGTTTATATCCCTCAAGACGGCTACAATGTATCTTGCTGATTGTGATTGCTCAACCCGAGAGCGTCCAGGGGCTCTCCACCTCCTGAACGCCACAGTGAAAGGCTCAGCTTATACACGCTCGAGGTGTACTATACGTGCACTGACTTTGCCCCCCCCCCCTTTATTTTAAATCCTGGATCCGCCGCTGATTTAAGGCACTTTGATCACACAATCTTAATACCTTTCATGGCGGGGATTGGAAATAAACGATTTGGGGGGTGGGGGGAATTTTAAGTATTATCCAGTCGGAGCCGTCCCCCGTCCCCTTGTATGAAAGACCATGCATTCTGAAGTTTTTTTAACCGAGAAAAGAGTCATTCTTTTTATATTTTCGTCCTTCCTTCCATTCCTTCCTTCTTTTTTTCCCGTTTTGTTTTCTTTTCTTCTATTTTTCTTTCCTTTTCCTCTCTTCTTTCGATACTTTTAGTGTGTGTGTTGTGTGTTGTGTTGTAACTTTTGGGGGCAGTACGCCCGTTTTTATCATTACCATAGACGGTTGGGAAGCGCCCCCCACAACCCTGGATTTCCGCCCATGGCTAGGTTTCAAAATAGCCGAACCATCGACCCGAAAAAACAGTCCCTGTTAAGATTTTAGTGAGAGTTTCAAAAAGAAAAAGGTTTTAGTGAGAGTTTTTGTTTTAAATGGCTTTATAAATCCAAGCAAAGCGAGTTGACAAGGGTAACCTCGCTATTCGTAAGGACCGCTATTCATAACCGCTATTCAAAACGTGCAACTTCCAATACCTGAAGGAACGCTATTCATTAAAAAGGAAAGGGGGTCACTATTCATAAAGGCATAAGAACCGTTACTCTTAAGGACCGCTATTAATACCGCTATTAAGGACCGCATAATAAAAATCGGAGTCGTTATTCACAGGCTATTCATAAACATAAAGAAGGGGCGCTATTCATAATTTATATTAGGTGTCACTTCTCAATACTCATAATATGAGAAGAAGGTCGCTATTCATAATACGAAATGAGGGTCGCTATTCATAATACGGAATGAGGGTCGCTATTCATAAACATTAAATAAGCAAACAAAATGATAATAAGAAAGGGAAATATTGGATGGGGGACACCCCCACGGCTGTGGCGTAGCCATGGGGACGACACATGGCCCCATATATTTGTCGGAAACATTTATGGAAAACATACATTTCGGAAAAAAAATAAAGAAAAGGGCGTGCCTCAATCAGTCCGACCATGCACGCTGCGCCATTCCGCCAATCCTCCTTGCAATATTTTCTTGGTACATGTACATATTACCGACAATTTTCGTCAAAGTAGTTCATAGATGGCGAAGCTTGTGTGTGTGTTTGTGGGGGTGTAGCAGCGTTGCCATCAAGGGGCTGATCTATCATGTCCCTAACCCTTAGCAAAAGAAGGCAGCGACGGAGAGGGGTTGATGCCCCTGTGGATGTATTATAAGCACTAACAAATTTAGCCCCTAAAACACTTCTGCCTTTGAGAAATTTGAATAATCAAAATTTACCGGTGTTCCCGGCCTTAAATTTCAAAAATTTCAAATAGCGCCTAAGGCCATTCCATGGTAGCTGCGACCGAGAAAATCTAAGAATATGCAGTTCTGATATATAATTTCCAAACGGGAATAGCAAATCGGTCGATTGTAGTCAAGAAACATTGTTTTAAAGCTAAAGTAATATCAGTCTTGAGAGGGCGCTATACAACTAAAAGGGGTTTATTATTTACAATTTCATCACTTTAGACTCGATTTCAACCGCTACAACAATCATTGAATATTGTAAAATCGCATATGCTTCCAATATGTTCATTTGAACCAAATTTATGAGCCCATACCAAAACTTTGTATAACCAATTTTAAGCTTTTCGTAAATATACAATATTGTACGATATATTTTCGATATAAGTAAGGAAGTTAGATTCTCAAGATTTTAAGCCGAAGGGCGTTATGCGAACGGTGGCGTACCCTGTATTTGGCCTAGTGGCGAATCCGGGGCCGGGGCCGGCCCCCTCCCCTGGCAAAAAAAAGGGGTAAAACCCTTTTGTCAAAAAAAGAAGACGGGCCCCTCCCTGGTGATCAAGGGGTGGATGTTAAGTAAAAATAAATAGCACTGCCCCCTTGACCAAAAAAAAATAATAATAGTGGTCACTAACCCATCCCCCAGCTTATTCACCGGCTGGCTGAGTGAGTCGCCGCTAAATATTTTTTCACAACTTGGGCCCCTCTCTCTGACCCCTCTCTGGCCCCTCCCTTGCCGCCGGCTAGATCCGCCCCTGATTAGGCCTATGTCTTTTTTCAAAGTGTATTTTACCTTTTATCCTTGATAATTATATAGAGACATCCCCATTACCGAGCTAATAAAATTATAATTGCCCTGCTCCTGTGGCGACGAAAAATAAGGTTACATATCAAACACACATATCATCCTATCGTAATTTGTCCCCCCTTGTGTTTAGTTTGGGGGGATAGGGGACTTGAACACTTTCGGACCTTGAAGGTTTTCGCGTCGTGTAGCGTAAAGAGGTAATGCGATCCAAATATGAACCAAACATTTACTTTTTTTGTTGGGGTGGGGAGGGGGAGGTGGTGGTGGTGGTGACGGGTAAGGAGGTCTGATAAGGTCTAGTGCAACAAAATAAAAATTAAAAATGCCGTGAGAATATTTTGTTGGTGGGGGTGGGATATATCTAGCTCTCGTAGCAACAAGGGGCAGGATATATTGATAAATACAGAACAAACAAAGGGAAAATACAGAATGTAAATACAAATGTGCATGCAGGTTCAGAAAAAGCAAAAGGGTGATGGGTCGGTCGCCTAGATTTTTGGGGCACGCCTTTTTTCTTTATTTGTTCAGAAATGTATGTTTTTAATAAATGTTTTCGACAAATATTCGGGGCCATGTGTAGTAGCTACGCCACAGCCGCGGGGGTGTTCATCATCCAATATTTCCCTTTCTTATCATTTTGTTTGCTTATTCTATTTTTATGAATAGCGATCCTCTTTCAGTTTTATGAATAGCGACCCTCTTCTCGTGTTATGAATAGCGACCATCATATTTATTTCCGCATTATGAATAGCGACCCTCATTCCGCGTTATGAATAGCGACCCTTTCCTCGTATTATGAATAGCGACCCTCTTCTCGATCGTATCATGAATACCGGTCCTTATGAATAATGACACTTTTCTCTTATTATGAATAGCGGTCTTTATGATTTATGAAAAGCGAACAGACCCCGTTGCCGAACGTTTGCATGCGTGAAGCGTTCAAGCGAGTCATTAAAAAACGGCACCTCACCTCATCCCCCCCCCCACTCCAATTTTTAAATCGGATTTACAGCGATCTCAGCTCAGGGATTCTCCATTTTTTTGAAGAAAACAAATCATGGGTTTTTGTTTTTTTAATAAAAATATCTAAAAAATCATTAAATGTTGAAATTATCAAACTTGAAGTAAATAACACAATAAGAAGAAGAAAAGATAATAATTACAGGTGCTACTTATTTTTTTGACATCCTGACAAGAATGTCGCAAGGTTTCCACATTTAGAATGATGGACACATTTGTTTAGATCGAATTTGATAATGGTGAAGCCAGGATTATTTGACTATTAACATAGGAGACAACATTCGAGCGATAGACAACACAAATCCGAAGAATACTTTAACTATGAAGCAAACAAGAAAGGAAAAAAAATTAGAAGAAAAAATAGATGATCCTGGATAAGAGACTAGGTAATTTGTCCTGTAACAAAAATGAATATACTTCGGATACGTTTTTAGAATAACGCTCCTTCGCACCAGTGCGGTCCGCATTCAGCGACAATCTCCGTGCCTTTTACACTGTAATGAATCGCTAGTTTCATAAAGTCGTCATTAAATTGGCACCGTTAAATCGGCCTTTTTCGGATACCAATAATCTACGTGATTCCGGCCAGGATCAACGCACGGATCGGATCGGATTGGGACTACCAACATTTGTTTGTTTACACATTTTAAAATCACAAAAATACAGGGAAAATATCCAGACTCAAACATGACTACGATGTGGCAGCAAGTGTTAGCTATAGATGCTAAATACAACACATATAGAACGCCAAATAATCCGCAGTTTAGTAAGTATCCCTCTTAATATTTAGTCCCCTTGCGAGCAGGCGCGAGGGACACGCCCAATCTCCGGCCACCGGCTCTGCCATGCCATGGGCCTGGCAGGCTGGCATATCTGCCCAAGTGAGCGGCGACACCTCCTCGTCTCGTACTATTACTAGTAGTACTAGACTAGATCGGCTACTACTAGTACTATAGTCACCAAGGCCAAGGCTAGCAATAGTTTGAATCGGGTGGGGTGAAAACTTTTTAAAATGTAACAATAACATCAAACAAGCTATTTATGAAGAATATGTTTGCATGCTCTTTCGATCTTTATGCCGTGTATGATAATGATATGATGGGATGGGGTGACCAAAGTTCACAAAATCACTGATATTAGAAAATGTGATATTCGATCTATGATTTCTCATATTCTACACAAATTTATTTATTTCAATTATTACCAAATAGACGGCAAAGTTTTTACTACAAATTAGTTCAACTAGAAAATTTATCTTCAAAGGATTCCGGAGATAATCGCGATCTAAAAATTTGATGTCGGATCAGCGTGCCACGTAGACAGAAATAACCGTCTGGTATGGGTCATTCTTTAATAAAACTGACATTTGTTGACATTCCCCATACACAGACGGTACCCCGTACGCCTCGCACCACGGGGAGAGATTGAGCCGATTGTGGCCCGCTTTGGTCCCAAAACTTTCTCCCACGATTTTCTTTATTTAGATCTAATTTTCTGATTTATAAATCAGATACAAAAATACTATGTCTATTTTTCTCCTATGTACAGTTAACAAAAAATTATTACCTATTCCCAAAGGCGGAATTTACGGACTTACTTATATGAGTTATCCATTTTTTTATCTCAGAACCAAGGGAACGGTACGTTCATGCATTCGAACTGGTAATCTATGACATGACCCGCCCGATATATTTCGGGTCAACCGACCAAAACAAGCCCAATGGCCAATCAGAGCACGTGTTTGATATTGGGCTTATGAATATTCAAACATCACCGGCTCAAGCCGGGCTGACTCATACGTAGCTATTGGACGTTCGAAAAGAAAAAATGAATATTCATCAACTCAAACCAAGATGGCTGACAACAAATCTTGTTGACTACAAGACTTTCTCGGATTAATCATTAATATAGGATCTAAATGAGCAAGCTATCGTAAGTCAAAGTAGATATTTCTGTGTTATTTTTCATCTTAAATAATATTCAGTGTAATATTGCAGCCAAATTGGATATATGAAGACGTAAAGAGTGAAAAACTCGTTGCATATCTCATTCATCGCGGTCGGCCGAACCGAACCATTCCTCCTGTACAGTCCCCATAGGACGTTCTTCAGTCTATGTATAGAGGCAGTCAGAGGAGCCAGATGCAATCTCAGCGGAACAACCGTCGATATCAGAGACTGAAGCTTTCGGTCTATGACATGTCATGCTTTAAACAGGTGACGCATTTCACACATACCGGTAGGTGAAGCACACTCAGCATAGGTACACACATAAAATAGAAAAATCAATGAACATTTCAGTACAGCCCGCAAGCTTGTACCTTAAATATGACAAAAATGAGAATTTTTAAAACTTAAGACTTGATTAAGTAAGACTTAAACTTAAGTGAAATACTTACCTTTTCAAGGACACTGTAAAAATAGTACAAAATAGAAGATTTGACTGAAATATCATGATTTTGGTATCAGATCAACCGGAAAATCACTAATATCTTATAACATCTAGAGCTTATGGCAGCCAGCGATAGCCAATCTGAAGAGCCCATGTCGGCTCGGCTTGGCCGCCAACTTACGAAAATGATCGAGGCTGAGACGGGATGAACGTAATGCGCATGCGCTGGCTGTAAGCTAAAGTTCTATGTGTGCACGTTGAAACTAAAAAAGTCATAAAAACAATGAGACCTTACTTCGCTCACTGCGGTTTACAGCTGATTTATCAAAAAATATGATCCATCAAAAATAGTTAATTTCATAATTTGCAAGGCAAGATATTATACAATCAGTTAGTACCACATTTTACTTACAATTTTGAGCATATCTGCTCTCAAAATGAAGTTTTCCAGACCCTTAACTAAGGCCTTATCTGTAATTAATAATTTTTCAGAACGGACGCCAATGACTTCAAAATTTGCTGATCTTTTCATTATTTTGTCAATATTTTCATAATTGCACACCCAATTCCAAACAAAATTTTGTTTCTGGGTAATTTTATGTTCCTCTTTCCATTGGTGATATCAGATTTTTGAAATCTTACCAATTTTTTGAGAAAGCGAACTTAGGTCATGCGCGAACTATGGTCACACCACCATACCATATGTGTTTTCAGTTCAAATCTGATCATGCTGATTGTGTTATACTATAGTAATTACTATTCTGCTTTGAATTATTTGCCACTCTAATCAAATTCTGTGCAAAATGAACTCTCAGTGGATGGAATGCACTTTGCATACTTTAGCTGTTGCTATGTTGGGCAAGCCTCCAAAATCTTTTCAGTTGTCAAGAGAAACTTTTTTTCTAAAAGTATGCATTAAAAAAAGTAAACAGGTTTCTAATATTCAAGTCAAATTAGATTTTTAACAGCTTATCTGACCTCACCAATAATGACACAAGATTTTCAGTTGAAGATAACCCTATACATTGACCTTTGCCGAGAGTTTGCGATGTTGATCCTGGCTGGAAACGCATAATCCGGTGCACGAAAAAGGCTGAACTTGAGTTGCCAATTTGATGCTGGCTTTATGACAATAGCGATTAGTTACAATAAGTGTAAATGTATAGGTGCCTGCTGGGAGTTCACTGAATTCAGCAACATTTTGTTTTTTTAATGTTTTTTTAATCATACATGCACAGTACATTGCCCTGATGATATTTTCCTCTTCTCACAGGAACGCTGTACATCCGAAGAAGGAGTCAGCTCTTGAGAGATAGTGCCAAGGCTGGGGTAAGAAGAAAAAAAACAGTTATAATAAATAACATTTTAGGATTCTATTCATATAAATCATATACAAATCTCATGTAACTAAGTGACTGATACAGATGTATATGTAATACTTTCCTTTCACTGCTGCTGAAGCACTTTAGTTGATGAAGAAGATTAAAGAAGGAAGTGCAAGTCATGTTTGTTGCCACCTACCATTTAGTCAACAACAACAAAAAAAAATCAGATTTGAAAAGTGAATTGTCCCAATCTTAACACGTTCTCTCAAATATGGAGTACACAGTTTGGGACTCTATATCATTGCTGTATTTTACCCGGGCCAGTTGTACCTAATTTTGTTATCTTTAAAATTGTATTTACAGCAAGTTAGTAAATTGCAGCAATTTGCATCCGTTTTGGTTGTTTCCACTCTCACAAAATCAATTACTGTAAAACCAGAAGACTTTGCATGTATGAAATGTTTGTGAATTTCATGGGCTGTTCAGATTTGTGAAAGTTCCATGCCACAAAATAACTGAATCACAATTGACATAACAACACTAAATTTTTGCAATTTATGAAAGTTCCTTGCTGTTTAATATTAAGATGGCCATCGGTAATAATTTGCGAAAGTGAGATGTGTCACAAAAGTTTCCTGTCTTGGAATTTTCTCAATTACAGTTGTAATGCAAATGGAGTAGCTAGCTACAGCACATGCAACTTTAAAATGATTGATGCAAGCACTGTTATGAAATATTTTGTTTCTAACAACAAATTTTACTCCTGATTTCAACAGTTTGATCCCCAGTTGAGAAAGCAATATCTCAAACAAAGAATGCAGCTCCTAACTGACAAGTATGGTGCCAGTATCTCACTCTCTGACCAAAGGTTAGTCAGTATTATATCCATTAGGATGTTTTGATCTTAGAGGTGTTGTCATTAATAATTTGAGATATATGAGGAAAATGGATGAATTTATTTTAAAGATAAAGACCAGTTCTGATCATGCGATTGCATTGTGAAAGGAACGTTGTGGAATCGATCAGAAAAGGTTGATCATCTAGCATATAAGTATTGGTGTGTACTGCAAGGTTCTGGAATCATCAAAATAATAAGAAATTTGGCCCAGTCTTGGTAAAGTTACAAGCACTGTACACAGAAAGATGTATATGGGACTACGCGACCACGTGCTCGATATCTATTTGGTCCCAATAGATATAATAATTTACCAAATATATCAATTAGTAGGCGGTTTCCCGGCAAAATTTGTATCATCACATATTCTTTCACATGATTGGTAATGAGAGCTTCCATTTCATTTTTTGAGAGAGGGGCGTTTCCAAAACTGGTCTTTACCTTTAACTTTCATGATGTACATTATTGGGAAACTGAAAAGTGATTTATTATTTCATTCTCTGGAAGTGGCCCTATTATTAACAAGTTAATAGTTGTAAATGTCATATTCTGACTTTTGAAATTTTCTTTTGTGCAAAAAGGGGGGGAAAAAAGGAGTTTTTATTTCAAAAGAGCAAATAATATTTTGGATAAAGATAAGTTGAAGGTAAATGCCATGAATTCTTCAAGATTTAATTTTGTTTTCTTCTTTTTTAAATGTATACCAGCAAAAATCTTGTTCGGTTTTGATTTCTCAAATGTTCTTCTGTTTAAAAGCTGAAAAGAATATAAATATTATTCATGTTGTGATGTGAGTAAAAGTATTTACTATAAAAGTGACCTGTGATTACATTGAAAAGAGAATATTATTTTGCAATATGATAATAGTTTATACTTAAAAGATCTATTATTTGATCAAAATTAAACAATGCATTACATCATTAAATACCTAATCCAAAAAACTTGTTGAGATGAGTGATTGAACTATATTTGCACTCTCTGGTTGGTGCAACCAATTGTATGTTCATATCAAACTTTCTACACCAGATAAAGGGTTCTGCGCAGCTTCCTGTTTTGTTAGTCTGTGGTAATATGGTATTTAGTGAAAGTGAAAACCCAGCTGAGAATATACCTGCATTTAAATGTGTCTGGGAGTGGTGCTGTTTGAACCCTGTTTTCATTTACTCTCATATAGTGGTAGCCTGTGGAGCAGAAGCGCCAGTGTTCGAGGGAGCCGCACCAATCTCGATGTAAGTCTAATATCAATTTTAAAAAAAATATATTTCTTCTAATTGAGCGTATCGATCCATGTTAGTGTATTTCAAAGCTTGCTTGTATCTGTGCCTTTTCTTAAATACAATATAATAAATTATAAAATGAGTTCAAGAATGTAGCCA
Source organism: Mesocentrotus franciscanus (assembly GCA_037976565.1). Classification (NCBI taxonomy): domain Eukaryota; kingdom Metazoa; phylum Echinodermata; class Echinoidea; order Camarodonta; family Strongylocentrotidae; genus Mesocentrotus; species Mesocentrotus franciscanus. The sequence goes on from CP137673.1 coordinate 26,309,450, forward strand.
ATGAGAAGCGTCAAAATGGATCACGTGTGCGTACATTAATTTTAACCATATGCGCACTTTGGTAATATCAGCGTGCAAAAAGTGCGCAACAAAAGAAGCATAATGCACGGCTGCATGTAAATCAATGGATGTTTACCATGCATTGCGCAGTTTGTTTACGAGGTCACTGCCCTCACGATCGTTATTTCTTATGAAGGTTGCAGGTTTAATATCGCCTTGCTAAGTAAGATTGTCGACCCATTTTATAAAACAAATAATACACAGGTTTTCGTTCGTGACGTGATGGTGCTGCAGCGCTATTCGGGTATTCACAATGGCACAAAATACACTCGGCTACGCCTCGTAAATTTTATTGCACCATAGTGAATACCCTCATGCGCTGCATCAACCATAACCCACTCACACCTGTGTATTATTTGTATAATAATGCATTCACAAGCAAATACAGTGTCAACAGTGTGGACTTGGTTTTTGCTAGTCTTTTGCTTGCCAAAAGATTCTTTCAGAAAGCAATCAAAGCAATGGAAAATAGTTTTTTTTCAACAAATATAGGCCTACAGTTACTTCTTTATTTAAGTTACATATGTATATATTACAATGTACATGTAGATGTTCATAACTCTGTACCCTCTTATTTGGATTCATACACCACATCAGTTACATTTTTAGGGTCTACAGGAGAGGTCATAGACTCTCCATATTGTTCATGTCCTGTATTTGTGGACATGTATTCTGAATTCATTCTTCCTGTGCTCATTGCCATAGTTTTGGTATGACTCATTAAAACAGTTTGTAGGTTATATTTCAACATGTGTAAACATATGATGTTGGCATATGCCGAAATGTTACGTCAACATTATATATGTATGTACATACGTATGTAAGTAGAGCAATTGATTTCCTTCTGCAGTGTATGTAACATATACAATTTTATATTTCAAGTAAAAGTACAACAACAAATTTAAAAAAGAAAGAAAAGATCTCCTCAAAGGTAGTGTATCCCTTTTGCAGCCAACACCAAATTCTGTAGAACTTTGCAGGAATTATGAATATGTCACGTATGTCCTATCTGTGAAATTCAAACATTAGTAGTGTCCTAGTATTCAAATTATGCAAGGAAACCCATTTCATTTCTAGACTTCACTGTCAGGCACTATTCAGTGACTGACTGACTTCTTTTTTTCTTTGGTACTAACATACATAAAATGAGCTGTAAATGGTACATGAGTATTTGTCTACATCAATAACCCACTTCTTGTAATGGCCAAAATTAAACTTGATTGAATCTTTGTGCAGCACAATGCGTACAACTATTCGGAGAAGGGTATGAAAATCAGACTTATTTAATTTAACCACCGTGATCACTTAATTCGATTTGACAACTAACGGTCGTTATATTCCCACAAAAAGACATTTTCAAGCCCTTTTGTTTTGAGGGAAGTTCTAAATTAGTGTTATCTTTCAAATGCCGTTGGAATTTAACCTTTTCATTTTTTTGGCCTGCAAATGGGACATTGTACCTTTAAAAGAAAAGAAGAAAAAAAACAGTAATTTTATAAATAAGAAAAATAGGGGGAAGGGGTCAGGATATGATTATTTTGTCTCATGAGGGCCAGGAGGTCATTAGATCATATTGTTTTGCATAATAATGCCTTTTTGGGCTGTGAAGTCTGAACTGATGAAATGGTGAATATTTAAATCAATTTGATTATATGCACTATACACTATTATATACCGTATACAATGATTAACTATATAATTTGCACCGTTCAGATGTTAATATCTTGATATTCCGATGCCTTGTTATAGATGCTTGATGATAGTCTGGGTGAGATCCGGACCCATCGTCGTCAGCACAGCCGTGGCTCCAGTAACAAGCTGGACCTGATGGCAGAGGACCCTACTGGACTGGTTCCTACCAGAGATGCCGGGGCCAGCAAGTGAGTCCTAAAGCCCTATAGTCATCTGTTTCCATGTGTATTGCATCGTAATTCGCTGACACCAGATATGGTTGAATTAACAATTTATGTATGAACAGGGCCCTGTTTCATAAAACTTGTTATCAATAATAAATGTTGTAATTCTATGAAAATTCTGCTCTCAGCTATTCAAATGCCATGATTTCATTAGCTAATAACTGGAACAGCAACTTGTTAATTATCAATCAGGGGCCAGGTCTTGCAGGCAGTGAAATTCTGGCTCACTAGAAAATTACTCTAGCTTGCCTTCAAATCTTGGGGGTGAGGGAAATTTACGATGATGATGAGATTTCCTTACACGGCGGTGTGTTGACTGTTGAGTGCAGTTTTCAGTTATGAATATGTTCATAATCCAAATGGTTTAAGGTAGCATATGGTGGCATATATACATGTATATGTACTTGGCATAAGGTTGCACAGATTGTGTTTTGTACTTGGCAGACCAAACAAAACTGAAATTAATCCATGTTTTATGTGCCCCTTTTACAGAGCAATGGCTGGAGGGACTTCACTGTCTGAGAACTATGCCTTCACTGGCATGCATCACATATTTGATCACCACCAAAGAGCGGGTATTAAACATTTTCCACTTTTCCTTCCTTTCAATGATTAAAAAAAGTTAATGCCTTATTTTTGAAAATTTAATTATTCATTGGGAATTTTTCAAAGAGCATAGATAATTTATAAGTAGGTAAGTGGCTATGCAACAGGATAATACTAAAACCTCTATAGGGCCTTAAAAAAAGAAAAAAATGTTGTATTGCCCTTTAGGTGCCAAAACATGGGTTGGTCAGTAGGACATCTTTTTTTTTTTTTTTTTAAATCCCTCTTTGGGCTGATATTTCTCAGTTTTGAATGCATTAATTTTTTTTCCTCCCTCGGGCTGATATTTCTCAGTTTTTAATGCTTAAATACATATTTTTTTATTCATTAAACATTTTTTTTCTAAAAAAACGATAGAACAAAATATTTAGGGGTCGGTCGCAAAGGGCAATACAACATCTTTTTTGTTAACGCCTAGTATATACATTGGATGGGATGATACCCTTATAAACTTTGAAACACATTTTTAGACAAGAAGGATGAAAGAATCCATGTCGATTAAAAGAGACAGACAGCAAGATCCTTGGCTTTAGAAATTCCTTAGTAGTGAATGAAAGCTTGCCTGCTAAATCTTTGGTTGGTTGAAGCTTTAATAAATATGTTATGATAATCTTGAGATTTAAAAAAAAATAATTTCTTCTTTTTTTTCTTTTTTTTTTACTATACCCCCTATTATGCAGTTGTAAATTGTTAGTGCAGCTGGTCTGGAAAATTTTGCTAATTGATTATACAAAAGAACTAATGCAGTTGAAGTGACTTCAAAGACTTGTGATTTCATAACAGAGAGTGATTCACACATTCTTGATTGCAGTGACGGCGGTGAAATTTGCCAACGATGACAAGTCCAGAATAGCCTGCAGCTCCCTGGATAAGACCATCTCTGTCTGTCAGGTCTTGCCTTCTCCTGCTACTGTGGTCTGTATCTTGAAGGGACACACCAAAGGAATCACAGGTACAATCAAAATGGAGTTTATATGATACTCAGGACATCATTTCACAAAACCATCTTAATTAAAAGTTCACCGACATCCCATTGAAGCACATCCCATTGAAGCACATGTCAATTTGAATAACATATGCTTCAATGGGATGTTGGTAAACTTGTATTTATGATGGTTTCGTGAAATGCTGTCCATTATTCCTGAAGACTTGAATTTTGTCTACATGTATTTATGGACCAATTCCATCAGACACACAAACGTGTGTTCTTAAAAAAAATAATTCACTTTCTTTAGCTAAATAAGGTTTAGGTTCATCTGAATTTAGAATTTTTTTAGAAAGGTTGTTTTTAATAATGATAAAATTAAGGCACATTTCTAACTCACCTCATACAATGTGTCTAGGTTCCAGCCTAGCCTTGGCCATAGACTATCTATTGATTACATTCTAGGAGTTTTTTAAAAATATATCCGTAAAAAATGAATGTTTGCATGATTGTTTCAGATTCAGATGAAATTTTCCCCGTATTTGTTCATCAATTACTCACATGCTGTCAGTTAAATACTTTCTTCTACAAATTCCACTTTTATGATTTAATCTCTCATACATGTACTTCCAGATTTTAGCTGGTCCCTGTCCAACGACCTGATTTTGTCGTGTTCCCTTGATGCAACAGCCCGTCTGTGGGTGGTGAGCAGTGGGACCTGCGCTCGTACCGTCTCAGACCCCCAGCATGCACCTCTGCATGCGTGCTGCTTCCAGCCTCTCAATAACAACATGGTGGTCGTATCCTTTTACTATGACCCATGACCCATGACCTCAAACATAGCTTTATTTTTTGTGGCCATTCTGAAACCTGATTTATAAATTATGGTTTACAGTCTTGTTTGAGGTAACCCTATTTCTAAAACATTTTAGAAGGAAATGTCGTACATTGCTACAGTTCATAAAAGATGGAAAATCAAACATTTATTGATTCTATCTTTACTATGTTTGTATACTTATAAAGGCATTGTCAGATCTTACGTTTTAAAATTGAAATTCGGCTCTGTGACTTGAAAACTAATTTCAACACACCTTTCTATGTAGATGTGATTATTTGCTGAAGCTTATTATTTCCCTGTTCATGTGCATATACATATACATGTATATGTACATTACATCCTCATATAACCAATAACATACCAGTATGTGAACTGGGAGGTTTTTGTGTTGAGCTTCGGGAAATGAGAAAAGTCAGAATTCACTGGGTGAAAGTAAAATCATATATATATACAGCTATTAATCATTCCTGAACAATATCTATCATTTACCTCATGAACCAACAAGATTTCAAAATTTATGGAGTAATTATTTTTCTCACATTACATAACCAGTGTGGTGTTTCACAAAGACTAAGGTCGACTTTGAGTTGGACTTAACTATGGCAGGCCGTTGGCGTTCATGCCACTGTTTAATTTGCTCTCACTGTTTACTGGCATTGTTCTCTCAAGGGATGTACAAATCATGATCACAAATCTACAGAGTTGATATTTTTTGATAATTCATTATTGAAGGAAAAAATATTATCTAAAGATCATAATGGTGAGAGCACCCAGTGGCATGAATGGCCTGCCATAGTTAATTCCAACTTAAAGTCGATCTTACTCTTTGTGAAACACCCCCCAGGACTTCTAAACTCTTAAAAAAAGAAAAATTTGCATACACTTTCCTGAGCTGTCTTTTCTTCTCAGACGGGCAATTCCAGAGGTCTCATACAGGTCCTGAATGTATCTACAGGAAAACCTACCAAGGGCGGTCATGGGAAACTGACCGGTCAGGTTCTGTGTCTGGCTTTCAATGATTCGGGTACTCTCCTGTGGGGAGGTGATGATAAGGTAAAGAAAATCTGAGATATTTGGTTTTTCCATGGACCTATTACGGATGGACATTCGACGTGATTCTTTCTTTGATCCAATGAGTTCCACCGCCTTCTGATTATGTGCATCTTAATGAGAACATTCAGCTGTTCTAACAATAACGACTGCTCAAGCATTATCGGTCATTGACAAGGGAGCAGTTTCCCTCTTTTGGGTTTTGTTTGGATGGTGTGCTCTGTAAGAGTGTGTCTTTAAAAAAAAGCATCCCCAATGGGGAGCAGCAAAGTGGAAAAGCAGACGATTTTGGTGATATGAAATGTATTATTACTGATTCGCACACTTTCGCACACACCCATGACCTTATAAAACAATTAGAAGGCCATGATCTTTATAAGCCCTGTGCATTGTAACTTTGGAATATTATGAGGAAATTGGGGAAACGGGATTTTAAATCACAACCAATCCAAATATAACCTCTATCTGGAAATATAAACGTGTTTTTCAAAATAAAATACAGTACACGGAACAACAATTTCCGATTATAAACCAGAACTGCACATCGATTTTCCATGATTTAAGCGAGTTATTATCTTCTGCGCATGATGATTAACATGTGTAAAATCACTATCTTGATTCTGTCCCGGCTTTTTGGCGGTGGACCTCATGAGATCAAAGTGAAGAAACATGTACGGAATGTTATTGAAACGACATTGACGGAGACAATCACAATGAATTCGTTAAGAAAACGACGAATGTCCATCCGTAATAGGTCCATGGTTTTTCTGTGTCCAGTTCATTACTAAGTATCGTGGCATTTTGTTTCATGTACTAAACTGGTACAGTAATAAGTTCTTGTGCCCAAATTTGTCAACTACTAATGTTTGTATCCAAATTAGATCTTGCAGGAATTGATATACATGTAATGATCAAAAGTTGCATTTTAAAGTCATGTGAAGCACTTTGTGAACAGCTGAAATGATGTTTCGCTTTAATTTTTGACTATATCTGTCATAAAAAGAATCTGCGCAATCGATTGGTCCTGTGCACGTCATACAATGAAATATAAATTGACACGGACCTTATGCTTATGAGCGCACATTGCTATGCACAGATATACAGCATGTGACATCACACACAAAAATATGTATTGTTTTGTGACATTATTAATTTGCGCATACATGTATCTATTGTGTTATAAGGCACCGGATAGTGATGATGTCATCATCATGCATTTGATATTCATGCAAATTCATCACTTCTTAAAAAAGTGCAGATGATCATACATAGATCAGCAGATTTAGGCTTTTGATTAAAGATGATGGATGTAAGACCAATATATACTGCTTATATTGTAGTTTCAGGTTAAAATATGATGCCCTCTATGATGTGAAGACAACTATTTGCCTTCGGGCTACACCCCTCTTGAAAATATCTGAAGTCACGTAATCTTGGGGAGGATAGTTCCATTCGGACCCTCTCATGGTAGTTTATAATTGTATACTATTTCTTATCCCTCACCAGGGTGTTATCTCATCATTCCAATATGACATGGCGACTGGCAAACTCACAAAGGGCAAGAGGTATGTATCTTTGAGCTGTTTAGTTTAGAAAGGCAACTCCGTAAATATCAATTAACGAAATCGTTATTACTGAATGCATATGAATGAAAGTTTTCCACATTTTCCTAATTTTGTAATCACTACTTTTTAGCACTGTTTAATAATGTTATTGTGACAAACTCGTTACTACCAAATTCATAGGAAGGAAAAGTTGCTACATTTTTCCAATTGTTTAATTAATATTTTCAGTACCCCGGTACGTAAAAAAAAGAAGATTGTCGATACCTAGTTTATGATATGTGCCATATTGTGAGAGCTCTCCCCACAATTTCCAGCTAATATTTATGTATGAATGCATTCACTATGACTCTTTATCTACTTCATGTAGTACAGACACTTTGTAAATGACTTGTACTGTAAGTTATATTGTTATGAATAGTTTATAATCATTTATGCTGTATTCTATGTGTGATAAAACAGATTAGTTGTATGCGAGGGTAGTCCCATCACCTGTATTTCGTTCCGTGCTTGGGTATCTAGAGAAGCGAGGGACCCCCTGCTGCTAATCAACTGTGCTATTAACCAACTTTGCCTCTACAAGTAAGTCGCCAATAACTAGTTTATGTTACAGATAAGTGCCCTGTTCCACAATTGGAAAAATTCCCTTTTTTCAAAAGGGGTTATTTCAGGGTTTTTTTTAGCCAAATTGTGAATCGGGCCAATTTTCATGTTTTTTCATCAATTTAGGTCAAATGTGATCCCAGTTCACCAAAATAGGGATATGTGGCAAATAATTTGAAAATTGGAAAAATGCCCTTTTGTCAAAATAAAAAATTTTCAATCGAGCCAACTTTCATGTTTCTTCATTAATCCAGGTCAAATGCGGCCCCAGTTCTTCGGAAAAAATATAATGTGGTAAATTTCATGAAAATTGGAAAATTGCCTTTAAAATTTTTTTTTTAATTCAGCAATTTTGGCCCAAAATTGAACATTTCCGATTGGGCCAATTTTCATATTTTTTAATCAATCCAGATTGAATGCGACCCTAGGTCATCGAAAAAGGGCGTTGGGGCAAATTTTATGAAAATTAGATAAATGTCCTTTTTTGACAAATACAGTAAAGGGGTTAGCTTAGCATTTTTGGTCAGTAATCAAACATTTTCTATCGGGCCATTTTGATGTTTTTGTAATCAATCTAGGGTATGTGAACCCTGTTTGTTTGAATAAAAAATTATATACCATCATCCTTATCATTTTTATCGCAAACAACATCATCATCATTTTATCAGTAGCACCAACATATGAACATCATTATCATCATCATCACCATTTTATCATCAGAACCACCAACATATCATTATCATCATCATCATCATCACCATCTTAATTTATGACATCAACACTGTCATCATTACTAGTATCATTATTATTACACCATGTATGATTATTTGATAACAGGATAACTAGCAGTGATGGTGAGGTGAGTCTCAAGAAGACATTTTCCATCAAGCATCGCAAGGAGACCATCCGGAGCTCATTCTGTCCTCTCATGTCATTCAGAGAAGGAGCATGTGTGGGTAAGCATGACCTTTGAACCCTATTGTACAAAGCATAGTGAATCTGCTTTTCATCTTCAAACTGGCAACATGGATATGATTTTGCATCAGGTTCAAATATTTTAACAATATTTATTTCAAGTGGAATTAGCAATACACAATGTAGCAAAGAGGAAAAGATAGGAAATGATTTTTGCATTTACCATGTTGCCAATTTCAAGAGTTTGCACTTGTTTTTAATAATTGTTGATGATACATTTTAATAAGAAACCATATGCTACATGTATATTGCAGCATCTATTGAATGGAAAATAAATGTACAGTCACTCTTATCTTTTCTGATGTTGTGTGTAATTTGTAACATTCTGAATTGTGAATAAGAAATATATGTGACGTAAATGCACTTAGAAATTAGAATGTTGCAGTACAGAATATTTATGTGGAACCTGGAACCAGAACATATATATATTCAGTCACATATTGTCACCAAAAATAATTTCCCCTGTTAATTTGATTGTTCCTTTGTGTTCTTATGCAGTGACTGGCAGTGAGGACCTGAGTGTGTACTTCTTTGACATTGAGCGTAAATTAAAGCCATGTGTGAACAAGCTCCAGGGCCACTCAGCTCCTGTGTTAGGCGTCAGCTTCAACTATGACGAGAGTCTGCTCGCTACATCAGATGCAGAGGTGAGAATGTTGTATAGTAGTATGGAGATGTGGTTTGAACATCTTCAAAATTGTTTTAATGATGAAGGTATGTGTACAAGATTATAAAAAATATGAATAGTATTATTTGTACCTTCATGGAAAGATATGGTGAAGAATGAGAGCAGCAAGGTTAGTCTTAAAATGAAGAGGATGCTTGAGGCAAGAAGAAGTGGAGGGAGGGAGTGTCATCATGGGGTGTAAGTCAGTGACCCCTCGTAAGATGGAAAATGCTGAACTTAATTAATGTAATAGTGGCCATGGTGACATGTGTAATGGTATATCAGATGTTGTTATGAAATCTTTAAAAGTTTTTGAATTTGCCTTTCAAATTAATCTTGTGAATGTATGCACAGTTAAAAAAAACCCATCCCCAATGCTAATAGAAAAGTGTAATTTTAAATGTAGTTTTCATGGCTTTCACTTGATCATCTTCTTCCCCAATAGTTTAATGAAATATTCAAGTTTATAATTTAAATGCAAGAAATTTACTATTATGTTGATGTTGCTTTTCATAGGAAATATGCCTTCTCTTAAAACTAAAAAGGTAATTTAATTAATTTTTCTTTGTTTTCATATCAGGGTTTGGTGATTGTGTGGAAGAGGCAGCAAGATGAAGGAGCCCACATCTTAGAGCGGACATGATATCAACCCAAGAACTGATGTGAACTTGAAAAGATTACAATTTAGGTATATTGGACATGGTACATTGTGCCTCGACTGTTGGAAATGCTTCCGTAGCATAGGCACTTTACCTAGGTACAGGTAGAGATTCGATGGCCTTGTATGTGAATGATCTTAGGATGCCTTATCATGGCAAGCAACAAGGAGATGTTGATTCAGTTTGACGATTCTTCCTGTGTACCAACCATTGCAACTTGTCTATGCAGCAACCTTGAACAAAAGCAAGATTGAAGAAGTGAGCCAGGACCAGCTAGAAGCAGTCAGACATGTTCAGAAAGACATCCTCACGCTGTTGGAGAGTGAGAGAGAAGCTAGAAGGCCGAGATGAACAGTCAGACATGTTCAGTTGGGAACTTGGGATTGATGCTTTCATGCCTACCAACATACAAGGCAATGTTTCTAGGTTGTCTATACTGGAAGGAAGCCAAGCTGTTGACTCAGAGTATACATTTTTTCTTAAGATCCACAGCTAAAAGAAGGAAGTTGATATTCATAGGGCATAGATGAAGTACATGTACGTTGTCGGCATCCTGCAGGAAGGCGGCTACTGCCATTGACGATACATTGCAGTTAAACCCTTAAATTGTTCATTATTCATTATAAAAGAAAAGTCGGTGTGGAAGAATGAAAGGCTGAGATGAACAGTCAAGACATATTCAGTTGAGAAATTGGGATTGATGCTTTCATGCCTACCAACATACAAGGCAATGTTTCTATGTTGTCGTTGCTGGAAGGAAGCCAAGCTGCCGACTCAAAATTATACACTTTTTTGTTTTGTTGTTTAAGATTAACAGCTAAAGGAAGAAAATTGATATTCATAGGGCATAGAGGAAGTACATTTACACCGTCGGCATCCTGCAAGAGTGCAGTTACATTTTGCAGGCAGCCGACGACATTATTTATTATCCCAAAAGAAGTGGGGTGATGAATAATGAAAGCACAATTACCGGTAATCTGAACGGTGCCGGTTACATGATTTTCCAGCAAGATATATTCATTTACTGGGTGAAAACTGGCGTAAAGTTATTGGTTAGTTAAGTGGCTTTTGAAAATTCAAATTATGTACGCTTTCAGGGAAAGTGCATTGTCGGACAGAAACCATGGAATGGAATTAAATGTATACAAGAATTTTCAATGAAAAATTTGTTGTCCAAGAGAAAATGTAGTTTTTATGTAACTCGTCATTTTTTTTTCTTCACAATATACATGTAAAACTCATGCATTATGTGCAATATAATTCCAGTTGCTTAAGACTAAATATTATATATTAGGGCAAGTCCAAGGTATTTTTTTAGTTGATGTCTCCTACTTTACCCAGTAGGCCCCCTATCACAAAATTATGAAAATTAATATCAATAATTTTACTTTTTGTCCAAGCTTCTAGAAGGCCATCACCTTAATACAATTCGAAATATATACCGTGCAGCGTGTCTTGAATGACATTAAAAAAAAATGATTTCATAACGTTAGTGATACCAGAAAAAAACTACAAGTCAATGGTCATATCAAGAGATTTTCATGTTTTGATGAAATAGGTAAACGTTATATGTCGTTTAATAATATGGACACATTGTACACAATCGCCCACTTAAATCTTAAAATGTTGTCTGGAATGCATGGGACAAAATAACTTGGGACTTGCTCAATATTTTTTGTATATGATGAATATTCAGAACAAACGTGTATTTAATGTGGAGTACGACTTTTTTTTCACCAGTACTCATTCTTTGTGTAGAAGTCTAATGTTATGTATTAATTTGGGAGCCTGCCCTGAAATAGTCAATCATTTTCTACTGCAGGATTTTTCCCCTTAAAGCGGTAGCCAACAGATCTAGCTCCCAGAGCCCCAGAAAACACTCCAAAGTTTGGATTGATTTTACGCCCATAAACCAACTTGTTCAGTAGGAAGTAGTATGAATGGGCATCCCCTAGAAGTTGGAGTCATTTTTTTCTCACTGTAAGGCCCATGGTCCTAAATTATAAAAACTAGGCTAACAAACTTTTTGGCAATGGCTTGGATTAGACGAAATATGTTGACTATTTTGGGATAGGCTCCTGACCTACAAAATGTATTTATACCGTATGCCAATAAAAATACATTGTAATATATGAGACTCATTTTTTTGTTTCTTTTCCTTTCATTTCATGGACAAAAAACATTTACCATCACAAACACAGACACAAAATTAGGCGCCAGTTTCGGGACAGGTTCCCACACTATTAAAACAAACTTTAATAAAATTGCATTTTCACAGTAAAAAGACACAGTACATACAAAATTTCAGTTAATATTGCATTAACAATTGTAAATCTACACTCTCCACAGTCAACTCAAGGTACAAATAGAGGATCAGGGAGGGGTCCTGGGAAACAATTACATCGAGGGCAAGTATGTATTTTGATAATAGATTGTAACATACCGAATACATGTAAGTAATAAAAGGGACCAATAGCCAAAACTGGTAGAATAATTGTTATTAACTATACAAGACATAGACATGATTTAACGAAAGCGCATAATGGGAAATGGATTATTTCAAATTAAAAAAAACGTACTTGATGCATGTGCGTACATGAGGGTTCATGAACTAAATACATGTAGTCTATGTTGATCCACAAGCTGCTTTAAACCCTGTTTTGAGTGCAGTTTCTGTAACAAACATTGAAATTTCTTCCTACACTTATAATAATTGAAGCTAATAGGAAACGATTTCCCCCGCAAAAATGTAGATCACAATTATCTGTCCCTATACATGCTACCACAAGTGATTAAGAACAATATTACAAAATAAATAATCAAATTAAACAAGGAATAAATAATGACAAAAGCATTCATAATGTATAAAGTAAGAGAAAGGTATATTTTAAATGTTTAATGCCCCTAGAATGTGCTCCTAGTATGCAGACTACCGAAATACTTGTGGCCTGACCTGAAAGACTACATGTAATGAAGATACCTGATCAAAGCTGCATAAGAATATAAACCACTTACACCTTTTCCCCCTCTTTTCAATGAGGGCAGCTTGGGCTTATTTTATAAACCTGATGAGGCAGGAGAGAAATCAGTTTGCTCGTTGTTGCTTATCAAGGTGAAAAAAAGTTGCATCATATATGCAGTTTACACTATGAACATGACGGACAAAGAAAGAGGACAAAATATACAGTTCCTCATTCTACCCTCAACAATTGCTGTGGTAGACAGAACATCCCTTCACTGCTGTTATGTAAAAATGTGTAGAACAGGTGTCACATGCATATTCACCTGTTCTTCCTTTTTTACATAATAGCAGTGAAGGGATGTTCCTTTGTTTACCACAGCAATTGTTGAGGGTAGAATGAGGAACTGTATATTTTGTCCTCTTTCTTTGTCCATCATGTTCATAGTGTTAAGGTGCATCATCGGGACAAATTAAATATGGGGAAGAAACAAACGGTCATCTAGTATTTTTTTTCTCAAAATTGTTAGAATATTACACTTGCTTCCAAGAAACCATCCGTGAACCTTAAAGAGTGTAACTACTGATCTAATGCCCAGTACATCTACCTGAAACTACCATCGTTCAGCAAATACTCAACAAATGTTACACCCATTTTAACAAATGTATCATATAATACCGGTATGCAAAATTTCCAAGATGAAATGCATATAAAACACAGTGACATTGAGGAATACAGGGATGAGACAGAAGTTCCCAAAAAGGAGAAAGATTAAATGGGGGTCCTGGCAGGGGTAAAAGAAAACTTTAGAATATATTTACGTAAAAGGACACGTTTTCCTTGCATTTATATTCTAAATTTGAGAAATATTTGTTACCCATCTTGCTTAAAGGGACTCTATAAAATTGTTAAGATGACAGAAAAATGCTGCTAAGGTAGCGAGGTCAATGCTAGATGTACAATTAATGATAAATCTGAAAGTTTATTTTTTTTTAGTTTTTTTTGTTCCCGTCTTGAAATCTCGAAATCTGCAGAGGAATCTCATCCCTGTTTGATTTTAATGGGGGAGGGGCATTTCAAAGGAGGGGTGGGTGGGTGGGTGAGAGTTCTGAATCACACCATGCAGTATGAGCGGTATGACTTTGTTGTGAGCATTGTTTCATTGTTTCATTTAGGTAGCCTTCCTTGCCGTTTTTTCTTAACTCAAAGCTTTAAGTAGAACTCATTTTGGGAAAGAATTGGTTTCTGCCAATTTTATCTTATTTTCACTAAATACTACCCTACTTTTAATCAATATGAAAAATCCGTCGCACCCCACAACCCAAGCTACTGCCTTCAAACACCATGCTGGTCCTAGGCCCAGCCCTCCAGAAAGATCTGCCTCGCGTGAGCATTCTCAGCAAAACACAAATGCCACTGTTACATTGGCAGAAATATTGACAGAACGATATTTCCAAATTCTCAACAAGAGTATTTGAAAAGCTTGATTTCTAACTGAGGAGGTCAATTCGATAAACCAGTGGATGGTGGACATTGAAAAGTCAGTTGAATTTATAACTCTTCAAAAATGTTAACCTTGGAAAGAGACATCCCCAAAACCCGCACACAGTGCCTAGAAGAGATCTCAAAAAGCTGGAAGACAAGATAACTCTGATGGAAATTTACAACAGGAAGGCAAACCTGCACAATTAATATTCAAAACCCCCAAAACGTATTATTTGCATTTGCTGTGGAGGTGTAAGAGGGTAATAGGTGAGGGCGTTCTTGCGTGTGAGTGTATGTTATTGTGTGTTCAGGTATATGAGTGTGCATGTGTACGTGTGCGGATGAGCGAGTTGCAGATGGTAGTGGGTTTTGTGTGGGGTTGGGTAGTAAGGGATGGGGTTATAATTTGTTTTATATTTTAACTGAATTCATTCAATTTTGTTTTTTGATCGTAATTTATGAATTGTTATTATGACCAAAAGGAATTGTATTTTGAAGAATTTATTGTATTCTTTTATATTGAATGAAATGAAAATTACAAAAATTACAAAAAAAGGAGCAACGGGTGGTAATTTGTTTCATATTATAGAAGTGATTTCATTAAAAAGAAATTAGATCGTTATTTATCAATTGTACATGTATTAAGTAATTGAATTATGGTAATAAGAAGAATGGTATTTTGAAGAATTAATTGTATTTTTTTATATTAAATGAAATAAAAATTATGGAAAAACAAAAAAGTACATTTCTCAATGACAAATGATGCCTGTCACTTGGAACCAGGTCTTATTTTAGAGTTAAAAAATTAGCACTTGACAAAGAGTTGGCATATGATTTAAAGTACAAGTTTCCTTGAATAGTCATGCAAGTTTTTTGTTTTTTAAAATCACCTTTGTAAACAATATTACCGGTATACTGGATTTTTGTTTCGGTGGCAGCACCAATAAAGCCTTTGGCTTTCCTAGCTGTCTCCACATTTATTTGACATTTTTGTTGTTGTTGTATTCTATTGTAAATGTTTTTCTGGAACTTGTACACTATGTTGGCTTCCTGTCCACTTTGTTTAAACTATTAGTTTTTGCATACGAATGCTTTCATGACATTGCCCCTTCCTATTTTAAGTGAACTATTATCATTGTATCGGCCTACTCGTACTTTAAGATCAAGCTCAAAAGCATTATTCATTGTCCCTCCCACCTCAACTTAAAACATATGGTGAGTGTCTTTTACCCACGCCTCCTCAGTTTTATGGAATGCACTTCCAGATTCCATGAAAAATCATCATGATTTAAACATGTTTAAGATTTCTCTTAAAAGGTATTTATTCAATGTTTAAAGTGTACACTTATGAACTCAGTGTCCAACACTACATGTACTTTTTTATTTCTTTTTGTGTATTTTCTAATTTGTATTACTTTTTCTTGTAATTCTATCCTTTCTATGTAAAGCGAATAGGGACATGCCATCCTGTAATGTGTTATGCGCTATAAAAGAACTGAGTATTATTATTATTATGTTTTGTATTTTATGTTTTTATGATGAATGAAATAAAGATCAATCAATCAGAGTCACAGTGAAATGTCTGATAATAAGATGATGTTTTCCAAGATGTATATCCAGTGGCCAGTTGTCCTACACATGAACATGTCTGGTGTGCAAAACTAATAAGAACCACCTTGTTTTACTCTTTGTAATAGAATGGGCTCAGGCAGAAAGGAAAGTCAATGAGCTTTCCCAAGAATGGCGAGAAAGAACAGGGAAGAAGCTGTCAGGCCTAGAAACTGCACACTTCGGGAGTAGTATAAGGAAGAGAGCCCAGCAATTCTTGGAGCAATCAAAGTACTACAGGTCTCTATTCAAAATCCTACTCAAATCAAAAGCAACCACAGATGCCATGACAAGCACAACCAAGATCAAAGTGAGGAGGGAAATGGCATACCTCAAAAAGAAGACCCGAAGAACCAGAAGGCCAAATTCGACTTGACGACTTTATATAGATTGTAACTCTTTATAAGACGGGGCCCTGGTGTGCAAACTTATAGGAACCACCTTATTTACTCTGTCACAGAATGGGCTCAGGCAGAAAGGAAGGTAAATGAGCTTTCCAAAGAACGGCAGGAAAGGACAGATACAATAGACTCGGGTTCTCACGGCGATAAATTGCTAAAGCTCACCAAAATACCTAAATACCAGATTAACCCAACTCTGCAGGATTGTCTCACTGCCCAAGCTCTTGTTTTCTTGTTTTCTTGGATCTTCCAAATGAAGAAAAAAAAAGTTGGACGAAATAGCAGATAAGGTGAACACGGTTTCTCTGGGCAACAAACGAAGTGGAGAAGAAGTGCGGACCAAATGGTCAAAATACTAATCAGTGGTCAAACTAGAGGCTACCAAGCGACCTCAATCATCATGGCACCGGCGAACTCCACCAGGGGGACTACCATTCTAAATGAAGGAATGGGAATTTCTCCAAGATTGTATAGAGGTGGAAAAGCTCCAGAAGAGGCATATACATGTAGTATTCCTGTATTCATCTCCAGTCTTCTCCTACCACAAGGCCTTCATCTACAGACATCTTCAACATCTCCAGTTACCATGTTCACCATTTTCAACATCTACATGTACATCATAATAGAACATCGTCATTACATCCTGTGGTGATATTGCAAATATCTGGGTATTTAATACATCCCTCAATGTTCTATTAAAATGTGCTTTGGATAACCTCACAAGTTTTATTCACAATGGGTTTTAACTCAACGTTACTAAATGGAGATACAAAGTTACTCGAACATGTCTGATATGGAAAAAAAAACGATGTCAACCGAGGGTTCTTTGAATTAATTTTACTGCAAAAAGGATTGATCAATGGTCCCCTGACCACAAGCGAATGATATACCCATCCAATCTGCTGCACAAAATTTGCGAGAAAATGTTTACGGAAAACCAAGGAGAACGAGGTCGGCAATAAGAGGACGTTTGAGTAGACAATTTCTAGTCACCTAGCCACTGGGAAAATGATACCCATCCATCCTGCGGGGCATGTTAACGAGGATATTTCGATTGTTTGGACACTTTAAAAGGGTTTATGAAAATATGTTATTATATTATATCTATTTTACTGTGATTATTAAGACACTTTAAAGTGATTTATGAAAATAATGTTCATATTATATTTATTCTTGGGAACCTATAAAAACAAGCTATGCTTTCCAGTAGGTTCCTGTTTCATTTCATCATTTTGTACTTACTTTGTCAACTATGTTCTTTATTGTGCAAACAATTGATATGCAGTGGAATAAATTCGAATCCATCAATCAATCAAGAGTAGTAGGCCGTGTTGCGCCTGCTAGACATGCGTCTGGATGGTCATCGCTGCCCCATAAGGATCCTGTGATGCCTAATGTCTGATCCGTGAGCTTCTACAATGGCTTCCCTGTATTCATCTCCAGTCTTCTCCTTCCACAAGGCCTTCATCTACAGACATCTTTGCCATCTTCAACATCTCCGTCTCCAGTCATCATGGTCGCAATTTTCAACATTTACATCATCATAGAACAACGTCATCGTTACAAACACCCATCATTCTTTTGATTCCCCTCTTTACGATAAGTGGAGATATATGTTCTCGCCAATATACCAAGCCTGAATACCATGATGACCCATTAGGATGGACAAGAAGGATCTCTAATGGAAGCAATCAAGAATTTTATTATTGGCCCCCTGGTTCCTGGCTCCAAGGCCCATAAAAAGCTTTACAAGAAGTTCTGTTCAACGCTCGATCTCAGGTGGGACTCGGGGAAGCCCTTTTTGTGGATTCATAAGGGCCAGCTAATAAAAAGCCACCCCCTAACCGCACCTAGGTGCCCTATAAGGTAGTAGATGGAGGTCATGATTAACCGGAAGAAAAAAATGGAATTCTTCCAATCCCTGGCTGCTCACTCACCACAAAAAAAATGTATTCTCTATGGATAACAAAAACAGTCATCATCAACCCCAGCAAGCCGAGCAATGCATTGACATCCAGCCTTGCTGAGAAATCATCTGCAGAATACAACCTTCTCAGACAATCTATTTTCATAATCTTCCTCACTAAAACACATTAGGAAATTACACCCATTTTACAGACATAACACCATGATTCAACAAAGATCTTCTTAGAGAAACTGTCAAGAAAATGGAAGTGGGCCAGAACAAAAATCAATATTATGTATGACTATTATTTTGTCATCACCAATATGTATCCATGTTTTGTATCATATTTCAGTTCTTTGTAAACTTTGTCTGAGCCTATATTTTTTACATGTGAGTGAAACAAATATCCATATTGAATGTGCATTGGACCAATAAATACATTAAATTAAATTGAATTTCAATTAAAATGTCCAACTTCTGGTTGTTGAATTAAAACGTAAATGATCATATCTGGCATGGTAGATTAGTGGGGTTCTGTCATCTTAGGGACATTAACAATGTACTTGAAATGTTTGAAAAGCAGGTAAACAAGGAGATGCTAAATCTCACGAAAATCTCACGAAAATTCGGGGTGCAGTTTATACACCGATACATACCGACCAAACGCCGCTGACCTTCGACCTACCACGGGCAAGGACCATTGCCAAGATGGGGGAGAAATCAGTGTCTGTGATGACGACAGGGCACGAGAAAGACGTTTCACCGTAATGCTGTCCTGCACGGCCGATGGTGGAAACCTCCCTCCCTACTTTGTGTTCAAGCGAAAGACATTGCTGAAGGTAGACTTCCTGAGAGGCATCGTCGTCGGGGTGCGGGTAAAGGGCTGGTTTGATGAAGACATCACCAAGGACTGGATGAAGACATGGCGCGAAGACATGGCGCGACGGGATGGCGGCACTTCACGAAAGTGGAGTCTTCTGGTTCTTGATGGTTCTTTCGGTGTCACAAGTTCGAGCCGACAAAGAATATCCTGCGGCACCACAACACCGACATCGCCATCATCCCTGGGGGAATGACATCGTTGCTACAACCTCTTGATGTGTCCATCAACAAGCCATTCAAGAACCACTTGCAGCAGCGATGGCCGGCATGGATGATGGAAGGAGAGAAGATGCATACCAAGTCAGGGCGCAGGAGGAAGGTAGATCTGCCGACCATCTGCGGATGGATCGTCGACGTGTAGGAGCCAATCCCAACTGAGATGACCAAGCGCTCCTTCCTGAAGACGAGCATCTCAAACAGCCTCGACGGGACAGACGACGACTTTATCTAGGAGGACAGCGATGATGAATCGTAGGATGTAGAGCTCAGGCATATCTTTGAGGACTCGTCCAATGAAGAAGATTTCTACAGGTTTTAAATACCCGTATAAACCCAAACAGGCCTTTTCAGGGCCCAGTATAATCAAGAAAGAATACCGAAATAAATCATTTTGTTTTTTTTGTCATGCAATCTTTCAATTCAATTCAATTCAATTTTATTTCCACTTTAAAAACAATTTACAAATCAATAACATATACATATGAATAATAGTGGCGGGATCATAAAAAAGCACTAATAGGCTTATTAAAAATGACCCCTTAACAAGTATATACATAATGGATTATACATTGTAAGAAAATATCAACAATTATAACAGGGGAGAAACATAACAAAAACATCAAAATTAAAATAAAAATAAAAAAATTGATAAGGAAGAAAAGATAGGAAACAACAAAATATTCATCATTTATGAGTTCAGTAGGTGTTTTTTAACTAATCGTTTGAACTGTTTTACGGTCTTACTATTCTTGAGATTGGTTGGGAGGTTATTCCAAATAATTGGTCCATTGTAAAAATTGAATTTTGAGTTATTGATATGCGGTTTAAAGGAAGGTGGATATTTTGAGCATTTCTAGTATTGTAATTATAAATGGAACAATTCAAATTAAAATAATCAGCATAAATCTTTGGAAGAAGTTTATTAGACAGATTAAACATGAACATTGCAGTATTTAAGGTTAATAAATCATGGATAGCTAGGACTTGCATTTTTTTAAATAATGGTAGAGTGTGAGACAGATAAGAAGAGTGTGTAATAAGGCGAATCACGTTTCTGTAATTTATAAATTCGTTCAATATTTCTTTTTGAAGTGAAACCCCAAACAATATTACAATAATTTAAATGGGAAGAAATGATGGCATGATATAACATTTTCAAAACAGTCTGAGGTAAGAAATTCAATCTTTCATTTCTTATGTTAAGGATTTATGGTAAGGTTTTTAAGATGAACATTCTTATGCAGCAGTTGATCATAATATGAACAAGGTGGTCCTGTCCAAAGATGAATTTTCCCTCTTGGACCAGTACGTAAAGTATGCAAGACTTCACACACCTGGCTACAAGGGAACAAACAGCCCGGAGGAGGCCGTTTTCCTTCAGAGAAATGGAGAAACGATTGAGAATACTTCACAGGTAATCCAGCGGCTGTGGACCTCCACTGGGTTTGAGGGTTTAAAGCAGCAATGCTGAGAAAGGTGGTAGGTTACATCTCCATTCTCAATGTAGAAGAAGATTTGGACGCAACTTCTTGTAAATGCTCATGACCAGACACCCCTTACTTTTGACGTTCTAAGTAGCTCAACGATCTCCAGCATGGGCCTCAAGTCCATCGGCGTGACAACTACCGGCCATGAGAAGGACCGCTTCACGGTCATGCTGTCCTGTACTGCTGACGGGGGAAAGCTGCCGCCCTACGTGGTCTTCAAACGCAAGACCATTCCTAAGGGGGACAATTCGCAGGAAGTCATCGTGAGGGCTCAGGTGAAGGGCTGGATGGACCAGAACCTTACCGAAGATTGGCTGAGAGTCGTTTGGGGCCGGCGAGTCGGTGGCCTTACACACCAGCGCAGCATGCTGGTACTGGATGCGTTCAGGTGCCACAACTCCACACCGTCGAAGGGGCTGCTGAGAAAGCACAACACGGATCCAGGAGGATTGACATCGATACTCCAGCCACTAGACATCGGTGTCAATAAGCCATTCAAGAACGGCCTGCGGCGATGCTGGGCAGACTGGATGATGTACGGCGACAAGACCTACACCAAGGGGGGGAGGATGAGGAAGGTTGATGTACAAACGATCTGCTGGTGGATCGCCAAGGTGTGGGAGGAGCTGTCACCAGACATCATCAAAAGAGCGTTCTTGAAGTGCTGCATTTCGAACTCTCTTGACGGCACAGAGGACGACGTGATGTGGGAAGACGAGTTGAGCGAAGATCTTGCTTATGCAGACTACGACATTGATGAGCTCCGCCGAGTTTTCGAAATGAGCGCCAAGGACAACGAATTTCATGGCTTTTAGCTTTGAAAATCATTACCAAAACGGTCTTTTTCAAGACCACCAAACCTCCAAGAAAGAAAAAACATGAACATGAAAAAAACATGAAAATAAGGATTTATGTTATGTTAAGGTTACATAACAGTTTAAAGATGCCCATTATTATGCAGCAGTTGATCATAATATGAACAAGGTGGTCCTGTCCAAAGACGAGTTTTACCTTTTGGACCAGTACGTGAAATATGCAAGACGTCACACACCTGGCCTCAAGGGAACGAACAGACCGGAGGAGGCTGTTTTCCTTCAGAGAAATGGAGAAGCGATTGAGGATACTTCACTGGTAATCCAGCGGCTGTGGGAAGGTTTAACACAGCAATGCTAAGAAAGACCATCTACACAATGGTAGGTGGTAAGTGACATCTCCATTCTCAATGTAGAAGAAGAGTTGGAGCCAACTTCTTGTAAATGCTCGGGTACCTGTTGGTACAAAACAGGCAGTCGGATGTGTCCTTGCAGGAGTGTAAGCCAGCCTTGCACACTGCGCTATTCCTGCGGGAAACGTCACCCGTGCACCAACCAAGAACCCAATGGCGATGAAGCAAGTTTGAGTAAATTATTAATTTACAACATTTGAAGAGCTCAAGAAAAATAGGGGAAAACAAGAGCTTGCAACACATGTCTTTTTGCTGATGACAAAATGGCTAATCTCAAATCTGAAAGCCCCTTTTGCATACTTTCCATATGCAAGTTATAAGTATGACTTAATAAAACTAGAAAAGTCAACGAAAAGCGTAGTATCCCCTCGCAGGGTACAAATGGCCTATATACGTCAGAACAAGTTATCTCCATTAGACTATACTATTATATTACTAGGGAAGGAAGTTAACCTAAATTTTAAATATATAATTAGGTGTTTTGCATATTTAATGAGCTATGACCTTTCACCTTTGACCTACATACTCCGAAATCGAACTTGGGCTGTGTTTTGATACCATGTACCTTCATATCAAATTTCATTAAAATCCGTCAAACATTACTAAAGTTATCGATCAGAAACCAGATTCGCATATTTAATGAGCTATGACCTTTGACCTACATACTCGGAATATCTAACTTAGGCTGTGTTTTGATACCATGTACCTTCATATCAAATTTTATGAAAATCTGTCGAACATTACTGAAGTTATCGATCAGAAACCAAATTTGTTACGGATGGAGAGACGGAAGGACGGATGGACGGACGGACAGCAGCGTTTCTATATCCCCTCCGACTTCGTCGGTGAGGGGATAATAACTGTACCCTTGCATATAGGAGAGGGGGGTCACTCCTTGGAAGAAACAGATGGATTCAATATGGAATAGTATCCTACATATATTATGAAAGAAAAAATCAGTGCCCGTAGCTACATCACTGATCAAAATTACTAGAACTAAAAATAAACAAATCTAAGGTTCCCCAATATTCACTTCTTCCTTATCCCTAAGTTCTGAAATACAGAAAAGTACTTTTTCTAAAGTGTTTTATTACTTGAGCAGTCCTTATGGTACACTGTGGAGCAAATTGCTAAGCGTTTTGTAACTGCAAAGAGGTTTAAGTTGAAGAGAAAATGCCGATGTAGAAGAGGAGCCAAAGGAAGTGCCACATCAAGAAAAAGAAGTGAAAGGCATGAGGAGGATACCTGAACCAAATCCTCTGTCGATCAGATTGCATTAGACAATGGGCTTTAAGAGTTGAATGGTCAGCAAAGTTGCAATTAAGAAGAGTAAAGCATGGGAATGTACTTCAAAGAGTTGCCAACCTTTAGCAACCAAAAAAAGGAACCATGATGGCAAACTTACAACTACGCGCGACACACTTCCAATGCAGAAATGTCCATTCCTCATGCTGTTATTTCCATATTAGTTGGTAGTTTTCTTGGTATTATCTGCATTTCATTCTTTTTGAGAATATTTACGCCTTCCCCTTTTTTTGTTTCGTTTACTATTTGTAAATCATAAATAAAACACAATACAAAAGTTAAAAAAAAAAAAAAAATTTTAATATTTTACGAAGAAAAAACATACCGTAATTTGGAGAATAATTCCAAGAAAAACATAATGGTTGGCAGCTCTGAAAGAGGATTACCTAAAGAGCATTCCTGCTCGATGCCACAACATTTTGCTTGATATAGTTAGTTTCAATTTCACCTTTCATTACGTTCAGAGCTAAATTCAGAACCTAACAGTTTTAACAATGAAATGGTGACTTGTGGCACCTTTGTCTTGCTCCTGCTAAGCAACTGACACAAAAATCAAATGATTTTAAATTGCTAGAACAGCAACAGTTTGAAAATAGGGTTTTATGTTACATAAAAGTTTAAACATGTCCATTCTTATGCAGCAGTTGATCATAATATGACCCTAGAATATTAAGCAACCGAAAATAAACATGTAGGGTAGTATCACAAACACTGTTATCAATATATTAAAAAAAAGATATTCATGGTTGAAAACATTTGAAACAAATCAATATCAAATTATTAATCATTTACTGCAAATATAGTTTTTCATTAAACTATTAAAAAAAAAATACTTAAAAATACTCATCTTTGGTGACACTTCATGTTACAAATCAAATACAGACACACTGGTAGCACACTGCATATTCCTGAGTTGGCTTAATATCTTCCATCATGGAAAAACCGTCTCTAGATCATTACCTTTTTTTTCCAGATGCGAGTATCTTTAAAGACCTTTGTTTCAAAGAGCATAGGGGATTACAATTACACATTGTCTGCAAATCTCCAAAACTCGTAGCATAATATAATCGAAACACTATTCTAAAGTGTTACATTACCCTTGTTACAAATTACAGTCAAACCTGTCTTATTGGCCACCTGTCTTAGTGGCCACCTCTCTAAATAGGGCACCTGTTCATAGTTGCCATTATTTTGTCTTCTTCGAGAACGAAATGTGTGTGTTGTAGAACCTAGCTAGTAGAACCCATCTACAGTGGCAACTTTTCTGTTTCCCTTGGGTGGCCTCAATAGACAGGTTCGACTGTATTACAAATACCCTCTGTGTAGTGTAATACATTCAACTGATAATTATTACTGTCAATGGCTATTATATATAGCTCCATATAAATTTGAAATAATATATTAATTCTTTGCTTCCATCAATCAGGTCCAGTAACACACAATTGTCTTCAGAATATAATTTGATAGATTTATTTGCCCAACACCATTTGGACATACTCACACAACTCTTAAGAAAGCTTGTCGTCTCGTTTCAAAAGAAGTTGCGCGTTACTATGGTAACCAGTCTTGTCCAGAGTGGTACTCTCCTCTCAGGCCGACTGAACGTGTCTGCTGTTACTTTCTCTGACCTTGAGTACAGGCGCTCGTGTTCCTGAAATGGCAGAAAAGGGGAAAGCTAACCGTGAAAAATGTAATGATATATTTTCTTTCTATTTGATTATTCCAAAACTTTACAATATACATCAATAATTACATACTACATGATGAACCTTTCCTAATTGCTCACTGAATGGGTCATACTGCATTGTCATACTGCATCAGCAACAGTGCCAGCTATGACACAGGTCTGAATAAGCTAGCAGCAAGGAAAGCAAAAGCTTACCGAAACAGGAAATTCTATTCTATTGCTTATGAAGAACTTATTTTCAAGTTTCCTAATTGTTTCCAGGGGGTGTTTTACAAAGACTAAGATCAACTTGAAGTTGGACTTGACTATGACAGGCCATTCATGCCACTGGTTGCTCTCACTATTGGTCTCTTGATTATGATCTTCAGATAATATTTTTTCCTTCAGTAATGAACTATCAAAAATATTAATTCTGTAGATATGTGACCACGATTTATACGTCCCTTCAGAGACCAATGCCAGTAAATGGTTCGAGCAAACAGTGGCATGAACGGCCTGCCATAGTTAAAGTCTAACTTAAAGTTGATTTTAGTCTTTGTGAAACACCCCCCAGAAGTTAATTATTTTCACAAAGTAATCGCATGACCAGGGCCCGTTGCACAAAACTTACCATTGATGGTAACTTTGCCATCAATGGTAACTACCATGGAAACCTTGATTCTGATTGGCTGTTGAGCCCTGTTACCATGGTAGTTGCCATTCTGATGTTGGCTTAATATCCACCAACTTTAAATTTGCAAGCTTTCTCTGAGGGAGCATCACTGTAAGAAGAGAACTGTGTTTGCTTACCTTGTATAACTGCTCCCTGAGTGAGGCATTCTGGGTAACGATGGCAAGTTGAGCCTCAAGATCACGATGGACTGACCTATGACCTGTGAGAGACAGAAAGACGCAATAAGCATACGCAGAAAAACTTATGTAATACCCTCTTTTCTTATACAGATGATTTATCCAACTAGGGTAAACAAGCTTAATTCTTAGGGTGTATGGGCTTCTAGAAGTGACACTGATACCCGTGCTATAGAATGCATGTTTTATGCGGGATGTTATAAAGTAAAGTTATCTAAATAGAATCAATAAGTATTTGGAACCATGGCAATCTCAACACCAAATCTTGCTTTGTCCATTAAATTAGCTACTGCTATACTGTAAGCCTTTTTTGTAGAATCAATCATATACATGTACATGTACATATATGAAAGAAAACATCATAATTTTTAAAGAATGCAACTTGAACAAATTACACATGTAATTGGATTCAGAACAAGCATCAGTATCACATCTTAAACACACAGTAATGCTATACATGTATATACAGATATACCCTGCTTTCCAAAACCGTAACGCAGACTTTGTTTCTTTGGACATCACATGACTACTCACCAAAGTTTGGAGATCCAATGAGAGTGAGAGAAGGAAGACTCTCTTCAGGAAGGTAATACCACAACCCTGTGAAAATAAAAGGTGAAACAGAGTATTTGTCTAGAAAAACATAAGAATAATGTTTGATTATCAGCAATTTATCTCTAAAATAGCAGCAATATTTTCTGTTTGCATGTGCACCGTCCTGTAAATAATTTCTAATATTAACTGCTACTTTGTTGGTAAATTGAATGTTCCACAAGGTTCATGAGATATTCAATTTACCCAAGAAAATTAGGACATAAATTTTAAATAATACCTACAATATAAGCTCATGGATTGGTGACTACTGGCGGCTAAATACAGGTAGTACATTGTACATGTATGGTGTCCCAGCGCAGTTGTATGCTGGCAAAAATAAAGCTTGCAGTGGTTTTCCACAGAACCACACCTAGTTCCTGAACAGTGTATAAATGCACATCTTCTCTTCACCTCTGTCAGACAGCATGTGCCCAAGCTTTCAATCAAACAACCTTTGGAACTCCAAACATCTAAAGAATTTATTCTTCTGTTCCTGATTAATATTTCTGTCTTCTTTTGTAGCCTATCCTACTGGCATACCACTTTCACCCAATACCAGTGCACTGAAGCAAAGAGAGAGAGAGCTTCAGATACCAACATGCAATGTTGCTAACAATGGCACCTTTGTGCTTTATTCACCAGGAATGTCAGATTACCATCTGTCCTGCATGAAGACCAGTTCCACATTGTACATTTCATCCTGGTCAATTAACATATATTTCAAAGAAA
The DNA here is from genome assembly GCA_037976565.1 of Mesocentrotus franciscanus. Lineage (NCBI taxonomy): Eukaryota > Metazoa > Echinodermata > Echinoidea > Camarodonta > Strongylocentrotidae > Mesocentrotus > Mesocentrotus franciscanus. The sequence goes on from CP137673.1 coordinate 26,336,648, forward strand.
TTAGGAAATGCATGTACAATAGACCTGATTTCTAATGCATCCTAATTTATGGATGTTTCTTCCAAGACCCTGGATGATGAGCTATTTATTCGTAACCTATGATAGCATCTGCATAGGAGGAACCCACTTTGCATACATTAGCTGTTGCTATGTCAGGTAATCTTCTGACATCCTTTCAGAAAGTCAGAAGTATGCATGAAATTAGAATACATTACAGACATTCCACAAAAGGGTCTTCATCTCACTCAAAATTTAGAATTTAGATACTTTACATATTTTGTGAATAAATACTGTATTTCTCTTAGAGACTGGGGGTCAATACAAGCTCTTCATATATCTTGCCTTTGAAATTTGAGGAGGGCATCATTAAAAGTGTAAACTTCCATACTGTAAATTGATGATTGCTCTGCAGTCAATATCACATGCTATTTGTATGTGTAACTTCAATCCTGGACCAAATAGTATACCTTACCTTAATCCTAACCCTAAACTTCACCAAATATTGCCGGAACAAATTTCAGAGCACCATTGTTGCCCAGAGCACGTGTCCAAGCACAGATTGATCAATTGCAAATAGCAAATGAATTCAAGGAAAGCAATATGACTTACCTTTGACATGGAATGTCCAAGCATCTCTGTAGAACTCGTAGAGCGTTATCCTGCGCTGCTGTCGACATCGGTGTATCGCCCTGAAGAACTGGCGTGCAATGAAGGTATAGGAGTGGGGGATATACCCTGATATTCCCCGGGAGCCATAGAATCCATTTACCTGGAAATAGCAAAAGAAGGGCATAACCATGACCCTCTATCTAAATACAGTTCACATAAGTCACAGTGCACTTTAACTGTTATAGGTGCATATAATACATGATTATATTAAAAACGTGCCTAAATTTTGAGAGCTAGTGAATCTTGATTTTCATAAATGCAGTATAGAAATTACAAGGTTCCAGTCAAATTTGTATGGGCTTTTTTGGTGAAAAGTTGGTCGCTTTGAGAATTAAACATTTTACACTCAGGTTGACTAGTGTTGTTGATGTCAACTTTGACTCCTTACCCCAGCTAATTCATAAGAAAAGATAAAACAAATTTGTCATTAATAAGTTCTTTTTTTTGTTCTCTCTCTCTCTTTCTTTTTTTTTTTTTGTAGAGGGGGCATGATAGATTCCCATCACTTATTTTTCAGACAAAAATATAAATGGTCACTCATTCAACTGCCGCGATTTCATCACAAAAGAAAAACACACACTTGTGCAAACATTGCATCATCATGAATGTTCACGATGATAACATAAGATACCTACTTGGGGAGAAGCCATTAGCATTTCAAAGGTAGCATTTGACTGTAAGATGGTGTCCATGTACTCTGAGGTGAGATTGAAGTACCCTGATGCCAAGTAACACACTGCTTCTGGATCCCCTTCACCTAGCAGCTGCCTGGTAACCTCTTGGTCTACTGTGATACCCAAAGGACCCATCTGAACCAAAGGATAGATCACTGTGTCAGCCTCCTTGATGTCTTTGGTGTGATCTTCAAGGCCTTTTGTTTCCTGAGATGACATTGCTTTAGTGTCATCCAAAGTTCTTTGTCTGCTATTTCCTCCAAATTGTTGTGCATCCTGTCCCCTGACATGAATGGCGTCCTCATCCTGCAACTGAACTTTCACCTGATCCACAGTTTCCTCAACAGAGTTATGATCAGTTCTACTTCTACCCTGTCTCAAATCACCATAACATTCTACTGATCCATCTGATTGTTCTCCTTCAATGCCCTTAGTTCTTTCATTTGCAGAAGCATCAAATATATAATGCACACCTCCCGACTCTTGAGCGACTAAAACACTACCTAAGGAAGATTGTACTGTTGTGTGATCTGTGGTTGCGTGCTCTAGCTTGCTTTGGTGAGTTCTAGACTCTTGTAGACTACTCATTGCACAATCGCTTTCACTGCTACCTGTGACTGTCCTCTGCCATGTTTTTAACGAACCTAAGCTATGGTCATGCTCATGGGATTCTAAAACATTCTGTATTTTGTTGAATGCTCTCAACTTGAACTCCTCAAGGTCTCCTGAAATAAAAAATTAAGTGAAACAAATATGTCAAGAAATTAGTGAAATCATATTACAAGTTCACCTTTCTGAAGAAAAAGCATGAATTATACAAAACTATACAGTTTCCTTTAAACAATTCTGACATCATTTGACAAAATTCAATGCAGTCTAGTCAGAATAGTCAAATGTTTTTAAATGATTATATCTCTACTAAAAGTACATATCTTTTACTATGTTGCATTGACTGGCAATCAGAATTGTCACTGTATAGTTTGGTTCCTAAAATCACTAATATCATCATTCATCAAAGGTTAATAAATCAATTTTAAAAATTGGAATGTGCAATTCCAGTACATTTGTGCAAGAAGAATCAAGTACTAGTACTCTCAAATATGAAAATAAGGCAGAATATCTCACCTTCAAATGGATGAATACTGTCTGCTGAATGGAGAGTTAAGGAATTGTCTGGATGGAGTTGGAAAGACAGAGAGCTGACTGCTAGAACCAGCTTGTTGAAGAAGTTCACCAACTCTGGACAGTTCTTGATGAGGATGTACCGGTCTTGCCTGTTGGTGAAGTACATCTCACTTAAATTGGCCCTGCACGGAAAAAAACACATTAACATGACAGTGGTTCAGCATAAGTGCAGCGTATTTTGATTGCGTTTGTAGTTTCTTCTAAACTTTATAAAAGTTTGATAAAGGAATACAAATTGCTTTTAATTACCACTGAAATCTTTACAATACGTTACTGCATCCTTTCACTATTTCTAACATCTTAAACAAAGTGCAATGTATATGTCTAAGTAACTTTTGTTACATAGACCAACAAGTATTTGGTGCACATGAGTAACTAAGTTTAATTCCTCTGCATTACATCCTAAGCATCCTTGCAGAAATAGAAATTTTAGAAGTCATTTACTCTTTCCCCTGTTCTTTTCCTACATCATCTGAACTCTACATCTTCAATCTTGACTTACAAAAATACAAATTCCCAGCAAAGTAAACTCTTCAAATAAACAATGCTATTGCTCCTCACCCTGACATCAGTAGAGTGTCATCAAAGGTGTACACTTTGAGATGTGAAAGACCGATGGCTTCGTTGAATCTCTCAGGTATGAGGGCCTTCTTTGCGCCCCTCAGCTCCGGGGTGTGGTAGAGGGATACAGTCACTCGATCCCTAAAGTCCTTCAGCAGCGGTTGCAGCATGGTGCGAGAATTCTTTACTCCTCGTGATCCCCTTACGCAGTCAAGGAGGACATGAACACTCAGTTCTTCCCCTTCGCTCTCAGCTCTCTCACAAGCATCACGTATGGATTTCACCTGCAAGATGAGTGCACGTTCAGTTGAATCATTTCTGTGATCTTCACTGACTCTTATTCCTACTTGAATTATATGGTAAATCAATTAAGTGGGTAATAATAAACTTGCTATTAAAGTATATGTGAACCACTCAATCAAAGCTACATGTAGGCATAAATAGTCCAAATATGTGAAAACTGACCTCCAGGTCATTTGAGAATTTTTTAGGATTAGAAAGGAGAACTTCTTGAGACTCGGATACAGCAAAAAACTTTCTAAATTTTTGAAAAGTAGAAATTTGTCAAAAATTGAAAAACAAGACATGTTATCATTTTCACAAGTCAGCAAAGTCTGTCACCTGTTTTGATCTTTTCAATACACATAGAGGAATAAACTTAATCTCTCTGATTGATTAAATATTAAAAATCCAAAGCATTCTAAATCTTCATAAGGAATTTGTTGGTTTATGCCAATGCAAGTTATAAGGACAGAGTCTTAACTTTACTCAGAGCAACCTTTTTATTAGTAAAATACAATGCATGTTTCTTACCAATTCTTCTTCCATTGGTCCATCACCAAGGTAGAGAGAAGCTAGGACTATGCTCTTCTTTGACAAACCAATATTATCCTAAGATGGGGAAAACAGAGAATCTTCACATGAACAAAGTAGACAATTGTTACACTTAGCACATTAGTTTCTATACACATGTATGTGTATGCATTTGTCCAACTATAAGCAATTAACGAGCAATACCATTGTACAACACAGCTGTCATTTCCGACAACCTTTTACTACATTGTACTTAGTGTCATTAATAATTACAACAGGGGGGTGTTTCACAAAGACTAAGATCGACTTTAAGTTGGACTTAAGTATAACAGGCCGTTCGTGCCATTGGTTGCTATCCTAATTGGTCTCTAAATTATAATCTTTAGATAATATTTTTCCTTCAATAATGAATTATCAAAAAATGTAAGTTTTGTAGATTTTTACCATGATTTGTACATCACTTGAGAGACCAATGCCAGTAAATAATGATAGCAAACAATGGCATGAAAGGCCTGTTATACTTAAGTCCAACTTAAAGTCGATCTTAGTCTTTGTGAAACACCCCCCAGGTGCTATGGAAGTGAAGATATGTCACACCAAGGTACTGTTTTGTTCTGAATTAATTACTGCTACAGAATTTACATCATCATAAAACATGCAATTCTAATCAATGCAATATTTTGAAAAAGATCATTGAAATTTGAAAGAGGTATCATAAAACTAATTTCATATGCATATGACATTCTTCAACTTTGCAATCAGCAAATTTCAGTCTAGTACGAGTTTGAAATTTTAGGTTATTTACTTAAAAGTTCAATAATTTTCTTAACACTTCATACATCTACAAAAATGTATGGACAAAACCATCTTGACTTCTTTTTCTTTGCTATAACTAAGTACAGGCCACTGACAGGTGTATTCTCTTACTGATGTAGGTGCTGTGCAGGTGTACAATTGTACATACAGTGTCTCAATAAAAGACCTACAAAGGAGGACTATGTGCAGTTTCAAAGATCAGAATGAGACAAACCTTGATCGCATTGTAGAACTCTGATGGTTCCTGAAGGACAGTTATCTGCTCTCCGCTGACTTTGAATTCAGGAGCTCTCAGCTTCAGCCACTGGAAGGGCAGATGTTTTGTCCCATCCGCTGACGGTCTGGTTTGTCTCACCTTGAAGGTGGAATATGCCACTCCAATCACAAAATGTTTTTTCGCCAGTGAATGTCTGAATTTCACCAAACCCCTCATCTGCTTGATCAACAAACAATGCATGGTGCTATTTTCCTTGCATCAGTCAGTAAATCTAATTCAGAGAGAGTAGAAAATACAATAATCTCATGATATTCCAAAATTTACCTTTGATAAGAAAATCATCAAATTCCAGAGCAATTTATCTCAAGATCATGACTTATACTTACACCACAGGTATTGACCTCTAGCGCTGCACTACGTGTTAATATAGGCAGCATTTGCACACATAAATAGTCAATACACTTATAATACACAAATGCACACAATCATGCCGACGCGATGTGGCTGATCGGCAAGTTTGACAGTAGACTTACAATTTACATTTTAAAATTAATCTTCCTAAAATAATCCTACTCCTCTAGCCTAGGCTCTGCCTCTAGATCTAACATCGGTAATTTGAAAAAAAATTGTATTTTAGTTTTTTACTGCTATTTAGGTGTCATCAATTGTCACTAAAGTACCAATTTTTAGTGACATCAGTTGAGTTTTGTACAGTGGCGTTTAAAATGTTGAGAATCAATACTCACAATAGAGCAGGTTTTAATACACAGCCAGGATAGTAATGCAGCTATGCATGTGTGGCAATAGACCGAAAATTCTGTCTCTTTGTTCGTTAGCCTCTGATTTTAGGGTCGCTCTCTTTAGAGACAGAAGCCGACCATATCCTGTGCAAATGTTTCCATTTATCAAAGAACTTTGCCCAAAATATCAATTTTAGCGGATTCATCCGATGCATTTATGTTTGAAAATTAGGCCTAGGCTAATATACATCGGTTCCACTTACCAGATTGACTGATGATGCTTTGGTCTTTTTCCGGATTTTCATCGCCGAATTGAGCTCGTGTTGAAATTCAGCCGTATTTTAAACAGTTACTGTCAATGACGCCATCTTCCTTAATGCGCAGTAACAGTTTAAAATACGGCTGCAAGAATTTCAACACGGAGCTCAATTTCGCGATGAAAACCGAAAACCCTAAACGCATCATACAGTCAATCTGGTAAGTGGAGCCGATGTATATTAGCCTAGGCCTAATTTTCAAACATAAATGCATCGGATATGAATCCGCTAAAATTGAGTATTTTGGGCAAGTTCTTTGGCCATAAATGGCCAAAACATTTGCACAGGAGCGCCTATGGTCGGCTTCTGTCTCTAAAGAGAGGAGCCGACCCTACCCAAATCAGAGGCTAACGAACGAAAGAGACAGAAATTTTCGGTCTAGTGTGGCAACTCACATCTCCCCGATCGAAACGTAACCATACATAAATTAGAGTGCATGGGACACATGCAGTTTCACTACCCGGCCCAGTTTATAGGAGCTGACGGCTGAAAGACTTCTAATTAAACAATTACATTGAAATTAATAAATAGTCTTTGATACCACAATGCGATATATATACGTACTGAATCATCTGCTGAGCATGAGATGAGAAAGCCGAAAAACTCCACTGCTTGAAAGAAGAAATCGTGTGGAATAAATCATGAATATTCATTCAGCTGATTACGTCATAAATGCAGGGAGCTAGCTCCAGCGCAGCTAGCGCTAGCAGAGAGAGAGAGAGAGAGAGAGAGAGAGAGAGAGAGAGAGAGAGAGAGGGAGAGAGAGAGAGTTTTGTTATGGGGGAGGGGCATCGCCCTGCGTTATCAACTGCTATTGCGCATGGTCGACGGTTGCCCGAAATAAAGTTCCTGGGCTAATCACTGAATTTCGCCCCTCCTATAGGCCTATCAGACAATCTTTGATCTGCCCCTGCATACGTATGCAACACTAGAGATTTAGTTGTCCGATTCTGATCATCCTTTTTCTTAAATCTAGGCTATTATTCAGCTACACGACGAGATGACTGACATATTGCGTTTGGTTGTATACGGAAGAAAAGGCACAATTTTTTGGAGAAAATTTATGGGGCCTATCTTTTCCTAGCATTGCAGGAAGGGCATTTTATACCTATCGCAGATCGAGGAGAAAATTGTGACGTAGACATTGGTATTGTTTTCTAATTCTTTCCGCTCGGTGGTCACACGGCCCTAGCACTAAAAATTAAACGTCTAAAATGAAAATAAAAGGGGAAAAGGGAAGAAATTAAGAGCTTGGTTTCCAATTATTTGGCGAGATCATATGGTATATAATTATCACCCGCGTATAGCTAGGATTTTATTTTAACGGGGGGGGGGGTAATTGGGAGCACGCGAAGCGTGCCACTCACTTACAGCTTAAATTGACGTTTCATTCAATTATTAGAGAAAGAAAACGATTCTTTGTACAGTTCTCGACTCTTAATCCTTGTCTGAATTTTCAAAATGTTTCTTTGTCTGGTCCTTTTTTTCCTACGTCCTCTTACTTTGTTCTCTTCTCTCTCTCTCTCTCTTTCTCTCTCTCTCTCTCTCTTTTTTGGCCCGTTTTTTTTTTTTGGGGCGACCCCTGGCTACGCGCCTGATAACTATATAAAGCAGTTAACCACCTACCGACTCATATGCGTACAGAGGCCGGTTACCCTGCATGTCATGAATCCTCAAAATAATCGAATAAATCTTACAAATCCAATCTTAAAGTACAATTCATGGACAAAACCATCACAGAATTTATTATATAACTATAGTACTTGGCTAACACAATTCACAAACAAGATAAATTTTGGACAGATTCTGAGTGAATTGCAGAGATGAAGGAGTGGAAAGTTTTTGGAAAATGCTCAAGTTGTCATAAATGGAGTTGTTTTGTAAATGCTCCGAGTCCAAGCGAGATGGATGATGGTATAGCTGAAGTGTAGAATTACATGACGTTCTCAAAATTACGTGTTGTCTCGATGAGTAAACTTTCAACAGATCGAAGTTTAATCAGCTGAGAAGTAAGAAGTGATCTGATGAGATGTAATTAAATGATATGTTTGTCTTCCCTTGCTGAGAAAGGAGGGTGAAGGGGAAAAAAGGAGGGATAATATATTATGTTGATCCCCAAAAGAGTGGGTCATTATATAAGGGGTGACCCGAGTCAAAGGTAAATAATTAGCTTGCAGACAAATAAACTGCCATTTGATTAGCAATGGAGTGGTAGTTCTGATCGGCTGAAAATTCCTACACGAAGTTTCAGAGACAGAGACAATAATCATGATAATGTTGTACTTATATTAAAAAAAGACCCTTTGTAGCAATGGTCACACTTTGTCTCGCCCTGTTCCTTCTGACCCCCCCCCCTCTCTCTCTGTCTCCCTCTCTTCACATTCTCGTTCTCTCTCTCCTCCTCCCCACCCGGGGGCGGCGGAGCGTCTTCAAAAGGGGGAGGGCACCAACAAAAAGGGCACTTTCTGGAATAAAGGGGTACATACAAAGGGAAACATCAAAACTAAAATATGCAATTTTTAGACATTGGTATATACTCCTACATTGTCATGATTGTGATTACATTATCAGGGATGATTTCAATATTAATTTTGTTTCTCTCTTTACATGGTCCAAGATACCGCTTAAGCATCATACTTTGCAGTTTGGTGTGATGGTCTGAATATTCATGAGCGAGCGAGCGATCAAAAAGTTTAAGATTTGTAAGGTCGCAGTACGAAAAATCTAATAATGAAGAAGAAAAAAATCCTGATTGATTTTTAGCACAATCAAATCATGAAAGACTGAAAATACATTTAATAAGTATCAAAATTATACGTAGCGATCGTACTTTGGGGAAAATTGATGAAAACGTTGCATTAAGTCGCTTTATAGGGACGCATGTTACTAGAGAAAGGAAAAAAGTTCTTATAAAACAGAGGGGCACTTATCACTAAGGAAAGGGGCACTTATTAGAAAGGAAAAAGAGCACGTGTCAAATAGGGACGCATATCAGAGGTGAAAAGGGGCACTTTTTAGAAGGGGAAGGGGCATTTTTTTACAAAGGAAAAGGGTACTTGTCAAATTAAAAGGGGGCACTTTTCAAATGTGAAAAGGGGCACTTTTGGGGTACTTTAAAAAGTGGGGGTAGAGTGCCCTCCCTCTCTCTCTCTCCCTTTCTTCCCATTCTCGTTCTCTCTTTACCCTCCCTCTCTCTCTCTCTCTCTCTCTCTGCCCCCTCTCTTTTGTTCTGTATATCTGTCTCGATCTGTTTCTCTCTTAGCCTGTCTACCTGCCTGCATCCCTTCCCCCTTCTTTCTTTCTCTCAATGGTTTCTCAATGTTTTCACAACATGCATGCTGTCTTCTTTCATCCCATAACCATGATACAGACAGTCTTTGAACAACAATAGTCACAATATATAGTTCTTAGACTTAAATTATATTTCATTTGATACCTCAATATCACGAAACGTAAACTTAAATCATGCATTTCATAACTTATGTCACATTACGATTAGTTGAAGGGTATATACATAAACTTTGTATTCAATCACAATAATAACTGCAGTAGTGAACAATACTCGAAGATTAATAAAGCCCAAAGGCGCAGTATTGGTTCAAAGTATGGATCACTGTTCACATTTTTATTTTTGTCAAATTATGAGATTTGTTGTCCTGTTCATCATCATAATTGGAAATGCATACCTCAAACATAATCACGAGTGCCAGTAAACAAGCAAGGAAATATCTTTAAAAAGTGACACTTGTAATTCGGTATGTTTAGTTCAGAAATACTGGAATTAGTTTGACTTTAACATTGAAATATCTAAGATATTATAATAAGCGAACTATATAATAAGCCAAATGTGAGTTCTAATAATTGTAACCACTATATTTGCTATTCCTTCTGAAATAAACTAATGGTCGTTTCGTTATCAGTCTATATATACAGAGATGTAGTTGATTGCAGTAATTCATCAATATCGACATACATGTATATTTATTTCAATAATTTAGATCAAGTTTTCCTATATGTACTGTTTTGACTACATTTCTGTGCACCTTGATTTTGCCTGCCGTATGTAAAAGGATGTAAGTTGCTTTGTAAACGGAAAAGCATGTAGCAGACTATAGCAGTGTTATTTTGTAGGGGAGCAATTAGGTTTCGCAATATGTAACATACACAAGAACGAAATGTATCATTTTTGTAAACAGCTGTGAAGAGGAATGTTGCGTGTTGCAATACATCACGAGTATTTAAGATAAGGTTAGCGAATAATCTGATATGAGATATCATACTTATACATTCACATACGTGTTCATGTAATATTTACACATCATAATAGTCATCTTCACTTTCTGTTGAATGAGATTTAAACATATTCAACTTCACAAGTTTTATAGATCGACATATGAAATTTTTAGAGAAATTTTGTATAAGGCAAATCAGAATTACTTAATCTAATTGATAAGGGAAAAGCAGTGTAAACATTATTTGCAGTCAGAAGTGTATACATCTACATTTTATACAGGCAAAACAAACATATAAGCTTGAGAGAGTTATGACATTTTAAAGTTATCATTCACATTCTTGGTATAATTTGATTATGAAACAAAGTCATGATAATTATTATCGTTGCGTTCTGTCAAAACATAATTATTATAAAGCTTCAGTCATAAAAAACAATAAACAAGAATTTTCAATTCTTCCACAGGATGATACCAAATATACTATCATCCCTAAATGACACCTATGGGACAAAATATCCGTCGGACAACTACCCCTGGGACAATAATATTAATCCCGGACAAACACCTACTTGTACAACATGCAATAACCCCTTAGGAAGTTTGTTGGATATATTATTGTAATGCTTTACTTGTCCTTTTTTATTGTCTGGGGGTAATGGTCCTAGGGTCATGAGGGTAGTTGTCCTAAAGGACAGTTGTCTAGGGGTATTATGTCCGGGTGCATCAATCGTCCTGGTACGAATATTCTTTTGAAGAAAGGTTGATTGATGGATTATGATGCAAGCCTATATGGATAAAGAGGTTTCTCATGGAAACACTTTAAAGTTTAACTGGAAAAATTCCTCACCAGATGGATCGGTCCTTATAATAGGCCATCATCCTTCCCTCCATAGATTGACAGATACATGTATTATATAAAGTCTTAAATAATGGACTGATAAATTTCCTTTTTTCTCTAATTTTTTATACCAACTTTATTTTCTTCATGTAACCCCCACAATTATTTCAGTGTTCTTGTGACAACCATCTAGCGACCATGGAAGATGGTCCCGCAGACAGGGCACATCCTATGACGTGACATCAAGCAACATATGATTCCGAGTGGGAAAAAGAAGATGGCGCAGAGGATGCCGAACGGCGTAAACTGCTCGTGGAGGCTACCGATCTTGCAGTTGGGGCACTGGTCCACGATGGCAACCATGGGGGGCTGGTGTGCGGTGACGGTGATTGTCTGGGAAGCTGGAGGGACGACGGTTTGCTGCATGTAGGGGGCCGCGGCTGGATGCGGCATGCCCGGTTGGGGTGGATAGCCGGTGGCGGCTGAAAAAAGAAAGAAATGTAAACGTTTTTGTAAATTGTGTAAGCACTTAGTGAGCAGTCAATTATGTGGTCAGAATTAGGGATAGGGGCATTGGCATAACTTCATAATGCATGGGAGAACGGGGCCCCAACCAAATGGTGAAAAAGCGTCAAACCCATCATGTACCATAATCTCACTGAGCATTATCGTGCCTATAGCAATGGGGGGGGGGGCAATATCAGTGGCGGATCCAGGGGGGGCCCGGGGCCAGGCTCTCTCCCTAGCAAAAAAAACAAAAACACCTTTTTGAAGAAAAATAAGAACCCTTGGCAGTGGAAAAATAACCCTTCACGTAGGGAATTTTTTTTTACGGGTACCAAAAAAAATTTTTTTGCTCACTACCCCTGGCGCCCAAGGGGAGGGGGTGGCGGTGAAAAAAATAACCCTTTTTTCGGGTGAGCGAAAAATCGGCCGGCACGATTTTCAATTTTCGCACGAAGTGGGACCCTTTTTAGGCCCCTCCCTTGCCGCCGGCTGGATCCGCCCCTGGGCAATATAAACCCTCCTCCGACGATCCATAGTGGATTTTGAGATATTTGTAAGTAAATATAAAAGATGAAGTGAGCTATTATATGAATGGACGTTCCTGATCATAATGGCGTTATACTCGCTCGGACTGTCTCTTATTGCAGTGAATTAGTAATGTCTAGCATGTATGACCTCCGAGCATAATATAAGGGCCGTAGCTTAAATACTAAGTAAATATACTTTGGTATAGTGGCAGTCGAAAGCTTGTTCGACCCAATAAACCAATAAACTTTCATAATAATAATAATAAATTGTTTCTTTTATAGCGCTATATCCAATTTAGAGCTGATCAAAGCGCTTTCCAAAACAAATAAATCAATCAATCAATCAATCAATCAATTAAAACTCAACAAAATATATGATAGAAAATGTAATGCAGTTGATTACAATGTAAATAGGTATGTTATAAGATGCTTCTCGAATAATTCAACTGACATACTACAGCGTTATTCAAATTGAAGTCCCTAAATCATCAAAAATATGAAACCAGACCAATATCATTATTCGCTATCTCACTGATTGACACTCCAAGTATAATTATACTGCACTTCAAAATGTGTTGATATTACGTGGATCAGACTTCTGATCATAATTTTTTGCTAGATCACTATCTATCATTAATATTCCTTGTGTTTGGTTTTCTGTTAGTCATTGACAGAACAGAAGAACGCCCTTTAGTCTAGATCTTGTGGCATACAACTAAGTGCAGGAAGGTTTGCATGGCAAAGTGTATACTATGGGTGACGAAAGTATTAAAAATGTGTTTAATAATGAAGGGTGAGGCTATGTGCATAGAAGAGGTGTACGTACTTGTGATGTTAATATAAACCTTCTTATCACAAGTTGTTAAAGATGTAATCCATAATTTTGAAATAACTTGTATATGAAAGATGTATAGACCAGCACTGATAGACTTATGGATGGGGTGCATGGGGGCACACTTACTTGCTTCTGCCCAACCCTTGAAACCCAAAAGGCATATGTTTAGCCAGAGAATTTTGGAGAAAAGGGGAACCGAAACATCTTAATGACCCCTTAAAAAAAGAATAGTGACCCCTCTTTTACAAAATCCTGGACCGCGCCTAGCATGTCTTTCCATGTAACTACACTGCCCCCTTTCACCATGTTCACACGTATACATCACTTAATCAATCATTAACAAGGTCAATTAACACAATCGTGCCATCATGAAAATATGATTATTTTCATTGTCATGATTATCAATCTTGATATTAATGAGGAAGTTTGTTACATCAGTTTTGCGGTCAAATGGCTAAGCTTAACGAGGGGCAGATCCAGCATTTTGTAAAAGAGGATAGGGAGAACGATTCCGGAAAAAAATTAAGTGGGCAAATGTTTGTTGTATATGCCAGTTTGGGTTACAAAGCCGGGGGCACGTGCGGATGTGCCAGCCCCTAATCCGCCGGAGATCATCTCCATTATATTTATCCATTCGATGGCATAATGTATTTTCTGCATTATCTTAAATGCCATAATTTTGGAGTGCTCTCACTGGACTTCTGTCCACGTTTATAACTTAATTGATACTTATAAACGGGGACTTGATATCTTAATGGAGTCGGTATGTATTTGCATTCGCTGTAGTGAATTCACGTTAATAAATAGATATGAACCTTGTGAACCTCACGTGAAAAGATGTCTGAAATGATAATAAAATAAAATGTCTACTATTTTGTTTTTATATGTTTCATTGATTTTAAGAAGGTAGAAAATATAACAAAACAGATAAGATGAAATATAATCATATACAAGAGAATTGTAAAAACAACAGCAGCAACAACAACAAACATCTCCTCCCAAAACATCATAGAAATCAATTAAAATATATCCCTCATTATGGAGAGGAAAAAGGTCGAGATGACAGATTAGTAAATGTCAACAAATTTACTCAAGGTGTTTGAAATTACGCGAATGGAACTGGGATAAAAATTGCGAAAAACATGAAAAATGGACATAATTATGACCATGATACCGCTATCCCTGCATGCAGTGAATAGAAACTGGCCGATGTTTATATAGAGCGGAAAGAGTTGTCACCTGTTTGGATTTTTAAAACCCACACTATATAATATGCCAAGACATATCTAATATATCTTAACAGTATGTACCCAGTCGTGTTCGAAAATTATGTTAAATTCCTCACTTTTGACAAATGTTGACAAAACGTAGGGGAAAATGGTTTTGTGGGGAAATACGACCATTAGTTGTCGAATGACATAGTGATTGCAATACCTAAGTAATAGTCTGATTTTCAGATTGTACCGAATGGTCATCGGTGGCTGCACAAATATTCATCGTTAATTTTTGGATCAAGTAGTGGGTTATTGATGTAGACAAATGCTCATGTAAAAACAGCCATTTTTGTATGAAAAAGAAAAAGATGTTGGTCAGGCCCAAACTGTGTGTCGACAGGAAAAAGTAAATGGGTGCATCATTTGAATACTGGACACTGCTAACGTTTACATTTCTGGTGGTACGACATAATGAATATTCACCCTTCCTGGAGGGAAAATTTTTTGGTGCAAAAATTATTTTTAACAGTACTCACTGAAGAAAATAATCTCCTCACTGGCAAAATTTTCAAATTTTGCATCACTAGTGGGCATATTTGTTACCGGCCCACCCTTACCGCCGAACGTCCCTTCCTGAATGCACACGGGGAATACCGCCCGGCAAATATTTTAATGCTAACCAATTAAAACGGACGTTGCCTTTTAATTTTATGTCCTTATCATTTCTTCTCTTTTTTTCTATATACAGACTGGACTCTCAAGAAAATGATAAATTCGTGCTAATTTCATCATCAGTGATAAAGTTGTTAAAAAATTGATATAACTATTTGTAATCTTATAGGCATATCACTCTGGATTTAATATATTTTAGGACTATGTTTATTTTATGATTTTGTTTCGTGTTTATTTGCATTGATGTTATCCAGCTTAGATTTTATCATGTCAAAAAATCATTAAAAACAAACAAAATATACCCTGTATGACGGAGGTTTCTGTTCAGTCATTTAATACAAAATATGTTTAAAATAGTTATGAAGACCCCACACATATAATATTCAATGACTGACTTGATTGGTTAGTGCATGAAGATGTATAATCTGTATTATTCTTGATCATAATTTATGACTCTATTCTATGACGTCAAATGCCCAAATACCATGACTACGTAAACACAAAGTACAAACCTGGATAAATATCAGCTGGAAATAAAAGATATCAAACAGTGATTACTGAACAGTTATAAAAACGACATGACTTGCATTTCATATATATGGAGATTGATATAATTATAATGGGATTATTGCGAGCAGACCTGATTAAGTCCGATATAGTTTGTCAAGTTTTCCATACTTATTATTTTATTTACAGAGATACAGTTCATGAAATATCAAACTAATCATACATAATCATACAATAATTGTATTAGCAGCGATATGATAAATAACTTGTCTTTTAGGACATGCATGAAAGGGGGGTGTCAAATTACAAGCATTTTGATTATCGAAGGACTTATTAATTAAATCACAATGATTTATGATAGAGAAAGTTCCCGTGATCGCCTAAACACGAATGCAATTGTAATCACTACTTCCTCAACAGTTTTGCCACCGATGTTGATACCACCCCCAAAAGAAATATTCATATATTCATCTGGAAATAGAATATAATAGAATATAAATATATTAAATGAATTAAAAGATACCCACAGGCAAACACATTTTTCTGACACCTCTTGCCCATGGCTTTGATCTCTTTAAATTTGTGTAAGAATTACTGTAGATGGTTTTAAATAAATTATTTCAAACCTTGCTATTAAATTCAAGGGTGTGTTAGCTTGATACGATTAAAATACTCACGATTAAAGCCTGGCGGTGGAGGGTACGGCGCCCCGGTGGCAGGAGGGTACGGTGCCCCGGTGGCAGGAGGGTACGGTGCCCCGGTGGGAGGAGGACCCGCTTCTCCGGGGGAGTAGGGAGGGGGTGCCCCCATGGCCATGTTTGCTCCATCAGCTGGTTTCTCCGAAGACATGACTGGTAGATGGTTTATTCACAGATATACGAAGTGGTGAAATAAGACTCTGAAATCTTATATCTCTATAGAACAATGGTGCATAAATTAGAGTCTTTAGTCACGAATTACAGTTTAACCATGCATTAAACACAGATATCTGTCCAAGAGAAGTATAATTAATCAGATCTTACTGCATCAACTCTATAAATTGCTGAAACTTAAAAGGGTTTCGAATGTAGGTGTATTGTAGGTTTATATCCACTTTATCATCTCCACTATTTAAGGCAGTTTTCTAGTCAATGTCGACACGTACCTGCGTTGGTCTCCTATAGCTCTGATGAGTTACAGGAGTCAATATATGTAAACCGAAACTTATCACATATCCCGGTAGTTAAACGGAAACACGAAACATATATATCCTACGTGAAGAACGTGCTAAAAGTAAAGTATTGCCAATCCTGTTCAGAGAACAACTGAAGGCATTGATAATGTGGCACTGATGATCGAACGAAATTTGTATTGATGATATCAATTTCCTCGCGTTGCATGAAAATAGACTTCCGTGCCACGAGTTCCTGTTGATGTTTTATAGCCTCACGATTGTTTTCGGTGATGTTTGAATAGCTAAAAGATGCAATACATCATGTAACTGAAAATGTTGTTACTAGTTGCTAATACAAAGGATGTCTTTCTACAATCCAATGTTAATAAGTCATTGCAAGAAGATGACTTTTGTTGTTGTTTTTTCCCTTCTTTCTCGGTCAGGCAATAGATTCGTACACCATTAAATAACTCGTAAGTCCAGTAGATAAATATTATACGTATATGTAGCGATGCTACATTCTTCTCTTCGATCGCTATTCGCGTTATCCGTACTTTACACAAGAAGGCTCAAATTGTCAGTGACGTAACAAAACGGGTTAATGATTAATTGTGCAAGACGGAGCTAGGAAGGATGGGCAGTGGCTGTCTGAAGTACCACAATGTATATATCGTAGATATTGATAAAGGTGCTTAATCATTAAGTACTGTATAATGTAACTATCCAATGGGGAGAAATTGAGGCAGTTTCGTTAATTGGCACATAGTTTTTTATTTTTACATGATCATCACTTTGTACATGATAAGCTTGTAAGATCCGCTTTTTGATATATAGGATTACCTGTAAAACGGGAATTTAAAAAAGTAACGCGGAGCAAGAAAGAAAGTATTATTTTTATATTTTTATTTACATCTTGAAGCTACATGACCATTATTACAGGCCAAATGACCGTCAAATGAAACAATGAAAAACAGCGATACATGTATCACCCTGTCTGTAGAACGTTCTAAAGTGATTCTAAACAATAGCTTTTTGTTTATTGTTTACACTTGCTGATATACTTTTGTGTTATAGCAGGGTTCAAAGGGTATGTATGCATATTGCAGCTATGAGGGTGTCAATCCGCTCGAGTGCAATTTATGCAATAGAAAAACCTTGAATGATGATGTCAATCATTTATGGGTGTGGTTATTATTACTGTATTAAGATCAATGGATAGGGCATATTTTAGAGGACATCAACCCCTAGCGAAGCCTCCTCTCGATGTGGGGGGCACGAACGGAATCTGCCCTGGTAAAATCAATCTACATCATTGCCCCGGTAACAATTTTAGCCTTGAATAGCTACGAGCATCTACAAAAAGTAATATTTTCTTTTTTGTTTGTTCATCAGAGAAATTTTAGAGTAAAAAAACAACTCAAATATAATGATCAACATTTTTTTTCTTGTCATATTTATCGGGTTAGTGCCCCAGGCCAAATAACTATCCAACCAGCACTGCCTCTAGTCGTAAAATAATCAGGTCGTTCACAGATATATATATATTTGGAGTGAAATCAGATAAAATGAAGACCTGCCTCTTCCTAAGTTTCATTATACACATGTGCGGCTACTAGCGGCGCATTTCAAAATAACTACTAACTAAATAGCTAATTGCGGTCCATCTACTGCAAGCCATCAATTTATATTGAGGTTTCTTATGGAATCACACCACGTCCTATAAGAGAAATTCCCAAGCATAGTGACAAAACTATAGTTGCAAACAGCAATCAAATTTACATTTTCCAGTCACATTTTGTCATATTGTAATATTTATTTTTGCATTTTTAAAATGTATTTCTTGTAATTTCTAAAGCCTCTCCAGGACTACTGGATTAAGCGCTGCTGATGATTTTAGCAAATAACTGTAATGTAATGTGTACCTAGGCTCTCTGAACAAGACTGAAATGTTAATATCGGTATAGCTTTGACCTCTTTTGTCTTCTTCTGTCATCATCATCACCATCACCATCATCATCATCATCATCATCACCATCATCACCATCATCACCATCATTATATCATCACCATCATCATCATCATCATCATCATCACCATCATCATCATATCTCTCTCTCTCTCTCTCTCTCTCACTCTCTCTCTCTCTCTCTCTTTCCATCTCCTTTCACTCATTCTCTATCTTTCTCTCTCTGAGATTTGAGGGTCACACAGATAAAAGTTAAAGGTTATAATGGCTATAAGAACAATACTCATTAAAAAAAATCAAACAGTTTTCAAACTGGATTGTAATATTCCAGTCAATTTTTGATTCCTCAACATAATTTTGATATAACATAATATTTTACAACTGGGCATAAATTGCTCTCACATATATTAATATTATACATGGTAGAATAAAGAACAAAAGACATTTGAGTTTTCTCCAAAGTTGCAGTTTCAAGCATTTATTTGCATTCATTTTTCTTTTGTTAATAGATGATAACAAAATAATATAGACCTATTTACATATTGCACTCGTCTACACTACACAGGCTACAATAAGTACATTTACAGAAACATGAAAATTATATCCTTTTCATGCATTCCTTCATTAGAAAATAACATTTCTATCTTTCAATTCCATGCAACGCCATAACTGATTTAATTCAATTAAGAGAAATAAACAATGAGAGAAATTCCTTTCACAAAAAATATTTTTTCACAAAAAATATTATTTTTGTTAAAAAGAATTATGGGAACGATACATCAACTTTTATTTGGCGTCATGTAAGTTACTTAATCTGATTAAAATATAAAGAGACTAAATCATACTCATGAGCATGAATTGGTGAGATTTACTGTTTTTACATCATCAGGGATGTCTGATTCATATTTAATGGTCTAATGCTAATGTAATGCTTTAATCCTGACAGTTCAGGGTTGCCTTCATGTCTTTTGCAAGTGAAAATACAATGCATTTCTTATATTATTGCAAAGAGCTGCTTTTGTCAACCCATTAATTAGTGAACCCCAAGTTGTTGAATGAAACTGAAGCAGTCTCCTACCCTCACAGAGGTCACTGCTACATAGGTCTTGATGATATATGTATTTACACAGCAGATTAAACAAATATTTTGTTGGAAGATCACTCCCATAATTACTGATAACAAATACCTCTATAATGAGAAGAAAGAAAGGAATGTGATTCATAAAGAGCTTGCAGCCATTTGGTGAATTCAAATCAGAATGAATTGAGAATGAGAAGAATTGTTTTCTGTTTCAACATGACCGTTCTGCTGAGAAGCTTTCTAGGCATGTCGATGACATAAATACACACTGAGTGTTGTATCAGAAAAGCACTGTATATAACATTTTACAGATGCAGTATACCTCCAAGATAATAATAATCCAACATAGATTGACAACAACAGACTTTGATGTTATGACCCGTTTTTATAAAAAAAGATCAATATTTCATATACTTCACAATCTTTTCAGAATGCTATGTACTCATTCTTAATTCATTTTAAGAAGCAAACATGTATGCACAGTCAAAGAACAAGAACAAGTCTGCTCAAGTGTGTAAATTGCAAGATTTTATTTGATACAGATGACAAATAAACTGTACCACTTTCTTTTCATTGAAGCAAAACCAGAATTAATATAATTAAAGGTTTTTTACATAAAATATATAGAGTTATGGACACTCAATAACACTGACATTAGACTGGTTTTGTGGTATAGCACTTTGTTCAGGGATATATTTCAACTCCATTGCCACTATCTATCAAGGAAGGTATTTAGATCAGTCTTATGATTGGAAGTATGAATCAAATATATAACAAAATATGTGGTTTAGTTCATCCTAACTTAAAGATATAATCACCTAACCTCTGTGTGCTAGGTTTTATGTAATCCTTTATTTCCTTCATACACCTTAATCATAAAAGTTTTCTAAAGGTTGAATTGATACATTCTAGCTGTACACAAATGATCCTTTATGCTATTGAACCTTTAAAGCATTACAGCATTGAGCAGTGTTGTAATTGTAACACTCACTTTACCATACCCGAATGAATGTGTTCTATGCAGACATATGCATTTGTAAACTGTAGTAATACTGGAATACCAAGATTGACAGTATTTGGATCCCATACTACAGTGTATTTTCAAGTGTGACCAAGTGGAAACCTTAGCTACAGGTACTACATAAAGTATTATTTATAGGTCAAAGAATTTATCAAGAAGCTCTTTCACATTGTCTGGGGTATACTTGATGTATTTCTCTGGATTCTTGGTGAAGTTTGCGTTGAAATACCTGCAATTTTAAAATGAAAACCAAAATTTAAAGGATAGTACATCAAATTCAATGCCAGAAGCATGTATGTTTAGCAAATGAGGCATTCTGAATACAAGGCTTGACACTAACATGCGCCTGGGACACTTGGAAACCTAACATCTAAGTCGGGAACCCCCAAATTTTCAAAAAATTTCACATAGGGCATATGCATACTGACTCTAAAATGTTTTGGACCCCCTTAGAAAAATGTTAGTGTGAAGCCCTGCTGTATACAATATAATTTGGGTTCAAATCAATATAACATGGTATCTATAGAAAAGCCCAAGTCATACTCTCTTGAGTTAGGGTGTGTTCATACTTCAGACAAAAGGAATATAAAGATGACTTATACTCTGTGACAATTTCTCAGCATCTTTTTTTTTTTCACTAACATATTTATAACTTTGAACCTGGACTGACTAACACTTATGCCTAACTCTATTAAAATCCAAAAGTAAAACCCACTTAAATCCTAAGCTCTATCTTTGATGAAATAAAGCCCAGAGCAAATTTTACTGAAGCAAGTGTTGCAGGGGCAAAAGTCAGATCCACTTTTAAAACTAGATGAAACTTCAACTGTGCGCAGTCGAAAATGATGCCTCCGCCATAGAGCAATTTTACAAACCAAAATGGAAGCAATTTTTAAAATTCAAGTTTGACTGTAATCCATCTGTTGGTTCTAATGATAACGCGATCACGAGCTATTTTAGGATACATAATGAGCCCTGTGACCTTTGACCTCGTGACCCCAAATCTAATCAGTTCATTGGCTCTGCAAGATACATACATGACCCAAGTTTGGCGGTAATCCATCAATCGGTTCTTGAGATAACGTGATCACAAGCTATTTTGCATACATAATGAGCCCTGTGACCTTTGACCTCGTGACCCCAAAATCTAATCAGTTCATTAGCTCTGCAAGATACATACATGACCCAAGTTTGGCGGTAATCCATCAATCGGTTCTTGAGATAACGCGATCACGAGCTATTTTGCATACATAATGAGCCCTGTGACCTTTGACCTTTGACCTCGTGACCCCAAAATCTAATCAGTTCATTAGCTCTGCAAGATACATACATGACCCAAGTTTGGCGGTAATCCATCAATCGGTTCTTGAGATAACGCGATCACGAGCTATTTTGCATACATAATGAGCCCTGTGACCTTTGACCTCGTGACCCCAAAATCTAATCAGTTCATTAGCTCTGCAAGATACATACATGACCCAAGTTTGGCGGTAATCCATCAATCGGTTCTTGAGATAACGCGATCACGAGCTATTTTGCATACCGTATTTGCCGGCGTAAAGGCCGCAGTATTTTCTCTTCCGAAAATATCAAAAAGTCTGGGTGTGGCCAATCCGCAACAACAGTAAAAACAGCACGTAATTTCGTACATATGGGGCTCCCAACGGTACAATGACTAGATCTAGATCTATACCAGTAATGGTACAGTACATTTCTAGATTAACTCCACACATCTTACTGACAATTTTATGTTGCATTATTGACATGAAGTCTAAAATAAACTTCATAACTTATTTTCTAACATAATCTACCGGCAGATCTAGATCTAAGTTCGTGCCATTGCATCGCTAAAAAGTAAAACTTACTAAAAGAAGGGACCGTTACGGAGCTAGCTGCCGCGCAATGCAACTGCACATCTAGCCAAAGTCGCAATTTCGTATTACACCGCACATCGTGGTAGGGGTATTATACATGTATGTAGGATACCAAATCTGCCTGCGATACAGTACTTGCTTAAAATCGATGAAGATTTGCTAAATTATACGATCATTTTTTAGGTAAACTTCCTGTAAATTTATAAGAATATTGATGAATTTGGTATCAGTTTGTAAAAAAAAATAGTGTTCTACGAGAAAATTATGATTATTTTGTTTGGTCCGTTTGGTTTTTTTTTCCTTTGGTTTTTTTTTTTTTTTTTCCTCTACAAAATGTCAAAGTTGGGGTGCGGCCTATGCGGCGCTGCGGCCTTATCGCCGGCAAATACGGTACATAATGAGCCCTGTGACCTTTGACCTTTGACCCCAAAATCTAATCAGTTCATTAGCTCTGCAAGATACATACATGACCCAAGTTTGGCGGTAATCCATCAATCGGTTCTTGAGATAACGTGATCACGAGCTATTTTTGCATACATAATGAACCCTGTGACCTTTGACCTCGTGACCCCAAAATCTAATCGGTTCATTAGCTCTGCAAGATACATACATGACCCAAGTTTGGCAGTAATCCATCAATCGGTTCTTGAGAGAACGCGATCACGAGAACGGGACGTACGTACAGACGTACGTACGTACGGACGGACGGACGGACAACCAGAAAACATAATACCTCCGGCTACTTTGTAGCGGAGGCATAAAAAGGTGGCTAATATTTATGCTTTAATTTGCAACTGCTGCAACATTAAAAAAACATAAGGAATTTAACATTTTGCAACATATATGTCATATCAAGCCATTCAAAATCCCTTGAAGAGACTATAGTTACTCATCATGTCAAATGATTTCTATGCCTTATTTTAAATCTAATTAAATGGAATGTTAATGTGACTTACCTGTCCCTAAACTGCGAGTACTGGGGTACAATGAAGTCCCTGTTATCCCTCCTCACCGCGTCTCTGAGGATGATGTCTGGGATGGCGTATGCCCGTTGGGTTCGATGGAGGTCCTCAAGCTCAGTGTTAAATCCCTGACAAGATTAAGATGTTTGATATAAATTGGTAATACCTTGTCTTCTATTGATATCCTAGAGATCAATTAAGGATATTTCATTGGTTCCTTTCAATCATTTTGGCTTGTCTCCTGTTTCATTTCCTGTTGTCTAGTATATTGCATACACTTTTAGATTATTTACCTGAATCTGACATTTGAAAAATTCTCACTTAATAAAAATTTGATTACTCAAATGAGGTTTTAACTTACTATATTATCACTCATAACATAACATCAATATCACAAATGATTTCACACATTTCTCTTAATTCATCTCATTATTTCCTTAAAATAGGAGAACAATTCAAATTGAATATTTATTCTCTTTAAGAGATGTCAATTCCAGCCCAAAAGATAACTTTTCAGCAAGTCTATCTCATACATTAATACAAACTTTATAATCCTAGGTAGGCCTGGGACAAATATTTGAATATTCAAATGTATTTTAATACATTGTCACCGATCGGCAATCTAATACCACTTTTTACACTATTTGAATAATCACCTGATCACAAAAAGTGATCATGATATTCAAATATCTTAATACTACAGACAGCGTGACAGAAATGGGTCAATATTGGCAACAAAAAGGCATTATAACAACAAGTAATAACATCGATTTGGGATGCTAGAAAATTTCATTCAAGATAAGAAATCTGACTATTACAACGCTAGCATCGCTGCTAACAGTTATCATTTCTATGGTCATACCTTGAATTTATCCTTGATCTGTTGTCTTTCCTTGTCCTTGAGTTTGGCCGCATCCTGGGCTAGCCGCT
Organism: Mesocentrotus franciscanus; assembly: GCA_037976565.1. Lineage (NCBI taxonomy): Eukaryota > Metazoa > Echinodermata > Echinoidea > Camarodonta > Strongylocentrotidae > Mesocentrotus > Mesocentrotus franciscanus. The sequence goes on from CP137673.1 coordinate 26,360,959, forward strand.
GGGTACCCACCGGTTTGTTCACTTCTAAGATGTAGGCTAGAACCTTGTTCCAACTAAACATAGAGACAAAAATTGCACGAATGATCAAGTATTGCTTACATCTTTCTTTTCAACTGCCCCTTGCCATATAAATAATGCCAGTATGTTTTATGTAACAGAGACCTTGAGAGAAAAAAATGGCATACTGAATTGCAGTATATCACGAAAATAATTGGTTAAAAGCCCTTAATTTAAAAAAACCCACTAACAACTGTCATTGTACATAAAAGGAATAAACACACATCTATTCTTGTTTCTTTGTTCATAAAGCAAATTTCACAATTTTGACCAATTTTGATAATGTTCTTCCAATTTTCAATGGAAAAGACAAACCTCAAACCTAGCCTTATTTGTCAAATTATAAAGTAAAATCTACAATGCTAAGCCAGGCAAGGGCACCTAATCATTATAACGGGTGAAAAGGTCAAAGCGAAGTTTTTCACAAGTGCATAAGATCACCATTAAATCTTAACCAAATAGCTGTATTAAATCTCTATACCGGTAGTTCTTCACAAACACAGGTCTTATAAAACGAAGATACATATTGGACTTTGCTCTTCCAACGACTGGCCACACAATACCTTTGCAAATGAATAACATACATGTAGGATATAATTTTTTTTAAAATTCATGCCAGGACCAGTTCATTAGTTACTGATAAGTTATTAGAATAAGTCGGTAACTGACTCTAAAAGAGCATTTGAGATAAGATATGTAATGTGAATAACTGTATAAAAGTAAACACAAGCAATCTACCTTGTACTTTGATATCCTCTTAAGTGGTAGATATGAGAGTAATTAGTTACTTATGAATAATGAGAATGATGATGAATTGCATATTTATTCATAAATCTGATTTGACTCGGTGGATTCCGGAAAACTTCAAGTACAAGCAAAATTAGTATATAAGTGAGTCGAAAATAATCAATACTGCTCAGAAAATTGAAAAAAAATTGTTCTTCACTATAGAAACTCGATTTTGCTGGTGTTAAAGATTTTATTTGGTGTAATGGATAAACACAACTTTCACATTGACAATGTGATTAATTTATTGGCATCATTACAACAGACATATCAATCAATCAATCAATCCCTCCATCAACTGATCAATCATCAATAAATCCATCAATCACAATCAATAGATCAATAAATGCACTAATGATCAACCAACCAAACAATCAATCAATCAATCAATCAATAGGCCAGTCAGTCAGTCAGTCAGTCAGTCAATCAATAAACTAACTAATCACCCAACCAACCAAGCAATCAAGCAATCAATCAATCAAGCAATCAATCAATCAATCAATCAATCAATTGGTCAGTCAATTAATTGATTAACCAACCAACCAACCAACTCATCAATCGTTCAGTCAATCGACTAACCAACAAATTAATGAATCGATAGGCCAGACATTCAGTCCATCAGTCAGTTAGTCAATCAGTCAGTCAGTCAGTGAGTCAATCAATCAATCATTGTCAAATCACACACTGGATGAAGCATACCTCCTGGAGTATTCCCTCTTCTGTTCCTTGATGATCTCTTCATAATGTGACTCAATGTCAGGATTACTTAAAACCACCAACTTGATCAATCCACTCCTAAAATGAAAAAAAATTAAATAAACAAAATTACTATTGCATCACATTGTATAATACAAAGTATAGTTACAATCAATAATGTAAATGAATAAATATCTCATTGTAAGGGTCCCTTGAATCAGACCCATTTGGTAAACAAATCTTCTGTTTGGAGACAAAAGTGTGTTTAATTCTGTGTAAAATAAATAATAATATGAGTTCATGCTCTCATGGCTACAAACATAAGATGTCATATATTCACAGTTGCATAGCATGGGCCTAATGGGCCTAGCCATTGAGAGGGGCACTTTTCTCACTGAGGTCCGGTCTTACGAGGTGGATGAAAGGAGAGGGAACAAGGCAAACAAATGAGAGGAAGTTGTCATGTCATCTTCTTTTCATATTGTCTTCTCCTTTCTCCCTTTCTTGCTGTCTCTATTTCTCTTACCCCCCCCCCCTCCATTTTTTTTTCTTTTTTTCTTCAATTGTTTTTGGTTTTTGGGGTGCTTTCGCCATCTGCTAAGGTTAGGGTAGTGGGGAGAAGAAAACTAGAATAAGTGAGGGACAAAACAAAGACTGAAGATAAAGAGGATTTGGCATTGTAATGCAGACTACATTTTCACAATATCAAAGAACTTGCCTTTGGAGTGATTTAAGAATGTAATTGTAGTTATTGAGAAGGAAGAGGGCTCCCAGATACTGGTCTGAATAGGTCTTGGCCTTCTGGTCTAGGTTCAAACTAAGAGCCCCAAGAACTTTACCTGAAAAAAAGAAACACATTTCAAACTTTTTAATGCAAATACTGGAATAGTGATATGAAAAATAATGTGTAAGTTGCAATACCAAAGTAAGATATGTAACTAAATCAAGCTTTTGTAAGTGTTTAGGTTAAAGGCTAATGGTGATCTCTTATTTTGTTATATTTCGGACATTTGTTTTGATATTTTTTCCCCCAAATTTTGTTATTGTAGATTTATGACATGATATTTTATGCACAGTCAAACACATTTAAAATAGGAGTATAACAACTGGATATATGCATGAACATCACTGTAGGCCAGGAAATCATCAGGTTTTATCACTAACTCAGACAAATTTTTATGATTGCCTTTTTATTTTAAATATTACAAAAATGTTAATAGGAAATTCTAGTTTTCCTGTAAGGAATCACTCCTTACTCACCAACATATGTAGCAACTCTTCTTTGTTTGGCTTTGGGATCTGCACTTCGCATTTGAAGGGTGGGGTCTGCAAAATAATCCAAATAAAGAAAATACACGTGATAATGTATATGAATCTACTGACATTCAAACAAATATATTTTGTATATTAAATGAAAAACAAGGTCATAGTCCTGGAAATGTAGAAAAACAAAAAATAAATTCAATAATTTATTAAAGTTGATAGAAAGTAAGAAAGGCCATACAATAACTAGATGGAACTTCAACTGCGCGCAGTCGATGATGCCTCCGCCATAGAGCAATTTTACAAACCAAAATGGAAGCAATTTTTAAAATTCAAGTTTGATTGTAATCCATCTGTTGGTTCTAATGATAACGCGATCACGAGCTATTTTAGGATACATAATGAGCCCTGTGACCTTTGACCTCGTGACCCCAAATCTAATCAGTTCATTGGCTCTGCAAGATACATACATGACCCAAGTTTGGCGGTAATCCATCAATCGGTTCTTGAGATAATGTGATCACAAGCTATTTTGCATACATAACGAGCCCTGTGACCTTTGACCTCGTGACCCCAAAATCTAACCAGTTGATTAGCTCTGCAAGATACATACATAACCCAAGTTTGGCGGTAATCCATCAATCGGTTCTTGAGATAACACGATCACGAGCTATTTTTGCATACATAAAGAGCCCTGTGACCTTTGACCTTTGACCTCGTGACCCCAAAATCTAATCAGTTCATTAGCTCTGCAAGATACATACATGACCCAAGTTTGGCGGTAATCCATCAATCGGTTCTTGAGATAACGCGATCACAAGCTATTTTTGCATACACAATGAGCCCTGTGACCTTTGACCTTTGACCTCGTGACCCCAAAATCTAATCAGTTCATTAGCTCTGCAAGATACATCCATGACCCAAGTTTGGCGGTAATCCATCAATCGGTTCTTGAGATAACGCGATCACGAGCTATTTTTGCATACATAATGAGCCTTGTGACCTTTGACCTTGGACCTCGTGACCCCAAAATCTAATCACTTCATTAGCTCTGCAAGATACATACATGACCCGAGTTTGGCGGTAATCCATCAATTGGTTCTTGAGATAACGCGATCACGAGAACGGGACGTACGTACGTACGTACGTACGTACGGACGGACGGACAACCAGAAAACATAATGCCTCCGGCTACGTTGTAGCGGAGGCATAAAAATTAAGAAGGGGCTATATAACACTCGTATCCAAATAGTCCTGGAAATGTAGAAAACAAAAAATAAATTCAATACATTTATTAAAGTTGATAGAAAGTAAGAAAGGCCATACAATAAAAATTAAGAAGGGGCTATATAACACTTGTATCCAACTGTTATGTCAAATTAATTAATCTTTAAATGGTTTCAGCGCAATTTGACTACTTGTATATGGTGAGAATCATGAAATTCATTCCTAAGTTTGAATACAAATTTGTTTATGTTTACCTTTCTGGGTGGCAAGCATAGCAGCAGCAGTTTCTACAAAATCTAACAGATTATCCAGGAAGATGAGTGCCTGTTGAAAGAAACATGAGTTGATAAACAAAAGGTGTTACAAATGTATGCAGGATTTCTTATTCTCACATGAAGCTAACATTTTCTCATGAAAGTTAAATTTCCAACATATCAACAAAAAAGATTCTTTGTTAATGAACAATTTAAAGATTGCATTAAAGATAAGCTTGAGTTCTGGTAATGATAGAAAATAAATTCTCACAGAAGCCAACAAAACTTAGACTGAATGTTCAAGATAACAAATAAATGACATGTGCCAAACGATTTTGGTAGAAAATGTATAGGAGCTGAGTAATGAGCATAGAAAGATAAGGGAGTCGAGGTAAGTAGGCCCGACACCATGTGCTTTTACACAGGTCACTATGTGCAAATGAGAGTTGTGGTTTTTATTGAAGATGATTTCCAACAAGTTTTTGTGAGTTTGTTTTTATTTTACTGGTTCAAACAATCAATCTACTGCAGGATCAACAATCCAGAATGAATTATAGCCATGTTCTCTCGACATACGATTCCTATACTAGAGCTCAAGATTACCTTTAAGTACGGTTGTTTAATTCAATGAAATATTGAAGATCTCAACTCATCCCAAAATAACCAGTGACAAATTCTATACCAAAGACCGTAGAAAGTATTTGCAATCATAAGTTTAATGCATGTAATTTTATCATAATGGAAATTTCACATCCACAATGCAAAATCATATCAATTATGAATGGAAAAGAATGCAATTTGTAGTAATGATACAGTGAAACTGGATGTCAACAGGTTCCAAATAAAGTCATCTTTTATTTTAATTTAATTTGAATGATGACATATTGTAGGATGGCCCTTTAAATATTCCATATATTAAGTTCACTCTACATTTATACAGTGAAACCTGTCTATACAGACCACCCAAGGGAGACAAGAAAAGTGGTCTTCACAGACAGGTGGTCTTTATGTACAGGTTCCTTTAGTACATGCTTCAATGAAAAACCATTTTCAAGGGAAACAAAATATGTGGTCTTTGTAGACAGGTGGTCTTTGTAGACAGGTGGTCGCTAAAGCAGGTTTGACTATACTTGCAGACTGGATTTGTTAATAGGATTTAGCATCACTTATCTGTGAATACATTTTCCTCTTTAGTGCACAAATAAAATAGAAAGATGCTTACATTGCTGGTTAATCCATGAACCGTTCCATCCTTGGGCATGTTGGACTTGTCAGGGTCATTCTGTTTGAGAAAGAAAACAGGAAAATGGTTGATGAAAGACAAAGTTCATGGTAAGAGAAAACCCTCAACCATGAAATCACTACCTGTAATACAGTGAAACCTGTATATAAAGACTGCTCAAGGGAAACATAAAAAGTGGTCTTTGTAGGCAGGTGGTCTTTATGCACAGGTTCCTTTACTAGCTATATATCTCAATGAGAAATCGTATTCCAGGGAAACAAAAAATGTGGTCTTTATAGACAGTTGGTCTTTCTATACAGGTGGTCGCTAAATCGGGTTCGACTGTAATACATTGTAGGTACTGGCATTGTATATTCTCCATATTTCATGCACCTCACAATCACTCTAAACTAGATAACAGATTGTTAAACAGACAGGTAAACTTCCGCTGTAAATCAAAACTATTTAATGTGCGAATGAATGGTAAGTGGTGATGAGTAAAAGGCATATGCGCAGAACAAAGGCTACTAATTATTTTTAGCATACTCATTTATCTGTGTGTTGTAAGATATAGAAATTAGATAAAAGAGGTTCACTATGCTCATGTTTGTTTATTTTGCCACGATAGTTCATCGAGGCTTTATGATGCCTTATGGGAAAGGGGCTATAGATAAATACCCAACAATTACCTTGATGATATCGAAGAACTCTTCTAGAGCCTTGGAACCTGTTGACTCCAGACTTGTGATGAGACTAGGAAGCTTGTTGCGTGTACTGGGTGCTGTGCCCTGTAACCACAAACCATGACGGCATACTTTATCACATACGAAATCAAGAAAGCATACAATATATACAAGAAATATCAGGTAGTGCATCTTGGCCTCTCTGCATATCAAATACAACTTTCTAGTGATTGATGATGAATCAGTATCAATATATTAGATGTTACTCGGTCCAACTATCAAATGATATGTCAGTTGTGTTTGATTGTCAGCTGATTATTTTCCATGCAACCAGGCCCTGAAGCAATATTTCTCAACATATTTGTTTGCACTCAACCTTCAAGTAACATTCTAAAGTGAAAATGGAAATAAGATATCTAAATTCCCGATATCATCCCCTAAGATAGCACTTACCTGTAAAGCTTCATCAAAGTCTGGTTTGACAGCAAGTAGGTGCTTCAGGACAGGGAATATACCCAAGATGGCCGAGTATTCATGTTTGGCTATCGCCCTCTTAGCTGCACTGATGATTTGCTGTAAAAAATGATTTAGGTAGATACACTTAATTTCACATGTATTGGGTAATAACATTTTTAAGCAATATATTTCTTGCAACAAAATTACTTTGACTGAAAATTGACAGTTTTACTGCAACTGGTCATTTTCGAGGTATTTAATTTCTGAACAGTACAGTATGATACAAAGAACTTGCTGACAGCCTGGTGCATAAAAATCTATAAATAGGCCAACAAACCTTTAACATTCTTTAGGTGAATTGGGCAAGAGTGAAAAATGAATTGAATCTGGTTTGAATTATGTATGTATATCTGATTAAAAGAGATACCCTCTGACTTCAGTTTCAAAAAAATAATAATAATTGAAACTGTTGCAATGAATGTTCCAAATAGGAAAGTAATCTAGAAGAATATATAACACTTTCCTCCTTTTTTCATTTTGAGGAATAGAGTACATAACAAGGCAACCAGAAAGAATACAAAAACAACAATTGTATTTAAAAAACAAACATTCTGTGCAAACATTGAATATTACCAAAAGAAATCAAAATTCTCTATTAAGCAATCCTTTGTCTTTCCTACCTCTCCATCATGTAAAATGGTATCCAGAGATTTCTCAATGATTCTATCAAATGTTTTCTTCTGGTGTTCATCAGGTATGATGGTTGTCATCAGCTGGGATTCACTCTGAAAAAAAAAATTAAAAAAAAATTACATATTATTCTTCCTCACTCATAAGCCACAAGTCTCTTCTCTGTCTATTACGTTACTTTTCAAGTCCTCTCTGCCCCTATCCCTCTCCCCCTCTCTCTCTCTCTCTCTCTCTCTCTCTCTTCTTTCTTTCTCTTCTCCCGTCTCTCCCCCCTCTTTTTTTCTCTCTATCTCCCTTGCTTTCTATCTTCTTCCTTTTCCCTGTATCTTTTTTCTCTCTTCTCCTCCTTCTCTCTCTCCATTCATCTCTTCCTCCATCTATTGCTTGGGCACTATCTTCAACTCCTCTATATATTGCTTACAAAGTAAACATAAGAATGTCACCTCCTTTTGTAAGTTCAAATTAATGATACAGTGTAAAATAAGCACATAGCTCGATCTGTACACACATAACCCCTCATACAAATGCAAACTAGATATGAACTGGATCATATTGATAGAAAAGAAAAATAGATTAGCATTTTAGGGATAGGAAGTCAGATATTAGATGAGAAAGATTTCCAGGGGGGTGTTTCACAAAGACTAAGATCGAGTTTAAGTTGGACTTAAGTATGGCGGGCCATTCATGCCATTGGTTGCTATCCCCATTGGTCTCTAAATTATAATCTTTAGATAATATTTTTTCCTTCAATAATGAACTATCAAAAATGTAAACTCTGTAGATTTGAGACCACGATTTGTACGTCCCTTGAAAGACAAATGCCAGTAAATGGTGAGAGCAAACAGTGGCATGAACGGCCTGTTATACTTAAGTCCAACTCTTTGTGAAACACCCCCCAGGTTGGTACATACCTGCATGAGTCTGATCAGACTAGAGACACGGAAGAGATAACAGGCCGTCTCTGGGTCCAGCTGTTCATCCTTAGGAGTGTTGGTCTCCGAGACATTAGACCCTGTCCTTCTATGGCCTATACCAAAATCATAAATGCAGTGAATTAAGTCAATGTAAAACATTGGCAATGCTTTGGGAACCACTTTTAGAGGGTTGAAGCAAAGAAAACAAACATAAAAAATAAAAAAAAACATAACAAATTTAAGAGAGAGAACAAAATTTCTGTCCTAAAGTCCTAAAAACACTATAAATCACAATGGGCTATAGCCATTTGGCTGAATTAGTATCCAATCGTTTAATTTAATTCTGTCTACACCCAGTTTGTCTGCAATAAAAATGGTTTCATATCATGTTTATCAAACCCACATCCTACTACATTCATGAGGTCTACCCATCAGTTTGTTCAATATTCACAGCTTTATTATCATTTGGTCTAATGATCAATTAGGTTGCTAACAGTTCATCAAAAGTAATAAGAAGAGCGTGATGAACTGCACATATAAGAAAATACTACAAAGCGGTTAACTAATGAAACTTTGCATAAATTTTTTTGTTGTTGAACATCCCAAAACACTGAGAAAATGGATCTAAACTTACCCAACATATTTGAAGATACCTTTCCTTTTCCTCCTCTGAAAATGAGAGAAACAGAAAAAGAGCAATGTGATCATCTTAAAATGTAACTGAAAAGGTTTACACCTGGGCCACGTCTTATAAAGAGTTGTGATTGATCTAAATCAATCGCAAGTTTACAGTCTCCTATTTCTTATGTACGTAGTTGCGATTAATATCAATCGCAAATAAGTTATAAAAATAATAATAGGCATTTATATAGCCCCGTCTATCTAGACAATTCTATTCCAAGGCGCACTATTTAATTATTTCCCCGGCTTTAGCCTAGCTGCCATTACGGCGCTCTAGCATTTCAAGGAATTAATTCCTGCCGGGTACCCATTTACCTCACCTGGGCCGAGTGTGGCAAATGTAGATTAATGCCTCGCCAAAGGACATTCGTGCCATGTCGGGATCTAACCACGACCTTTGAATTTCAAATCAAATGCTTAAACCACTCGACTACGACACTTCTACAGTTCTAAGTTGCGATTAATATCAACTCTTTATAAGACAGGGCCCTGCTCTGCACAATAAATTCTAATAATGCCATTCACAAGGCCAATATGAAAGATAATGTGTAGAAATGTAGATAAAAATCTCTCTTGAAGGAAATATGGAAATACATGTAGAACATACATACAATTTAAGCCATATTTGATTAGCTTCAAACAGAGCTATAACAAATTTGTAAATCCATAATACTTCTATCAATATTGAGGTACAGTGTATCTGAAAAAATTTCAGACTGTTCTTGTTATACACAGCAAACATTTAAACACTGAGCTTGAGCTTGAACTTGAGAAGAATATTTTGATAAATTGTAGCTAGCAGTACTTACGATCGAAGAAGAAGATTTGTTCTTTTGAGTGGCTGTTCTTTTCCTTTATGCAGTTTACCTCCAACCTGTATAAATCATGACAACAATTAAAAAATATGAATTTAGAAAGTGCTTTCCAACTGCCTTGGAATTTAATCCATAAATCTCATTTTGATTCTTACATTTCAAACATCAAACATCTTTAACAACATCGCCATCAATTATATATTGCAGAGAATGAACGATACAAATCTCTTTTGGGGGACTTTGTACTTTTGAAGGCAATGTCTTTATGCCTCATTAAAGATTTTAATTTGCTTTAAAATATCTTCCAGCCAACCTCAGACATTTACAAGGCACAAGTGAGAAATAAGTAACATCATTGTAAATTTGTAATTTATCAACAGATATGAATTCTTATAGCTGTCTGGGTTGTGGTGCATTATTATATTATAAATGCTATATCTTTGCACATTTCTAGAGTTATGAAATAGAAATCAAGATCAACATACACATCGTTTGTCAAAACTACTCCAGAACACAAGGCATGTGGAAGAAACCACTTACCACCATAGGGGAGTATGGCCCACCAGGACCTGTCCCTCCAGATTTACTATTAAGGTGATCCTTGAGTCCCTCCATGGATTTGCGCAGTATGGCTGCCCTGTTGGAATGGTAGATCTCAATGAACTCTGTGGAGTGACCTTGGTTTAGCAACCATTTTGCAATCTCAGAAAGCTCTTCTATGACATCATCTAAGAAGATAATTCAAATTCATTTTCTTTTTTTCAAATTTTAATAAACTTTAAAGGCTATGCTAACAATTGGACCTCAAAATTTGTCCAAAATGTGTCAATTTATGCAATAAAATGTACAGAATATTAAAAATGTAGATATTATGCTGTTTATTCCATTTAGCAATCTTGTCTGTATTGTAAACTTCACTGTGATGGGAAAAGTGGAGAAAAAAAAAGAAAGAAAGAAAGAAAAAAAAAAGATGTTGGTAATCATTGTCTCCTTACCAACCAAAGCTTCCAATCATTCACATCACTTATCAAAACAGCAAACTCAAAACTCTAATGCCAAATAGCTATCAACAAATTTTGTTGAAATGTCAATGGTGTCATATTTTGTTAAAAAACTTTTCCATACAAGGCAAGACTCCACAAGGATGCCATTCCGAAACAATGATCGATATTTCTGTGATGAAAAGTAGGATTCTGGGGTAAGAAAAACGTTTTTAGAAATAGAACACAAGCCTGGTTATTACCTGGTAATTGTTTGAGTGATGCATCCTCTGCACCCAACTCTAAAATAATCAAAAGAAAAATCAATTTAGAGACATTTAGATAAATAAACATACATTGAGAGTATAAAACAAAGAGAAATATACAAAAGAAATGTGAAAATCAACTAAGGGTCTAATATACACTATAAAATGTCAACCTTGATCTTTATATTACTTGGCTTGCAAACCAGATTTTAACAAAAGCAGGAATTATATGAGTTTTACAGGCAACTTCAGTACTTGACTACTGAATTTTCTTATTCACCTAGGCTCAATAAATGGACCGTTAATATCACGTTAACAATGGGTTCAACAATAAGTGTAAGAGCTTGATTTTCAATTCAATTCATTTTCACTCATAAAAAACCCCTAGATAAACATGCATATGAAGTGATAGATTATACATGGTCATGTAAATCAAGAAACAGAAAACTTCATAGCTTCAATAAGTTAGGGAAAAAAATAAAGATTGGAAAATTTTACATCGATCTTGGCTATTATTTGCTATTATTTGCCCCTGAATATAATATTGCAGATCCGACGGCTAAAACATTTCAAAATACTCAGATTTTGTTTGATGCTCTTCTTCTAAAAGTGTATACCTGTATCCTGTAAGAAATGTTTGTTTACCTTCATCTGTTCCTAAGATATCTAGAATAGTGATGGGAGGGACTGGATTACTGTGTCTGGAGAGTAGATTTCGGAATTCATGCTGCAGCAGTTCTTTCCCTGTATTGAAGATGGAAGTCTGCAAGAAAAAAGAAAATTAAACTTAGAGTCCCTGTCGGAAGTGATAAATGAAATAGATGAATTATATATCAAAGGAAAGCTTACAAGCCATAGATTACAATAATACCAATTATATGCTACTTTAGTGCCTGTCAGATGAGTAACAGCTCTCTAAATCTAAAGCTTTGAAAATAGGGAGTTGTTGACCTAAAGACTAGCTATCGAATTAGTATGTTATTAGTTGGTGAAGCAGCAAGTCAAATCAAATTACATTCAAAGTATTGCAAATTTGATTTATTAAAATACAAATCTGGTGTCACAGCAACAGGAAAATGTCTGTTCAAACTCTCATTTTGGCAATGCGAAGAAAATAAAAATATTAAAGGGTGATTCATTTTGAGTATCATATTCAACAAAAATATGTGAAATTGTATAATAGCCTCACACAAATGTCTTTTCATACATTTTTCTCTTAACCAGGAATTTAGTAAATCCTGATATTAATAGAGATTCAGTAATTACCAAGTCCATGATATAATGAGGATGTTGTACTCACAGCTTTGGACAATTCATGACTTTCTGGGTTGTTCTTAGCAAAGAAGTCCAGAGCTTCCTGTATCTGTGCCATCTGACTGAGGTACTTCTCATAGTTTCCACTAGGCCTGTACAAAGTCACAGAAAATTTTGGTTGTGATGTAAATTGGGAATTGTATAAGATAGTTATAGTTCAAAAGACATTATCATGAGAGCAGAATTACATGTAGTAATATACCAATGCTTAATACTTGAGGGTACTTGTGATTTATAATTTTACCTAAAATCTTTTTCTTTAATAACAATAACATTAACAATAACAAATAGGTCACCATTCTCAGATCTATCACTCAGAAAGCTACTGCAATACACAGTTCTTACAATGTTACTTACCGATATCTGGGTGATTTATTCCATTACAAAGGAAAGCATGAACACAAAGGACATAAGCAAAAAGAAACAATTTTTTGATACATATCATCCCAACAAAGAACTGAACAATCTGCCTAGTCACACCATCTACAGTGAATATTTACTACCCAATTCCAGCAAAATCTGCTTTTCTATTAGAATTTAATTCAAAAGAAAGATAGATATGAAATATCCTGCTTTTCCTTATCATTTGCAATAGACCAGTTCACGGTTAGCACATGTCCAAAATGACCCCGAATATCCACAGATCTTTAAAACATGAAGAGGTCCCACTTTTTACATTTTGAAATAATCACTCCTACAGCGATGGAGGTGCTACATAAATAGCCTTTGTTTCCCCCTTATCAAAAAATACTTCCACCTGTGTATCATGGAGTGCACTGCTTGTGCATAAACGAATATTCTCTGTGTATTTCACAATTTGGTCTGCAATGACCTTTATCTGCTCATGCTCAGACTGCAACTATGAACTGGCTTATTGAAGGCATCACAATACTTGATGAAAATTACAGTAGGATTAGAGCTGCAAATATGACATGCTGATTGAGACAAAGAGAAGTAAACATTACTGAAAGGAGGAATGAGGATTTACTTACCCTTCTTTGATAGTGTTTTCCAGTTCCCTGACAGCATCGTGATAGCTCAAAATATGATCAAATGAAGCTAGGGTGCTTTCAATATCTTACAAGAAGGACGAGTTAAGAAACACAACTGAATCATTCAATCAACCTCAATCATATTATTTTCAAATCAAAATAAAGATTGGTTGGTATCATCATCACAGTTTAATAAAACCTCCTGCTTTATATTCAGAATATTTATAATCATAAACATTATGGTCCCATGGTATCATACTGATGCATTTGAAATAATTTCAATAACCCTCCCCCATCCTGAAAAACCCTCTGTTCCAACTGCTTCAAATGCCAAGTGCAATCCACAAAAACATAGTTTATATCTTACATGTATATCTGACATTCACACGATTTGAATTCACTACCATTATCAAGATTTTCCACTTACACTCGAATTCATGTTTATTTACATCTTGCATATTCATGCAATCAAGAGACTAACATCTACAGTATGTGTAAACAACACAATGTTCTAAAGGCTGGTTGAAAACATATTTTAAATTTCTGGACCATGAATAAAATCATTGCTTCTCATTTATCACAGCATCATCATTATAGTCTGTTTGATTTCAAAGTGACCTCTTCATTCTAAAAACATTTTCTAAACCACTTTTTTTTCCCTTACAGATACTATGTCCCTTTTGCAGGCAACATCAAATTCTGTAGAACATTGCAGGAATCATGAATATGTCACGTATGTCCTATCTGTAAAATTTAAACATTAGCAACGTCCTAGTATTCAAATTATGCAAGGAAACATGTTTACTTTCTAGACTTCACTGTCATACACTATTGAGTGGCTGATTGACTTCTTTTTTCTTTGGTAATAAAATACATAAAATGAGCTGTAACAGGTACATGTACATGCAGCACTTGTCGACATCAATAACCTACTTCTTGTAATGGCCAAAATTAAACTGATTGAATCTTTGCGCAGCACAAAACATACGACCATTCGGTACAAGGGTCTGAAAATCAGACTATTTACATATTAGTGATTGCAATCACTAATGTCGATTCAACAACTAATCGTCGTTATTTTCCCACAAAAAGAAATTTTCCAGCCCTTTCGTTTTGAAGGAAGTTCTAAATCATTATTATCTTTCAAATGCCATTGGAATTTAACCTTTTCATTTTTTTGGCCTGCAAATGAGACATAGTACCTTTAAAGATGGTGCTACACATGTGTACTGAAAAGGATACTCTCTTGTAGTTTTTGCAGTGTAACAGTCTCCCTATGGACGGGCAAGATGGTTTCTTCTAGCTGGCGTAGACGATTCTCAAACGATGTCAGGATCATCACCTATCAACATAAACATGTCAGAATAAGTCTAGCATATTTTTTTAGTCTACAAGGTAGACAATTACATGTGATTCTGTTATTTCTGTAACTTTCTTTTCATCATTTTAAATATATTTCAAATTTCCAAATATTCCTTATCAATTATGTAATTTTCAATAGCCTGCAATTTTATTTTATTTCGTATTAAAGCCATACAAATATATTTACATTTTAATTGATTCCTACACATTGTACATCTTTATGTAATGCACTGCAATGCATGCAAATGTTAGTGTTTTTATATGACAGCATTGATCCTCTGACTTTTGCCAATAGAATGAATTGAATTGTATGCTTTTATACTCTTAATATATTACAATTACTATAGCACAGTTGGAAAGTCTTTATTGTACTGGAAACAGTTTTATTTTGATATAGCATTTCATATGAGTAACCAAAATTAACAAGGGCTTTTGAGGTGATACTAGTAAGCAATTTAGTGTGATGCCGACACTTTGGAGTATCTTGAAACATGATGAATGGACATGTATCTCACCTTTCTTGCAACCTAAATTATTAAAACTTACCATGTTTTGGCTCATATGCTGACTCTTGTGCAGATTATCCTTGATGAAAGTCAGTTCTTCTGCATCCTGGAAACAAATCAAATTGAATCATGCAATATCAAACTAAATATATAAAACATATTACTGCAAATGCAAAATGCAAATTTTTTTTTTAGAAATACAGGATTGACAGAATATCAGAAATGTATAACTAATACACCCCTTCACGGTTAAGGCCGCCATGTTAATTTGCGAGTAAACATTGCGTCATCAATGTTTTTAGATGTGCATGTATTGTTGCGTCACTGCCTGTGCTGCGCGCTCACATCATATCGACATGGGGGCCGTTTTAAATTACGAGTAAACAAGTCGTTTACTTGTAATTTAAAATGGCGCCGCAGTCGGCACATGCGCACTCTTGTTACCATGAAAGGGTGTATTGTAAACTATATTGCAGACAATATAATCAATCGATTGATCACAAATATAAACTGCATACATGAATATCTTCAAAACAATATGTACTAAATAATCCTGGAGCATGAGCTATACAACCCTCTTGTTCTCTCTCCTTATGTTTGTGCCTCTCTTGGCTCACTTTGTTAATGGCTGTTTTTGTAAATTATATAAATGTACATGTATGTAATTGAATATCAAATTGTATTTTACTCTGTATTTTTATATAATATGCATGATGTACATGTATGTAGATATTCCATGTATTTCAGCTCTTGAGCAGTGATATGGTCTTTTCAAAATACCTTTTCAATTGCAATTTCAAATTTAATTTATCATCATAGACATACAGTTCACATCTGTAATATGGAATAGGTTTATCCCGACACAAAAAAGCAGATGTGTCTACTTACGACTGCCAATTTCTCCTCTATCATCCGAATCTTCTGTGCTGTATCTTCCATATTTCCAGGCGACGTTAGCTCAGCGTTGGAGGTTGCCTTTTGAATCCTGGATCCTTTCTGGTAATCCCTACATCAGCTTGGCCTCTAAAAGTTCTGAATAAAAAAAGAAATATGAATTACCGTAAGAATTACCACATTTTACTCCAGCAAGTCATTGATGGCAATTGATGATAAATCATGTGGCTGGCAGGAGGGTGTTATACTGCTTTAAAATTTGATGCAAATTTCTAATAACTGTCTTCTATGGTTTTGATTACCGGTACTCCATAGACTACCATTTTTTTAACCTGACAGAGATTTCTCTCTTATTGTCTGATAAAAAAGTGAAAATGGATGAAATAAGCACACATTTTCAAGACACTGGCATTTTAATGCTAACGATTTTCAGCTTTATGCAATAGTGCATGTCTCTTGTCTGCATTTACCAGGTAGCACTTGCGCCCTCTGCCAGCCGAATTACAAAATGTCAGCAAAGTGATTTTTACAATGCTGTCTACGAGAGGCATGATGGCCTACCTTCTTGTAAGATAAGCCACTGATTATCGAGTGTGTGTAAAGTCTTAGGGGAGGTGAAATCCCCCAGCATAGGCATTACACGCAATGAACTGCAACTGCTACTTATAACTTAGATCTACAATTACCGGTACAAAGTGATGAGCATGCAGTGCCAGTGGCATATTTCACAAGAATGCCGCAGTGAAAAAAATGCCCCCGAAATGCTAAAAAGAGCCCCCGAAAGTCATAAAAGAGCCCCAAAAAATTTGCATAGAGTTCAATGCAAAACAAATTAAAGAGTGTTATTTTCATGCAAGCAAGCTTGAAAAGTAGCCCCCGAAATTTTTGAAGTATTTTTTTGACAGGTTAATTAGTCAGGAAGAGCAAGGCGCAACATCAACATTGTTGGCTATACCGCGCTTTTGGGAACCGCTCGTTCAACAAAACACACGCTTGGTATATATCTGATAATTATGTGTATGTAGAGTCGTAGTAGTACTAGTAGTAGTAGTACTAGTAGTAGTAGTACTACTAGTAGTAGTACTACTAGTAGTAGTAGTAGAGTCTAAACTCTAACTCTAAGTAAGTCTACCGGTAATTCTCTTTTAGTATTATTGGGGAACAGGAAATCATGCGTGTAATGCAATGAAGCGCTACTGTGCTGTGCAGAGTGAATGGTGGTTTTCCTATTTTAGGCACTAATTCAGAATCATATCCCTACTTTGACCCGTAACACCGGCGTGGAGATACCCTACTAAAACATACCCAAAATGAAGTAAATCTTCACCAATTGTTCAAATATTATGGCCATGATTTAATAGTCGTTATGTTTTTTACCCGTTTCGTGTCAATTTTCATATCTTTTTTGGAGTATTTTCCTAAAAACAAAGACTTATAATATACAATTTCTCATGGGATTCACGGCAAACTGCTGCACTATACAATTGCATACCGTACTGACGGTGGGGTGCGTGCGCGGGCGTGCGTGCGTGAAGTTAGCAACCGTGATGATTATTGCTTAGAATTAATGAGGATCTGAGATTACAGTCGCTAACTTCACGCGCGCGTGCGGGCCCGCACCCCACCGTCCGTACGGTATGCAATTGTATTGTGCAGCAGTTTGCCATGAATCGGCTTAGGAGCCGACCCTACCCAAATCAGAGGCTAACGAACGAAAGAGACAGAATTTTCGGTGAGGTATCTCCACGCCTGAGTTACGGGTCAAAGTAGGGATATGATTCTGAATTAGCGCCCTATTTTATGATAATGCAACATTGTCTGATCAGTTTGAAAACAAGTGCTTAGCTCAATCAAGTTGATGTCTCCTCATCCCGTCTCCATCCCGTCTCCCCCGACTAACTGAGCCATCGGCCATCCGGATGTTGACAGTCACAATGCAATGCCAATGGCAATGGGATCGGTCAGTCCACCGAAGTTGTACGTTATTATGCATTAGACCTGACAATTGTAATCTAAACAAACGAACTTACACACTCACTGAAATGACCAGTAGTTTATTTCACGACAAGGCCAAATAGCAAATTTCAGCAGTCCAAACTTCTGTCTGATCTTCGTAAACACTTCTAGTTCTACAGCTACAGTGTACACTCGCTCGAACTTGCATAAACAGCATAGGCCTACACATAATACATACACGCCCAATACCGTGGTCGGAACAATATCGATCTGCTAACTCAAATAAGGTAGCCTATGGAATTCACTGCATAAACATTGAATAAACATGACGACCATTACCTATCTATGTAGATAGTTACGGTGGCTTCAAACAAAAAAAGAAAATTGAGAATATTCTGCATTATATAGAAAAGCGGGTCGTTACGATTTTACATGTAGGTGCCGCTTCGGTCAGAATCCTTGTCAGGGGGCACAATACCCGGCACATGAGCACGGTTATATAGTGCACTTTTTTGTTCCTTTGGCTTTGTGTAGGCCTATTTAGGGTATGCCATATTTTGGTTTTCCAGGTTGGGGGTCGCATTTGTTTACATCATGTTTACAAAATGATATTGTAAACACGCTATCCGTAGACAATTACGTTTCCAATACATTCCAGAGGGAGAATTCCTGCAACTCCGGTCATTTATTATCAATTAATGCATTTGCCTCCCTCCCTCCCATTTGTTTTCCTTCTCTTTTTATGTGGATTTTGTTCTACAGCATTATCCCTAAAGTGTATATAGGAATAAATGGTTATTATAACAAAATGACAGGAGGCCCTAGATTTTTTAAAATTTCTTATCCATCCATCTGCATATCCTTACCAAAATTGTAAGAGAGAGAGAGAGAGAGAGAGGGGGGTATAGAGAGAGAGAGAGAGAGAGAGACTGACAGAGAGAGAGGGAGAGTGAGAGAGATAGAGAGAGGGAGAAAGAGAAAGAGAGAGGGAGAGAGAGAGAGGGAGAAAGAGAGCAAGAGAGAGAGAGAAAGAGATAGAGAGATGGAGAAAGAGAGCAAGAGAGGAAGAGAGCAAGGGGTAGAGGTTGTCAGATTATATCTGTTCATGTTTCATGTTTCATATGTGATTACAAATAAAATTCAAAAAATAATAAATGCATAATTTGCTCACAGGGAAAAAACACTTGCCTTCCATCACCAAAATACAACTTGACTGCAGATGTCCTTGAATCTTACACAGGCATTAACTTATCCTCATTTCTCTCTACTCTTGTCTCATCTTTTTCTCTACAAAATCATCTTAGTAGATTAGTCCTCCACCTTCTTACTACAGACACTTTCACTCTACTAGCAACCACTCCATCAAATCAATACACCTAAACCTTAATTTAAAATAATAATCATTTACAAGCCATTCATAATTTTATATGTTCTTTTATAATGCTATACATCTCACTTATAAACATTTATGGAAAATATTACATTCTTATAAGTTGGTGTTTAAAAAAGTTTTACAGAAAGCAGCATAAAAAAGGTAATTAAAGCAATCACAAAACAAAAATAAATGAGTGAAAAAATAAAATCTTTCAAATTGGATATGATTTTCAACACGAGACATAACTTTTATTTCAAAGGATGATCTTTTTGCCTTGGATATTAGATATGGGTTGCATATTTACTGCTTTTTGGTTATGGTGCAGTGCTTCCCACATACAAATGACCTTTTTTCAAGTATATGAGAAGAAACTTGTAATGAAATTCATGAACTAAGAAAGACAAATTGTACAGTCATGTTTTTAAATGTATCAAATGGTTGAAAATTATTTGAACAAAAATAGATCCATATTTCAAATATGACTGCTTCATTTACAAAAAAGAAAGGGGGAAAAAAATAAATGAAACAAAAGCGGAAAATGCTTGAATCAGGTGCACATTATTTTATCTCTTATCATCGTTGATTGAAGTTTCCAACTCTGGACCTGAAAATAATCACCATGACTGACACTTGGATCTAAAATGTATTTCAAAATCTCAATGTTCAGCAGCATTTGGTTCCATTTAATACACCATAATTTATACCTGTAATATACATGTATCTGTAAAGCTCTTATAGACATCTCAGATGTATTAAGTGCTACATAAACCTAGAATTCTATTATTATCATTATTACCGGTACAGAATTGGTATAACATTGTACCAAAAATGGCAATAATATAAGTCAATGGAACAGACACTTGACTCTCAAATATTTGTCTACATGCATGAAACTTAGAGTTTGTCAGACATTATGTTTCTTTGGCATAACAAAATGAATATGACTGTGTCTCCAATATGCCTACATTAATTTAATTCATCTTTACCATTTCTACTACTTCAGGCAGTCTCAATCAGATCACACGAAACAGGCAATAGGAACTGGTGAACCGTGATGGAGATGTTGTAAGCAATTATAGTACATGTAGTTAAATAGCATTGCTACTAATTTCTATGTTCCTGGATGAATTATAATCTTCATGAAACGGTGGGGCATGCCTCCTACATTCCCTCAAGATCAGTTGATATCAGTACTATACAAAAAGACTCTAGTATCTGTAAATCTGTGAGAGGCACACAGATGTCACGTTGTACCCTGAGACGTATTGGTGCTTGCTAGTACTGATTGCACTATCCTTTGGATGGCTTGTGATGAAGGGGATGATGGGAAGGCCTCGATGAAGCTCTGACCGCTCTCGGAGCAGTTCCCCAGTTGAGGGTCTAAAGGAATGTTACCTGTGGAAAAGGCAAAATAAAAGATACATATTCTTGTACTATATCATGGCGTGATATTAAGAATGTTCAATAAAATGGTGATTTCATGTGGTGGTCAGGAAGCTCAAATGCCACATAATTCATGTGGCTAACATTCTTCTTATACCTTGCCACTTCTCTCTTTATTTTTTTTTCACTGTGTCCTACTTTTTGTCTACAATCTCTGTTTTCCTCCTCTTCAATACATTCTTTTGCTTCCTCTTCTACTTTTCATTTCCTCCCTTTCCCCTTCTCCTTCTCCTTTTTCTTCCTCTTCACTTCTTTCTCCTCTTTCTGTCCCTATATCATCTTCTCTCCTGTTCATTCTTCTTCTTCCTCTATTCATCCATCTTTTTTTGTGAATGATCCTGAAGACTTACACCACACCCGTTGCGATTGGGTTTAAGATTAGGGTCACGTACAGTGCTGAGTCCATGAATGAAGTTAAGAATGTGTTTACTGAAAGAGACAGACTAGAGATGGATACCTACTCACCTAGATAGGGTACTTGGCACTCCTTTGCCAAGGATTCTCCTCCTCCTTGGGAGAACACGTTGGAACATTCCTGCCACAAGCAAGATAGAATAACATACATAATAAAATACATGTGCTTCAACACAATGACTGAGAAGTAGAGGAGAGAATAAATTTATTTTTTTAGCAGAGGTAAAACTATTGCCTGATTTGCATTACATATAAAAATTGTGATAACTTTCAGCTTCGGTTTAGATTACAAAATGATATTACTGCATATAGTCAGTATATCAGCAGACAAATCCTTATAAAAATGACATTTTTCAGGACATTTTTCAGAAAATATTAATCTACTTATTGTAAGAGGAGAAAAAAAGAAGAAGAATTTCATGTGATTATCAAGATTTGCACATCACTCTCATAAAAAATTACAAGTAAAATACGTGCCCATATTAATTATAAACTTGTTTGTAACTGCACATATTTTTGTTGGTAAGTATAATCTCTTTGATTGCTTTACATGCTCAGGCTTTAAGTTGCTTTGTTCATATCTTCATTCGATGTCATAATGGAGAGACTTACTGCACAGTGAGGGCAGACAAACCCACTCATGTTTTCTACCAGTCCCAAGACTCGAAGTTTTGTCTTCCTGCAGAACGTCAGCTCTCTTCTTACATCTCCTACTGCTACTGCCTGCAGAGATTTAACAAAAAATTAAAAAAGAAATCAACTTATGAGCCTTGTTGCATACAGGATGTAATTAATACAACATTTATTTAATGCAATAATGTACAATATTTTAACAATGAAAAGTGTTTGATGAAAAATACAGCTGTTACTTGATTCAGTCCACTGGAAAATGGAGGTATGTTGTTCAAGCTCACAAGAAACTGAAGGAGTATTTTATGGCTTGAAAGCTTGAAAGCATTGGTTCAGTTGCCTCACAATGCACAAACATAGGGTACATAGTAATGAGGTACGATAAGGGTTGCAAGCAAGATTGTATCATAAAATCATATTAAAATGAGGATATCTCATGAACTTGCATTACTCTTTAGGCCCTGACGGAAAACATCTAACATCTAGCACATAGTATCACTTCAAATATATGATGACTAAAAACAATCATTCTGGAGAACTCTTGGCAACAGCGTCACAAAGGGTCAACCATGTCAAATACTAGTAGCACAAAAATGACGATGACTCTCAATGAAATTCTCACCTGAGGAGTTGTAACAAGGACAGCGCCATCAGGGTTGTGAGACTGGAGATTTTCAACCACTGTGATGTGTTCATCTGATGTACCTGTCAAGAGTATCAACAATTCACACAAATTTTGAATGATGCAAAAATCGTTCTACAATCGATCACTACAAGAAGTAATTAAGGCTAAACTTTTACAAAAAATAATAGCATTAGATTATATCAATATTAATCAGTAAACATTGGTCTTTTTGTGATCATAACTTGAATTTCACCAACTACTAATGCAAATATATACCCCCCCCCCTCCAAAAAAAAAAGTCTTTGACTTGCATCTTAATAAGCAGAGAGTCCCAATATACCAGATTTTAACAGTATGAACATCTTGCTATTGATTTGGCTGATGAGCAATCTATGATATATGAATATCCAGGTATCTGAGATTAAAAAGGTTAGCTTTTGATATCAAATATTTTCCAACTACTAAAGGAATCAGGCAAGAAGTTTATCGTCAAATAACAGGTAAATGACATGAATAACAAAATGCAAAAATGCCAAATAAAAGAAAATAACATTACAATCTGTGATTTTATATTAGCTTTAACAATTTACTTTCTGAATAAGTCATGATTATGAAATCAGACTAACCTGGTGGAGTATCTATAATAAGATAGTCCAGCTCTCCCCATACAACATCAGTCAAAAACTGCTTTATCATTGCTGGAAGAGAAACACATAGAGAGGGTGGATGAGAAGAAAAAAAGTACAGCTATAACCAGTTGCACCTTTACAGCAAGTTAAGCCTGCACATGATCATAAATGTGTTATGGGATGAATAACATTTCTTGCTTGTGCTTTCTTAAGCACAACATCTTGTCATCACCACAATTAGGATTGTATTTGGCATTTCAAAGTGATACTTTTTTGTAATTTTTAAAAATTGTAAATCATACTTTTACTTTTCAAAATCAACGATAATAAGGTTAATCCATGATGCAAAATGTATATCATGTATATCATTAGCATCAATACATGAGACTATCAAACAACATAAAACCCAGTATTCTAAAAATACAATATTTTTTATGAAAGATTTTGTAAGATGAGAGGTTTCTTTTAACCATACCATTCTTCTTGGGGCCTCTCCATACCACTGCATCATCTTGATTACCGAGCAGAAAACTGATAGACATGATTGCTAGAGATGGATCTGGGTAGACTGGTACCCACCTGTGTAAGAGGTATGTTGAAAGAATTAATGATTACTGAGAAATGCAACCGCCTCAAGAGAATAATCAATTCTATAAGTTACTAATTATGCCTTCTTGATATCCCTCTATTTTTCTCTTCATCTTTGTCCCCTCTTGCTTGCCTTTAATACTCTTTTCAGATTCACTCTACCTCACCTGATTAGCATTCTCTTTAAAAAAAAAATATATATAAGATTATCTTTCTCTTGACACACTTTTTTTTCACCCTTTTACATTTGTCTTCCCTTTCTCTCAAAACCATTGAAACCAAGAAATATTGTCCTTTTCCTTTTTCATATCAAAGGCCCCCCCCCCTCCTCTCTCTCTCTCTCTCTCTCTCTGTTTCTGTCTCTCTGTCTCTCTCCCTCAATCTCCTTTCTGCTATTCTATGACATCTAAACCTTTCTAATGACTTCTTTGATAGTTACTCAGTAGACCGTTTTGAAAGGGGGTGAGCAATGTAGGATCAAAATTGCTAACAATTTAGTAATATTTTGAAACAAACAATTTTTATAATAAAGGTCCTCAGATTTTCAAATCTACAGACCACAACTGTGACAAGCATTTTGATGATCTTAAGAATTTGCATTCACATCACCTCTTCCTTCTCCCTGCAGCAATACTTCTTGTACTTTACAGTTTGATTTCTAAACTATCCCAGAGCTCCATACTTCAGGGTGTTTTCTCCCCTACACAGATAGACATTTTAGGGTCAATGTGCATGGGGCCCTTGCGTAAATTTTGAACTTGGGGTCGCATGTCCACTGGACCCTTGTTATTGTCAACCTCAGCCTATACATCTTCCTTACCCCTGTGGACATTGGTGTACATCATGTCCTTCCACTCCTACCATCCTCGGGATGCTTGGTCCACATAGATCAATATCCAAGATTCCAACCTGCAATATGAAAAGAGATACTAAGTTTTTGTAAGGAGGTCAATATATCCATTCACTAATATTAAATCATAAATGGGAATTCGCCTTAAACACAATGAATTAAAACATGCGACTTCTGTCATAACTTTTAAATTGGAAAGAAATCATATTTTTATACAAACATTCATATACAAGTATACAACTACAAGCAGGTCTACAAGTACATTCATGACATTGTTGTAAGAATCTAACATTAAGTACTCCAATTCTCAACACACTTTTTCGTGTAACAGGCCCCATGGCACGAGTGTCTAGTGAGTAGTGTACTTTCGCACCGCCACTGAGCCACTGAGCGTGCTTTATTCAGACTGTCACACGCATTGGTTTCCTCATTCCCTTTACACATAACTTGCTGCCAAATGCTGGTGATGCAATATTTTAAGCACGCCCGGTGTAACTACCGGTGTGAAAGTATGTTATTGTTAGCCCTGGCCTAGACAGAAATAACCGTCTGATATGGGTCATTCTTTAATAAAACTGACATTTGTTGACATTCCCCATACACAGACGGTACCCCATACGGCTCGCACCACGGGGAGAGATTGAGCCGATTTTGGCCTACTTTTAGGTCAAAAACTTTCTCCCACGATTTTCTTTATTTAGATCTAATTTTCTGATTTATAAATCAGATACAAAAATACTATGTCTATTTTTCTCCTATGTACAGTTATCAATTTTTTATGACTTATTTCTAAATGCGAAATTTACAGACTTACGTATATGAGTTATCCAATTTTTATCTCAGAACCAAGGAAACGGTACGTTCATGCATTCGAACTGGTAATCTATGACATGACCCGCCCGATATATTTCGGGTCAACCGACCAAAACAAGCCCAATGGCCAATCAGAGCACGTGTTTGATATTGGGCTTATGAATATTCAAACATCACCGGCTCAAGCCGGGCTGACTCATACGTAGCTATTGGACGTTCGAAAAGAAAAAATGAATATTCATCAACTTAAACCAAGATGGCTGACAACAAATCTTGTTGACTACAAGACTTTCTCGGATTAATCATTAATATAGGATCTAAATGAGCAAGCTATCGTAAGTCAAAGTAGATATTTCTGTGTTATTTTTAATTTTCAAAAAGTTTCAGTGTAAAATTGCAGCCAAAGTGGATATATGAAGACGTAAAGAGTGAAAAACTCGTTGCATATCTCATTCATCGCGGTCCGGCCGAACTGAACCATTCGTTCCCCACACTACCCCATTGACGTACTTCAGTCTATGTATAGAGGCGGTCAGAGGAGCCAGATGCAATCTCAGCGGAACAACCGTCGATATCAGAGACTGAAGCTTTCGGTCTAGCCCTGGCCCTGCCGCTCAAGTTGGCCAGATCAAATAGCTTCATAGAATTAGAAATAATTAATACGGTAGTATATTTATATCACAGTCTACCACTTCGACTGCGATAAACTCGCTGATCTCAGCTCCGAGTCCGAAAAGCGGAGGGACAAAAACAGAGAGATACCACACAAAGATATACACGTGGGGCAACAGTAAGGTATATGATTCATCATTTTTGTATTACCTATTTGGGGGAGAATTTCCTTACCTTATTTCCCGCATTTTTAAGACCGAGTGCCAACTGAGTTGCTACTGTGCTTTTTCCAACGCCTCCCTTTCCCGACAAAACAAGAATAGTATGCCTCACATTCGCCAAATTACTTTTGACTTCGTCCATGGTAGAGTAGTACAGGGGTATCTTGGAAAAAGCAAATTTTATCTGAAAAAGGAAAAAAGCGTGCATTCTATATCCAAGTTAGTGATTTTAAATCGGAATAATTTATTATGTAGGATGATTCTTCACAATATTTTATAAATTTAAGATAGGCAAACAACATCTGAAACAAAAAAATCATTACACACGTTGCTCCATCTCAAGTTTCGATCTATGTTCACTTTATTTTTAGTTTGCATGCTACAGGGTACCGTAATATTTTTATGCATTGTGCAAAAGAGGTTTTACATGTTTATGTTATGGATTTCTCTGCAATTCTGGCTGTTCACAATTTATGGCGGATAGGGAATTTGTTTATGGCAATTTTCTTCTCTCTCGCATCATATGTACAAGTACGTATTCTACTTCAGATGTGTGTTTTAGTTGTTTGTATCCCGGTTCCCTGGCATAGTTTTGTGCTCTTCAGTCCCACATGTAATAAAATGGGTTGTGTTTTTTGATGTTCTTCCTTCACTCTTCAGTGTTGACTTAATTACTTGGCTTTGTCTTTCTCTCAGTGTTGTGGTTTCCACTCATACCTGTCATTTATCGAGTTAGGAAACTTGAAAGGCAGCAAGCCATGACAAATGTATAAAAGAGACAGTCCATGATCAGCAGTAGATGTAGAAGAACTATCTAACTTAGTCTTAGTTCTAGTTTCTACTTCTACTTTTTGTTCTAGACTAAAGAATAAATAAGATTAAGAATAAGATAGTTAGGCCTACAGTAATAAAATAGAGTAAGACTAGATCTAAGTAAGGTAAAGTAGAAAAAACGACACATACAAATTGATAAGATTATTTTCACTTTATCATCCCCTGAAATCTGTACAAATTATGTTTATTGATCCTGTTTTTCCTTCTTTTCTTGTCTTTTGCAGCATAATGATCCTGATGCAGGGATATGGATGGTGAGTAGTCGAAGACCCCCAACCGCCCAATCTTATTTATTATTATTAAACTTAATGATGATGCTATGCATTTGCATCAGAATTACTAACGCTGTGCTAAATAATGTTATTTTGGATGTTACTTAAAAATGGACAACTCAATCAATGAGTGAAAAGGAAGTAGATAAATACATATAAAATGTCAATATGTTTTGATCAGCCTACGGTATCAAGAAATATATTATACAAGCTCTTTATAGCACATAATGTACATACCAAATTAACATGACCAGATATGACAGATGTTCATATTCAATACCGCATGAAATTCAGTAGACTTAAAAAGGTAGGATCTACTTTCAACTTTATTGTTAACATCCATTGTTTTTGTTTTTTCTTCAAATAGAATATTTTATTTCTGGTATATATTTGAATTTCGATCATTCCCTTTTCAGGTTGCCTATGGCATTCCAGCATTTCTATGTGTAGCACAGTGTGTGAGGCCAAGCATATCGGGTAATAAGACAACCATAGGAAGTAATTTTGTATAATTACCTAAACCAGTATGATGGTTCTATACTGTGATTGAATATAATCAGTTTTTCTTGCTGTGTCTTTTGCTTTAGGAATGATGTTCGTCTCTGTGACATGAAAATGTTTACACCATATACTTTATCACAGCATACCAGTGAATTTCTAATTATAGGGGGTCTACTCTTTAATTTCAGTAGATGAATTAAACTATGAAACTTGATTCTGTTAGCTTAATTCATAATTATTTATATCTTGCTATTATAATAGTTCGTATCTTGCTTTAGAAATGTTAACTATTCATAATCTTAATTTGAAAGTATGTACAGTACCCAATATTCTAAACTGCAGATTTTCAAATTTATTCATTGATATACCTGCACCCATTCTCTGTAACATGAATTGTTTTCATCGGAGACAACAAACAGAAACTACATAATATGTATTTTGACATCAGTATATTGACATTTCTTCTCTAGATAATGTAATATGGCGTTACATGACAGCGTTTCATCTGGTGCTTTGTGCCTGTGGAGAGGGGTATATTCTCTCCCATATCTACCTGACCAGCGGGGCTGCAGGCAAGCATGCCCAACAGTGGTTTGAAATGGAAGAAGCAAGGTATAAGATGTGTTGATTTTGATAGAGTTTATTCTGAAATGAATTGGCATAGTGGATGATGTTTGTTATTGACTGATATATTTTCATTACCGGTATCAGTTAAGAAAAGGATTGTACTTTATGTTTTATAACCAAAGATTGCCATTGCCTACAGGAACCAAATTGTGCCTGTATTAAGCCAATAGAAATGAGAGAATTAGTACTAACGGGTTAATAAACTTTTAATTAAAAAAAAAAAAGAAGCCAAACATTTCACGTTATTTTATTTTTACATGTTTTTTACCCATTGACTACTGAACTGTCTTATTCCCATAGGCTTTATACAAGGGCCACCCTGTTCCCGTTTGCAATTGGTATATATTTACTAGACAGTTGATTTCCAGGAAATGACTTACATGAGGACACTGGCTTCTTTTTATCCCCTACCTCCTTGTTTAAAGACCGCTACATTATTATGCTCTCACAAGAAATATAAGATTTATTTTGAAATTAACACCGAACAATTCTCTCATATTTTCTGTTGCAGAGAATTTGCTGGGCTTTTCCTGGTCTGTGTATGGCTGACTTTATGCTTTCTACAAACCAAGTAAGTTAACATTTAAACATGACTCTTTTTCCTGAAAGGTGAAACTTTAGAATAAATGCAGTAAAACAGTTTAATATGAAAAGCTTATCTCAACTTTGATTGTTTATATAATTTTTAGACATGTACTATAATAACAGTAATACTTAATTGAAATCTGGACATACGTGTAGAACAAAAATCACTTTTGCAGTGAATTTAAATGCATAGTGTGTGGTCTGCCTTGTTCTCAATTTGTTGTCTAGACTGACCAGAAAATGCCTCATAAACTCAGTAGCAATGATCAATTATATCACATTGTAATCGGGAGTTAAATATTTTCCATTTATTGCCATCCAGGACAAATGGAATGAATATTCAAAATGAAAATTCCTTTTGCATCAAATTCAACAAGCACAGTCTTTGTTAATTCTGTTTTTTGCAACTTGTCTAAACTGACCAGAAAAAGTCCCACAAACCCACTGGCAATAACTAGTTATGTCTTGTGTCAATAATATTTGATGACTTTGAATATTTTCCTTCTCCTTCTCATCCAGGACAAACGGAATGACGAGCCCTCCCCGGTTGGTGGTATGGCTCGCTGTCCTTCTCATCATAACGCCCTTCATCCTCTGGGCTTCCGTGAACTTCAGCAAAGATTATAATGAAATTCAACCAGATCATTGCAAAGGGTCGCTAAAGATGCCTAGCTTTCAAATGTGACAAATCTGCATTGGAAAATGAGAAAGACTGATTAAATGGAAAGTGTTTTTTGTAATCTTTTAATTTTGTTTTATACCACCCATGTACCAAATGCAATAGTCTAAGATACAGCAGGTCTGCAATGATTTTGATGGATCGATCAAGGATCCGGGCTAACTCTGCACTTTGACAACTCAGCCTCACCGTAAAATCATTGCCAAGTTATCCAAGGGAGGTGAATCGATTGCAAATGCTTGCGTGATTTTTGGGGTGCATTAAATGCGTCTTTTATGCATATTTTGTCAATGTTAGATTATTTGATAGGAATGTATAAAGTAGTTACCAAAAAAAAGCTAATTTTTTCCATTTCGTGAGGTGAATTCTGCTAAACATGAAGTTTATGGCGAGTTGGAGGTCCAGTGTGTAGCTGGGTACTTCCACTCCTGAAACCTCATTGCCATGTGATGCAGAGTTTGCCCCAGTGTTGAGTTAGCCCGACCCATCGATCAACGATGTTTGTTTTGTTTTTATACCACCCCTTGTACCAAATGGATTAGTCCACCATACAGCAGGTCTGTATGAAGTGTGAATGGTGCTATGCAAGTGTCAGTAATGTGCATGATATTTGTTAGATAAATGCTTAAGATATGGAGAAGAGACTGATTGAGACATTCAGCTGAGTTGAATTAGTGGCATAGCATCTATTTCTAAGCTTATAACCAGTTACCTCCAGTCTTGAAGTGTACATGTCATGCCAGTAACGTCTATTTCACTAAAAAACTGTTACCACCGATCTGTGGGGATGCCCCTGGTAAAGCCCTTCTGCTAGGCAGAGAACACATATCTGAAGTTTCATGTTGAGTCATTTTGCATATCATCCACTCATTGATAAATGCAGTGTAAAATTATTAAGGTTATTCAGTATTCATACTATTAATCATCGGATGTTTTAGTTGCAGCCAAGGACCAACATTTTACTGACCAACATCTGCAAATGATTTACAAAGGCATGTTTCAAAATTTGCCCCATCTTTCAAAAGATTATAACAGTGTTATAGTTATTAAATGTTTTTATTTGCATTCAAGGACCAATATACATGTACATGTATTGATGACCAAAGACTACCTAGTGATTGTATAAGGCAAATGAGATGAGACATAATTGAATATTTGCCCCATGTTGATAATTGATACTCTTCACAGCTTTCCTGCCATGCATTCCTAACTTCCTCTACATGTTACGGAGATGGAATAGGTGTGCTATAAGAGCTGTTTACAAGTTTAAATTTCTAATTCTAACTGTATCAGACACAGCGAATGGAGATGATATTTATTTGTATTCGTGTAATATGATTTACCTTTTATCATAATAAATTTACATGTATGTACATTATTTTATAGTACATTTTAACCCAATTATATATATGCAAGTACAACATGTGCAGTGCTAGTGAGTCTTTTAATACTACTTATTAAAGTTTGATATCACTTCTGAGAATTCAATAAAAATTTTGCCATAAATCCAAATCAACTCTTAAATAAATTTCTAATAAGTTTTTAATAATGAATCTGCTTGAAACATGTCTTGTTTTTGTGCATAAATGCGATATTTCATTAAGGATATCATCTGTATTGAACATCTAATGGACATATATGGCCGGACAAAGTGCATCTGTAGCATTCTAACGAAAGTGACTTATGAGTATGACGCAGAGATGTGATGATGATGATGATGATGATGATGATGATGATAAATATAAATTAATAAGTATGAAACATTTACTTATGTGATAAAGAGCAATTAAATAATGAATGGAAAAAATATATCTCCAAATACAGAATGCAGCCACTTTCCAAGAAAAGACAAAAAAGCAATTGATTTGAAATCCAAATAATTCATTTATTTACATAGCTAGTCACCACAATTTCAGGTTGCATATACCTCTATGTCATACAATGGCATTTCTCCAAGTTAAACTGCAGTGTTGTTAAGAAGAGAAAATGGAATGCAGGCTATAGTGTAGTTTTAAAAGAACTGGTCAAGCCGAGAAGGCCTGCAATAAGGTTGATATACGTGGTAATTAAAACGTGCTTGGTCCAGATATGAATTGTCCATTTTTATCACAATCAAAATATCTAATGGAAATGAAAGTATTTTGGTATTTCCTGCATTAACTTCGAGATATAATTTGGTATTTTTTAATCTAAGCACTAAATTTTACTCCCAAGTTTCAATCAACTTTGATACTGTCAAATCCATTCATAAAGAAGAGAATCGCATGAGAACATTTTTCAGAAGTTATGCAAAATTTAGACAGTAGATAAAAATTATTTAAATATCCCTGGTCTCACAGACCCCCCTCTCCCCTTACCAGTCTTCTTATGCACTCTCCCAGAATTGAAAAACACATTCACTATTTCACATGAGTTTTTAAAATAATGCTATGAATCTGTACAAGGTACTAGTAAGTTGGACAGAAATTCCTCTGCAATTAAAATTACAATTGCACTAAAATGAATAAAACCTTCACTTCAAGGTGGTTATAAAACCTGTGCACTTTGGATAATAAAGAATCATACATAATGCTTTTATTTCCGAGCCTCAAACAGCCAATAACACATTCCTGTACACTCCTCAGCATATGATTTATTTCAAACCAGAGACTCGCATCTGGGAATTGTAAATGACTGTCACAAGTAAATGAAATAATCACATGTGAGGTGAAAAATAATTGTTATCTGTGCTCTAGATGAGAAACGGCACTAGTAACACATTTGGTGCTTTTTGTTTG
Organism: Mesocentrotus franciscanus; assembly: GCA_037976565.1. Lineage (NCBI taxonomy): Eukaryota > Metazoa > Echinodermata > Echinoidea > Camarodonta > Strongylocentrotidae > Mesocentrotus > Mesocentrotus franciscanus. The sequence continues at coordinate 26,393,448 of CP137673.1, forward strand.
TGATACACTCTATTTTTCTTTGCTTTTAATTTGACCACTGGACACAAAATGAATAATAAATAGGAAAGGATAAAGCCTGATATACCGGTAGTGTTCCAACAAAATCTAAGTAATATCAACTGATTTTAAAACTAAACACTGAAATTGTTAAAGATAATGTTCAAACTATGATCAATTGGCATCTCATGCTGATGATAAATGCTAAAAAAATGTCAATCACTCTTATCTACTATTTTCAACTTTCAAACTGCAGTGCCAGCGCCTGCACTGGATGCTGGATTGTAAAGGTGCATCATTAGAAATACTATCAGAATGACCATTCTCACTGAAATTCAACATGTGAAGTAATAGTATATATGTACTTATATATAATGCTCAACTTGAAAAAGTTTGCTCTAGAAACTGATATTATAATCACTAGAAGATAAACACACATACACTCCCACTACTAAAGGGCGTAGTCAAACCATCATGACCATACACGTATTAACGCAATTTCCTTACAACCATGCTGTGACAATGGGTATACGGCGTGTGGAATTCTGTAGTATTGAACGATGTAAAAGATATCCCAAAATACACTCCAGAAAAGAATAGGATAATTTAAGTGCAATACCAATTCATTTGTCAGATTTTAATTTGAGAAAAAAAAATTGACAGAGAAAGTTCCTATAATCTAAGTGACCAATAACAGACATCACTCACGCTCTAAACGGATAAGGGTGAAAACTTGATATATTTTCATACCTACAGTATCAAATATGGTGATATCAGAATGCAATAATGGTCGCCTTGTCGCCATAGTATACCATCGTCCCATCTATTTAACAGATACTGCGCTGTAAAATAGTGGAACCTTATCATAAAGGAGAGTGGTGTAACAAACCCTCACTATGACAAGGTAGTCTTGCTGGTAACACTTTCTCGTGTCCTATTGTGTTTGAGCCCAGACTTAACCACGTTTCAATATAACAAGGGGATTTCCTTGTTACCAAGATGTTTGCTGTAACAAGGTTCTACTGTACAGGGTTGCGTAGCCTGACAATGACCGATGACATCTCTATCTCACTTAAAGATTGAACCACAGTGGATATACAAGGCCTCCTACCGAAGATTGGCCAGTGACCTCTACAGCTGTCAATTGCGAGGGATGAGAAGTTCACATCATTTCGTTCAGCTACCTTGAAAAGTTTTGGGATGCAAAGGCCTTGGCTTCCGCAATCCTGCTCCGACTGCAAGGAGAAGAGCAATCATACATAATGACAATCAAGTTTGGTGATGATATCAAACAGGCAAATCTACTGGGTATTATCATCATTTTGAGTTATTGCACAACTATTTCCCAATATCTAGTAAAGTAAGAGCCACGTTGTTGGCCTCTGCCTGTCCCTTTTAGTGCATGTATCGTTCAGCATTTCACAGCTTAGTAGATGGTCCATGGTCTAAGTGGACATCTAGCGGGTATCTACTTATATCACTCATATCAAATTGCCTTTTTGTATACCCTTTTTCTGATTTTTTTTAAAATACATTTTTCATTTAGCTGCATTAAAATGCTATCCCAATTCTAATAGAAGCAAACAAATAAAATATAAATTGATGAATTCATATAGTGCCAAGTGCCAAGTGTCAAGTTTCTGTCATTTGCATGATTTCAGGCTTAATACTGTACAAAACATATGGGGCTTCAATATTTCTGGGTCTCTTTTCAGGCTAAACGGGAAAAAGCAATTGGTGTTGGTATCCTAGAGCATGGGCATATGTCCAAATCTAATTTAACCCAATGACTACTAAATTCTCTGTTCCCATAGGCTTAATACACGGACCACCTGGTTCTCTAGGCAATGGGTTAACGTATATTAAAGGTAAATCTAGTTTAAAAAAAAACACCTGCTCTTGTCCTTCTGTGTATCCCTTTCTTCCTGAATAATTTCAATAATTTTCAAATCCTCACCTGTTGCATCTGGTCTTTGGTCTACCATCTGACATGACGGACACGCTTCGTATCGATAGATCATCTGAGAATCCTGTCATGGGTCTCTGGCTAGGAGGCTCACTGGGTAGCGTGTTCAACACGGTACGGATGTTGGCAAACCTGACAGAAGATGAGATATGATTGAAGGGATAGTTTAGATAAGGAATGCCAATTTGTCAAGATTCAGATGTACAAAGTAAAGGCTCAATATTCCAAATGATCTCCAAATTGATTCAATCCATCCATTCACGCATTCATTGTAAAATGTACCCATTATCTACATTTACATGTACAGGAACATTCTACCCATCTTCAGCTTACCTGTTTGAGAGGCTGGTCATGAAATCAGCCAGGTCTTGGTCTGAATGCTTCAGCTGATTCTCCACTTGTCTTGCACTCACCACTGAAACCAAAACAGAAAGAAATACACTTCAATATCAAAACCTAACTTCTGTTTAAGCTTTATAAACTTTATTTAAAAAAAAAAGGTTTAAATCCCATGTACATTATCCATGCTATGTTTGCTAATGACATGGTTTAAAACCTGCATAAGGTACATCTCTCCATGTATAAATAAGCCAATGTAATCAACATCCTTCTCACAAAGTACATATGAAAGTCATTTACATTTCTAAAGAACTTAAATACAATGTTCCTTTTATGATTCATAGATACACACAATGGACACAAATTGTATTTCATACATACATCAACATTACAGATGATAATCATAGTGGATCTGATAAATTAGTGCTTGGTTCTCTCCTACAGTTATATACCCATATATATCACATCAAATCTACTGTCTTAAAAGATATATAGATTTCTATAATGGTTCCCACAAGTTACATAACACTATAAAACTGTAAAACAGACAATTTCATCAGGACTAAGAATTTGTTGATACTATCAGTACACCAGTTAGATTGCCTTTAATCATACCTGTAGATGCTGACATGGGTCTCATGATGGGGGCCGTTTTACTACCTGCATTCCTCTTAATCACAGCTCCATCTAGAATCTCCAGACCCAACAGGGTTGACTGCAGCTCCTGGTGATAGCTATACAAAACATGCAAGATAAACACTGTATTGGAGGCACTGCAATTCCATATCATTCAAATGCAATGTACACAAAAGAAATGACATTTTAACCTAAATTGTCTATGATGACAGTTCATAATCATTGTCATAAATACATGTAGATGGATGGTACTAAAATGAAAAGAGGAAAGGATAGGTTTAAAAAAAAAATTTAATGAACATAAACATTCATATCATCAAATGATGCAATAGCTCTTTAATTTGCCATTTAAGAATGATAAAAGCAAAGTCGCAATCAATTATGTATTAGTCAATAACAATGGTACTTGTACAGCAAAAAATAGATACCCCCATATATCACTCTATTTAGAAATCAGATCTGAGAGACATCAAATAATTACCTTGGTTTTTCTCCTTCTGGTAGTGTAAAGGGATTGCCTTGAACATAGAGCTCTGACAGACACTGACATCGATGGAGAGATAGCTGCATGATATGGTTTCAAGCAATAGAAAATTATTAATAATCTGAAAGAATTCCTAACTAAAAGTCATTCAAGCAATTGCATGAATTAAAAAAAAAAAAACATTTTTGGATATATTTCCATAACTATTTTTTTGAATTACAAGGATTTGGAATAGTTGTTCATCCATAAAGCATTCAGTCAAAAGATTTTGAATTCTAAATTAGTTATGTATTCTGCTCATGTGTGCCATTCTGTCAGCAGTGCCTCAGCACAGAACGCTTAATGCAAGATTTATTATGAACATATGTACACACATTTTGAATTGAAAGAATGAATCAGAATCTCAACTGATTGATAAAGGTTGAAAGAGTAATAAAATATATGGTCCTTGATCCTATTGGACGTTTGTGTACTTAATAGGTACACATAATTCCAGATTAAAACCACAATTTTGAAAGTAAAAAAAAATGGTTCTCTTACCACTGCTTTCCATCTGACGACCCTGTTGTTGCTGATATTGAGTACTTCAAGGGCCGGGAACTGATCTACAAGGAAGTCCAATTCAGTGATCTTGTTGTGGGAGATATCTATTGTGTGAAGCGCCCTGGCAGACAAAATATTGGGACACAAAATTTTAATACAAAGAGCTCAAGACATGTAAACAGGATACGACGACAATTCCTCCTTCCCATTCCTTAGAATAATCAACTAGTAATTCATCTACTAGTACATTAATACAAGTTGAGTTGTATCAATGTGGGAGTTCTTGTCCTAGGCAAGATGTGTCTAGAAAGGGGAGGGTGTAATACCGTATGACGTATGTAGTAGTCCAGATAAGGCTAAATAGTATTCTTTCAGATGTGCCTGATTCTGATGATACATAATCACATCATTTCTCTATAAGTAAGCACACTAGTTTATTCTTTTTTAAAGGAATTTATTATGACGTCACAATTACAAGATATATGGATGCAAAGATACATTTCAATGGTAAAAGTAAAGAGAAAGAATGGATGCTCTTACCTTAGCTTTTCTACAGCTTTCAGAGTGTCAGATGTCAACTGATTGTGTGATATTCTCAGAACCTGATAAGAAACAACACAGAATATGAAGGATGAACAAATTTGCATATCTCTCAGGTAAAAATCCAATATGGTATGTTAAATAAAAATATTTTAATCTTTGTAATAGAGGGATTATAAGAAAATCTGACAAACAGACAATTAAAACTGAGAACAATTGGCAAATGTAGTACATTGACAAATATTAAGGCCATGAGAGACTGCAAGAAAGATACATATATTTGGAATAAAATTCAGTCAAAAGCAAAATTAAAAATTGAATATAACAAGAAAGAACTTTAAGCTTATGAAAAGTTCATGCTAAAAATGTTAGAGATATGTATGTCTTTTCTTAGTCACTCCTAGTGTCTCTCTCAGGCAAATTTTGAAGTACTCACAGTCAAATTATGAAGGCTCTTGAGTCCACTTAGATCTGCTATCTTGTTGTTGGATACATCAAGCTCTTGAAGCTGAAATGACAAAAAAAAATTAAATTTCATTAGCATTTGTCTGTTTTCCACTGCATAGATATGCAGTGTTTATCCTTAACTTTCAAAATCACCTTCATCTTCAACTTCAATTTATGATACGTTAAAAACTACTGCTATATATCAATTTCAACCAAATATTCATTTCATTAATCATCTCATTTCTCTGTTCTCCTTTTCATGTGACTTGTTTTAAAATGTCTCCTTCTTGCTCATCTCATCATATATATCTGTAACAATCCTGTGAAATAAAGGTATCTTTTCATAACTCACCTTACGGCATCTCTTGAGATCTGTAACAGCTCTTAAACAATTGTGTGTTGCTCTGAGTTCTTCTAATGATGACAGGGCATTCAAGGCCTGAAGAAGGTAAGTATACAAGTGACAATTAATCTTCTCTGACCACACACATACACACTTGGGTCTTGTGCATGAGTCAGTAAGACAGTCACACACTTAAAAGACTTTCATAAACAGGTTTAGAGAAATGTTTCAATACATAATTACGTTATTTAAACATATTTGTGGCTTACACCCAGTAAATAAGATTGATTGATCGATCTGTAATTGAAAAACAAAATTACGTATCGAAGAGTGTAATCTATAATATCTTACGAGCCATCTTGCAAATCAGACAATTTAGCCTACAGTTCCCTTTTCTCAAAGGCCAAGTATTTCGGTATCAAGATAAACAGGATAAAAGATGAGAAACAATTCAAAACTGAAAATCTGTAACCTATCTTACTGTTGCCAATAAATGTCATCAAACTCTGAAGAGGTTAATAGAAATATGGGAGAAAAAAATAATTCAACATTTTTTTTCATCAGACAAAATAGTTTACATATCTGATGGATATAAATATATGTCTGGCATTTGATAGATTTATCTTGGTCAAATACATGTAAACCAATGTAAGTTCACTGAATTTTACTACACTTTTGAGTACTCACGGATAAGCTATCAAGCTTGTTGGTGCTGACGTCTAGATAGGTGAGCTGTGAACATGCTGCTAACTCCCTGGCTTCTATCTTCCCCAAATAATTGCTATCTAATCTAAGAATCTTTAGCTTTCTCGATAATGCAAGTCCTTTGCCTGAAAAGGAAAGAAAAGATATCATGCTAACTAATAACATAAGTTTTTGCTCATGCTAGATGTATGTCACCTCATACAGAGTGCAGTATAATTACCATTATTCATGCATCATAGAAATCATTATTATCTGTCATATTTTTTGTTTACCAATATCTTTTGTTTAGGATCACAAGTACACAAAATGCAAGAAAGATTTACTTTTATCATCTCTGTTATGCACCTCTGCACAGAATATAACAAATATATAATATAGTACTTATTTGAATTCAAGCAGTTTGTTGAATGGCAGAAAATCTAGTATAACATTAAAGATTGATATACTAATGTTCATATAAGGTTAGAATTACCAACACAATTTATTCATTTCAAAATGCATTCCTCCATAGTGTATGTAAAATAAGTACAATGATATTACAAAACATATTGGACACATGAATTCAATGATTCACAAACCAAGAAATTATGACAATGATTCTTAACTTTCTTTACCTATTGTTCTGATTTTGTTGTGCTGGAGTTGCAGTGAACATAACTCTTGTAACCTGTGAATAGATATAATTAACATCACATCATAGACGGTTAAGAATCTTGTAACAAGCATTTCCAGTATGGTTTTAACCCCTGTATACTGGGGTAAACCAATGTTACATTTTCATCACCAATCTGAGCACCAAAATAAATAATCCAAAGAAATTTTGCACAAGAAAGAGGTGCATATTCACCAGATATTGTCATGCTTTCTCGCACTCAAGCCATTCTCCTGGCAACGGGCAGAGCACACTGTCCAAAACATCAAGACCATCTCTATCTTCAAAAGATCTACAAGTTCTTGTCAGAACTATACCCACAAAAGAATTATACAACAGTTCTTTTAAGAACTAACACATCTCTCCAAGAAAGGATACCTCAGTCCTCCTAAGGACTACACACATGGTGTACCCGTTTCAATTTTTCTAACTCAAGTAAGAAATTAAAAGATCTATACGTTAAACATAAAATTACCACACCCATTCCTCCAAAATAATGAATTCCTAAAAAAATGTTGCTCCTCGGTATGAACAATACAGTCATGATAAAAGCAACCCACCTCTCAATGTTAGCAATAGCACTGATCCTATTATCATACAGCTTCAGTTCCCTCAAATCCTGAAAAACAAGTCAAGAAAGAGGTTTTAGGAACGATTCTTTGAAAACAAAATATTTCAGAACTGAAAATAACCAAAATTTCCAGAAGGAATTTAAGCACTTCTCAAACATGTTGCGAAAAATGAAATTTTCAAATTTAAGAATAGGGGCACGGTCGACATAATCTACTTTGAAACTAAATATAATTTTGTATTTTCCATTCCAAAATATTTGATATAATATATGTCGTGATGACATCAAAATGGGTAATAAAACATCTGTGTTTATTCATCAGCCATGTGATTAAACATGATATATTTCACAGAATTATAAAAAACCTTTCCTGGCAACCAAGTCCTTAGTTAGCTTATATAAAGTTTCTGGTCATTTACCTTGTTGTTGGCAAGATTCTCAATATTCCTGATGCAATTGCATGATAAGTCCAGCACTCTTAAGTTTATAAACTGAAAAAAAGGGGGAAAGGAGCTACATCAATAAATGGAGATGCTTGCTGTTTCACATTTTTTAATGATATGTTGCACTGTTTCAAAGGAGTAACAAGAAAAATAGTATTTATAACATTTTCTCAGCATCTTCCTTGACATTTTTATTAATATATTACTGTTCACAATTTACATCTGAACATTGATGAATTAATCTAACGACTTGATCCTCTTTCATTTACAGAATATGGCACTGACTCCATTCATGAAATACAACTATCAATCTAAACTTTTACATTAAGAAATAAAAAATATACAGTTAACAACTAAATTATTCATACCCTTACCAAGTTTTGTAATTTGTTAAGTATGTGAAAAATTGATTTGTCCCGATTTATGTTTCTTGAGAATGTGACATATTAAAGCATACATCAAACAGTATTCAACAAAGGCCCCAATTCAACCAGCCTACCTTTCATTCTTGAGTTACGCAACTCCCCCCCCCTCCCCCCACCAAAAAAAAACAAAAAAACAATCAAAACAATCAAATTTACAAGGGGTATGAATAATTTAGTTGTTTACTGTTCATGTATTTAATTTTTAAAAAATTAAAAAATGGAGAGACTTATTAATAAAGTGATCATCAGCATTTGAAATATTAGTTTTGGGTTACTTACCATGTCCAAGTTCTTGATGGTTCCAATGTTGACTCCATGAAGGTCAACGTCATACACTTTTGTAACTTCACTTTCTTGACTCTTTTCCAACTGTTCCAGAGAAAAATACAGTAGAACGAATTAATCAAATTCATATTTGTGAGCTGGAGAGTACTGTACTATCTTTGCATAGAAATGATTACCAGAATCACAAAATTGAACAGACAGAATTCACAAACTGTAAATTAGGATTAGGAATTTCATACTTTCCAAATTATAGCATGGTATTTGATGTTGAAACGATAACCCTTGCTTAATGTTTCTGCACTTCTTTCTATGAATTAGACAACTATGACTGAATTGAATAAATACTTCAGATAAGCCTTTGTGAGTTTGAGAGGGGGGGGGGGATCTACTTATGCCAGTTTCCACAATTCCTGTGATCATATAACATGATCATTTTTAATCTCATAGAATTTACAGTGCATTTAAAAAAAAATATCTTGCAAACCTAAAGGTTTCGCAGGGCAGTATGACCCACACAAAGCTGTAGCCTCTATTGTAAGAGTTATTTTAATGCATCTCTAAAACCCACAGGAACAAAGAAGACAGGAAGACAGTGCAGTTCTTCAAAACGGTCAATACTGTCTTTTCAGACAGTTTGAACGTTAATCCTTCTACTACTGAATCATCTATTTCCCATAGGCATAACACAGGGACCACTCGGTTCCAGTAGGCAATGGGTTAAAATGCTTCACAGCTCATGACATAGACCCTTACTCCTCACTTCTTAGTACTTACTACATCTCTGGGGATGATCTTGCCAGTAGGCGTACTAGTTCCTCCTGCCCCTTCTTGGTCCTCCACCCCTCCGTTAACCCATGCACTGACAGCCTCCTTGTTGGTGAATACAATCCCGTCCTGTTTGTCTGGAAGTCTCTGATGTCTTCCATTGACACTGTTAGCTGATGAAGGATGGGTGGAAGAAGAGGGCGATGGTCTACTCTGCAAAGGAGAAGCTTTCCTGGCTGAAGTGCTGAAATGAAAAGAAAAGTTCCATAAGTTCTCTCCATGATGTCTAAGAAATTTGACCAAGATGTCCAAAAATCTTCCTTTTAAGTTTAAATCAATCAACAATACAGGAAATTGCAAATGTTTTACACATGGTGAGCTAATAAACATTCAGAATGGATTAGTGATTAATTAGTTCAGAGTTTGGATTAGTACCATTCATGAAGCAGTATTTAAAACATTTACTGAATATATCACCATTCAGTAATCGATAATCATGGGCTTTATCTGAAATCTGTGTTTAAACATGATAGATAAAATGTAAATAATATGCTAATCATATTTTCATGTCAATATGAAGTCCATGTAAAATATTGTTCGTCCTAATCAATGAATCCTTAAATTCCCGAGTTAAGTTAAGACTTAAAGCTTTGCAAATCTATAAAATGAATGTGAACCTCGATTTCACATCTACTATCTAGCCGATACCGATAGTCGATCATGACTTCAGCATCAGCATGATCAGTCCAAGACTCCAACTCCAAAGAAGATAGATATAGATCTAGACTAGAGGTGATCCTGTTGCAAAAATGTTGGCCTGTGAGAAGCATAAATGTAAGTAACATGACTTGCTTTGGGTCATATTAATGGACCCTCACAGAACTTCACAGAATCATCAATGACCACAAAAACATAACAGATAAATTATAGAGTGGGACTAAAGGCAGAACAAAAGACATTAATTTTAAGCAAAATGCATTCTGTTGTGAAAGAAATCACTTCAGACAGATACATATGTGAAAAATATATCATTTTTGACTAACCTCTGCTTAAGATGTGATTGTCGAGAAGATCTGTGCTCTTTTTCGTCTTTCCCTTTTGCTTGGAAACGGTCAACAGATCCGTTTTTAACGACAGACGTCGTTCGCTTCTCGGCAGAAACATCGCCATTTCTAGAAATCTGAGACTTACTTGACGGCGAAGCTTTGCGAACATTACCCTTGATAGTACTGGATGCAGCTCTGCTGCTCGAAAATTTTCTAGCAGTACTCATTCTGAAGAAAATAATGTAAATTCAAGTGGCATTTTAAATAAATTTCTCGCAAGTGATAACCGGTTGCGACGATACGTTTCCGCTATGGTATGCCAGATGTTACCCACAAAATACGTAGACAGAAAGCGCTCCATAGGCAAGGATACATGCCATACGTGCACAGTGTATTTGGACAATTACTCTTCCCAGTTGTTTACCTTTTAAAATAAAGAGTTATGAAAATACAGCGAGTGATGCAGCTCAATTTATATTTCAAAAATTTCTTATGTATATTTTGAGAGAAAAAAGTTTAAGTGAATAAAGCTTGTTCTAATACATATTATAGATCTATATAATATATAATTTGAATAATGTTCCTGTCTTTTTTTTTTTTTTGGGGGGGGGGGGGTAATTGGAAGGGTGTTGGGGCTTAGTGTGTTGTATTCACTGCATGCATAGAAATTATTCTTGATTAATCTACACTCTTTGGGCTACATCTCTCTGACCAGCCCCTGATCTCTGGTTCTTGTAGAACCACACCCCCTCCTCTCTCCCTCTCCCCCTCTCCCCCTTTCTCTCCTAATTTCTCTCCCTTTCTCTCTCTCTCTCCATCTCTCCTTTTTCCAAAGATTAAAGAATCATGATTAGGAAGTCAACCTATCACTTCATCATTCAACCACTTTCTCTCAATCTACCAATGAATTCACTTCATGTCATCAATCATCACTAAAATGACTATCCATTTTGTCAAAACTAACCAATATGTTGTCAATACATCAACAATTCATCAGACATTTACTCATTCAACTAATTGTTCACTCACTCATGAATTAGTATCACAACTTTCCCATAACACACATGAATGAAAACAAAATGCAATAACAGATAATCACATTCAAATTATTCTTCATATAATTTACAATGCCATTTATTTCACTTCCTATGGATCTGGGGATAAACATGAAGCAATTTTTAAATTAAAATTGAAAAGATGTTACATATAATACTTAACTGTCATTGGAGCAAGTTATACAAACTATTCCACAGAACAATCTGCATTACAGAACATAACAATTGTATTTCATGAAAAATAATTATAATTAAGGACAACTCTAAATAGAAAAAAAACAAAATTACAGGTGGCAATTTATTTCTTTAATACCAAGAACACTGGCCATCTTAGAACAATATTTTCTCAGACAGAAATCAATGATTACAAATCTACATGATTTTTATAAACTGTAGGAATATGGCCTGAATATTCATGATTAATATTGTAGCAGTGTTGTACGCATGCGCAATTGCCCTTGGCAACCGTGATTTATGTGAATAAAGGAGTTCTAAGATTAGGAGTTAGCACAATCCACAATGTAGTCCATCTCTAGTCTTTTGTGTGAGATTTCACCATTTACACAGGACTGCTCGATGAGAACTCACAGCTACTGAAACATAAACGTAAGATTATCTATAATGGTGTATTAAAATAGCATGATTTAGAGATAAAATAATGGAAAAATAAAGTAGCACGTTGATACTAATAAATCAAGAGAAATAAAGTTGTTGAAACAACTATAACTACATGTCAAGAGTTAAAGACAAGGAATACAAATGGAGCATGTAATGTCCTGAAAAGAGACTAGTCACAGTAGTGATAATATAGCCAAGGAACCTGTACAATGATTGTTGCACATGATGGAAACAGAATTAGAAAACGACTCTTTTAACCATGCAAAGAATCTGTCTGCATTGTCATTATTATATAGTCGTGTGATTGACTATGTGAATAGTGATCCCGGTGGCGTCACTCAATGTGACTTAGCTAGGGACCGCATGACCGTTATCAAAATCGTGGAAAAAGAGGTCAATTTCAAGCAATGTCCGCGGACAAATATTCCTCGAAATATAGAAAATAGGGGTGCTTAGGTGTCCTCGAAATTGATAAATAGGGGTCAGGAAAAGGGAAAAGAGAAAACCGGGAAGAAGAAAAAAAAGGTATAAATGTCTTGTCCTTGAAATATTACGAAGCCCCAAACATGCCATTTTTGTGAAAAAAAAAAAAAAATTGTTCCGTACGTACGAGATATTATTCTGTACGTACGAGATATTATTCTGTACGTACGAAATAATATTCCGTACATACGCATTAAATTATTCCGTACGTACGCAATAATATTCCATACGTATGAAGAAAAAAATATTCCGTACGTACGCAATAAATTATTCCGTGTGATAGTGTTAATAAATATGTGCACGCATGTATACCCACTGTATTTTAATATCAACTTCTTAAGATTTACCAAAAACATGGTCTTTAACGCTAGAGAAAGACGGGAAGTCCTTGTCCTTTTTGTTATCAAAACATAAAATTCTACTGAGTGTTAGACATCTAAGTCGAATTTTGAAGAAACTTTGTCTAACAAGACGCTCAGACATTTTGGAAGTTGCAGTTTTTATGTTGGACAAACTGCAATCATCGTCTTCACAACTACACGGGTATCGTTGGATGCATGCAAAGTGCGTTGCTCATGGTTTTCATGTTTCTCGAGAAAAGGTTTGGCTTTTGCTTCAAATCTTACACCCGGAAGGAGTGGACCAGAGAAGGAGAAGACGACTTAAGAGAAGACAGTATCGCGGTGTGGGACCAAATTTTAACTGGCACATAGATTCACTAATATGATAAACTGAAGCCCTACGGTATATGCATAAATTGCTGTATCGATGGATTTTCTAGAAAAATTGTTTGGTTAAAAGCTCATCATAGTCACACTGCTCGTGTGGTAGCTGGGTACTTCATTGAAGCCGTAGTGGACACTACAGGGTGCCCTCGCCGTGTGCGGGCCGACGTACCAAATAATGTAATGCGTACGTACGGAATAATATCTCGTACGTAGGGTATAATTTTTTGGGGGGTTCGCAAAAATGGCATGTTTGGGGCTTCGTAAAATATGGTAAAATAGGAGTAAATTTGTGAAAGTGTCCTTACAATCTTATAAATAGGGGTATTCCAAAGTACGATTTTGTCCTTGTTTTGACGTAAAAAAGGGGGTTAAAATTCACAAAATGTCCTTGAAATCGACCGCAAAAGGGGGTTATTTGCATTTGTCGTAACGGTCATACGTGTCACCCTCTGCGGGGGAGTGACCCCACCGGGATAGTGATTCAACTGAGAGCTGTTACATTGGCGACCCTGCCAGGACTCAAACCTGGAATCCCCAGCTAGAACTGCACATGATTAGAGCCAGTGTAGACCCGAGAGTCGTGAACAGACACATGGACAGAAGTCGAATCACACAGACACCCATTGTGGAAGATTTCATGTACAAGTTTCATGATTGCAGAGTTTTCCCTGAACTTGACATGAAACAGGGATACCACCAACTACTCTTGGACCCAGGGCCAAGAGGCGTAATTGCCACATTTAGTACACCATGGGGTAATATGCGACCGAAGAGACCGATATTTTGCGCAAAATCCTCACAGGATCTATTTGATGAGATAATAGAGAGGATCTTTTGTGACATTCCCTACTGCCTGACCCAAAGAGATGATATTCTTCTAGGAGGGAAGGCATTTGAAGAACACAACAAGACACTCCATCAGGTACTGCAGAGAGCAGCTGATTTCAACATCTTGACCTCCAACAATGATAAATGCCAGTTTGCAGTTGAAGAGATAGAGTTCTACTGGTACTTGTTCACAACGGATGGTCTAAAGCCAATTACAGAAGATAAGGTGAGGGCAGTAAAAGACAGCAAGTGACCAGAATCAATGGGGAAAGTGAGGAGCTTTCTTGGGATGATTGGGTACCTGTCCAAATTCATGATACCCAGATGTTCTAGCCTAACCGCGCCTGTAAGGGAACTGACCAAGAACTACATCAAGTTTGTCTGGAGAGACAAGGAGGAGGAGGCATTCAAGAAATTGAAAGACAGTATTGTGATGTTTGGTTGTTAGTTGAAATGAGGGAGTCCTGAATAATATTACACAACAAACAGTGATTTCCAGAGTTTAAATTCTGTCAGGCTGTATGGTTTATTCAGTCATATTCGAAGGGCCGTGTCTCTAGTGCCCTCTTGCATTATAAACATTATAGTCTCAGTTAGATCACATAAACAGAATATTGTTACAAGTATCACGAATGAGGACATCATAGCATCCTTTGACCCTTTCAAGGAGATCATCCTTCGGACCGACGCCAGCTTCCATGAAGGACTGTCGGCTGGACTATTCCAATACACCAACAGAGGGATGCAACCAATTCATTATATCAGCAGAACTATGACACAGGCTGAAAAGAGGTACAGTGAGACTTAGAAGGATGCTCTTGCCATCCACTGGGCAAAGAAGAGGTTGAGAATGTATCTCCTTGGAGCACTACAGTGTAAGATTGTGACGGCCCATAAACCAATCATAAGCATGTTCAACAAGCCAACAGCTAAGCTGCCACCCAGAATCGAGAAGTGGGTTATGGACATGCAGGACGTTGACTACCAACTGGTATATGAACCAGGGAGGGACGAGGAAGATCCACTTGATTTTCTGTCAAGACATCCATTGCCGGAAACAGAATCAGATCAAGCAAATTGTCATGGATGAACATGCGGTTGTTCTTGAAAAGGTCAAAGATGAGACAACACAGGATCCACAACTGAGTAAACTCAAACAGAGAATTATCAGAGATGATTGGGAAGAATTCAGGAAAGATGATGATATCAAACCATGCTTTCCTATTCGACATGAGCTATATATTGCTGAAGATATGATCTTCCGATTGAATTCTATTGTTATACCAGCCACTTTGCAGAGAAAAGTGATCCTACTGAGAGGTCAGATGTTACAGAGCAGGAATGTAATATAAAACTCATGAGAATGTATTGGACAGTCATAAACTTCTACCTTTAACAAATGTTCGAACACCTATTCACTAAGAACTGAATATAAGCATAACACCACATAAAGCTTGAAAGAGAGAGGAGTTTAGTAAATAGCCAAAAAACAAAAACAAAAACAAATCATGACATAATTGAAAATATGTGACAATTGCTAGAGAACATTACTTCAAAATCAAAATGATTAGTGATCAAAGACAAGAAAATCACTGTAGATGCCAAACTAATAAAAGAGCGCCATATCTTGTCCGATTTAGATCGTGATGCTGAAATGAAAGGCAAAGCAAAGCAGTATGCTGACATGACGAGGTGCCAGGCATTCAGACATCACGCCTGGTGACAAAGTTCTCGTGAAACGAGATGCAAGGGGAAAAATGGATACTCCATTTCATCCGAGACCCTTCACTGTTGCATCCAGAAGTGGTAGTATGGTGATTGTTGAATCGCCTGAAGGTGTCTTCTACAAGAGGAATGTAGCTAACACCAGAAAGTACATACCCAGAGATATGACGGTTCCAGAAATGGCAGATGTTGACACGATGCCAGTAGCTGACAGCTTAAACAGTGACGGAACAGAAGAGGCTGAAAAACCAGTTCGTCATGATCAGATGACAGATGATACATCAGAACATCAGAACATCAGAATAAGTTATAGAAAAAAGGAAAAAAGAAAAATCACAGGCAGTAACCCTGGGAAACAAGACAGATTTTTAACCTCTTCTCCCTACTTCGAATTCCCGCTTTTTTGTTCGTTTTGTTCGGACAACAATAGGAATTGATAGAATCATTGTATTATAGCATTCTGATCGACTTGACGTGAGGAACGTGAGATGGAGCCACAGTAAAGAGTTCAAAATTAAAGTTTTCGAGACACTTCTATTGGCAGTCGACAACTGATTTGTACACGTGTAGATCAACGTTACGGTACGGTGATGGACGATGTATGTTGCAGTATAATGTGCATCATTGTAACTGTAATGTATGTTATCTTGATAATTAATGTTGCATTCTTGTAAAGCTGCGCCTGCGTAGTGCAGCATTATAGACAGAGTGAAATCAGCCATCTTTGTGTCCTCTCATGTTGGTTTCTGACTCTTAGAAATCATCTTAATTAGTCAATGATACATAGTTCAACGTGAAGTGCAGTATCTGGGCCACATGGTCAGCAGCCAACAGAGGGCCGAGTGAAAGCAATCAGCGAGCTGGCAGCACCAACGAACATCAAGGAACTGAGAGCGTTTCTTGGTATGCTGAACTATTATGGAAACTTCTTGCCAAATCTGTCTACCATGTTAGAGCCGCTCCACCGACTACTACGTAACACTTCGCGTTGGCACTGGGGGAGAGGAACAGCGAAAAGCATTTGAACAAGCGAAGGAAAGCCTGAAGTCGGCGCAAATTCTGATGCACTATGACAGCAACAAGCCTCGGAAAATGGACCACAATTCGCGAATGAGACTTTCCGGAGATTCACGGAGAAGTGTGGATTTGTCCATACTACCAGCACACCAAGGTATCCTCAGGCAAATGGGGAAGCGGAGCGAGGTGTATGAACAGTGAAAGCCTTGTTGAAAAAGAACGATGACATTGACCTTGCTTTGCTGAGTTACCGGTCAATACCATTTCAGAATGGTCTGGCGCCATGTGAACTGCTCATGGGACGGAGACTGCAAACTGAACTCCCCACTCTACCTGATACATGCTCAGGACTTGGAAAAAGTGAGAGTGAAAGAAGACAAGTATGATTCAAATCAGACACTGAACTACAACCGACGACATAGAACCTGCATCCTACCGACCCTCCAGCAAGGTGATGGAGTGTGGATCTGAGATCAAGCTCGACGTGGTAAGTGGTCAGTGGGACCCATCATCCATGTTGCTACATGTACATCATCCAAATGGACGCGCCTTGGTAGCTCTTTATAGCCCGGATGTCAACGACCCTGACAAAGCCCCCTCTACCCCCTCTCGATGATGATGACACTGTTAGTCCTGAGCATCTTCTCAATCCCCCGCCTACCCAGGGAAGTAGGGACTAGGAATTTTGAACAGAAGAACAGAGGCAAGACTTAGTCCTGAAAGGATAATTACAAGGGCAGGATTCAAGTCTTGAAGAAGAAGTAGAAGTTTGCTTTAGTGCTGAATCCAATGATCAGAAGCTGTTAGCAGCAGAGTTTTAGACAGAATATGTTTGAGCCTCTTTGATTTAAGCCATATATAGAGGACAATGATGGAAGGGCAGGATAAACAAGATCCAGCCACTCAGATTGACCCATTTCTGCATGATCGAGATCCATGGATGGAAGTTGACCAATTGTTTGACTCTCCTTCATTGAACGCAGGTAAACATTCAGCGATGGAGAGGGTTGAAGCAGATGATATAGATGACAGCATATCTCAAGCATCAAGTAAATCAACTTCAGATTCCAGGAAATTCTTGATGGAAACAGCCATGAAGAGAGCAGAATTGCTGGCAAAGTTGGAGAGTCTAAAAAGGAAACAGGAGCTCGAGAGAGAAGAGCAGGAATTAATCAGAAGAAAGGAGTAACTTGATGTTGAGACAGAATTAGCTGCAGCTACAGCCCGAGCAGCAGCACTACAACGGTTTGATGATTCACCAGAAACCTGCAGTACCAACCTTTGCTCGTGCAGCACATGAACGTGACAGGAACCAAACAAGATTAAGTCCCAAAGTCAAGAATGCGGATTATTCAGAACAAAAATCAACACAAGGATGCAAGAACCAAGAACATGTGCAAGACGTACGAGTAAGTGGAACAAACCCTCACAGTGATGTTGACTGGGTAGAGCTGCAAAGACAATAAACCCAACTTACATACATGCTGTTAGAATGCCATATGAAGTCCGCTTTACCACAAAGGAACATGCAGTCTTTTGACGGGAATCCGCTGAACTACCACGCTTTTAAGAGGGCCTTTCAGCATGTAGTGGAGTCTAAGACATCAGAGGACTCTGACAAGCTATATTACTTGGAAAAATATACCAGAAGATCAATGAGGTGTAGTCTTGATCTATAGGGAACTAGTGTTAGACTAATTCAAAATCATTTAGCACCCACAATCACACATTAGTAAGTTCCAACTCCAGCAAAGTCAGACTACAACATGAAATTCAACATGATCAAAGTGACAAGATGGAAATGTGTCAAACATATTGGACTCAGCCAAAAGAAAAGAGGTTGGAGGAAGAAAAGGTAAGCAAGACAATAGCTAAAAGGGCTAGCAGGGAATAATTTTCCCGGTATCGCATCGCAATTTGCGACACATTTTCAACCATTTGCTACACATCTTTTTTTATGAATCGCAATTGCTGTGATGCAAGAATTACTAGGCTAGCTAGCTGTACAGCATGTAGTACGTACTCACACAGACCGCTACACACTCAGTCAGGCTATGGCCTGCGCTGTATGTATACTAGTGTGCTCCGATCCCATGCACTGTGCGTGAAGTATACTGCAGTCACTCTAACTATGAAGCTTATACATATACACCCATTGTCGCGTGCTACGATCAGCTTCTAACCGCGATTGTTGTTTTGAGGCATGGTTCATTGTACAATGCAATGACACTGCACGTGGGATCTAATTACATGCATCGCATGTGCGCGATGATCGGACGTACCTGGGAGTTGTTTGTTTAATGTGACTGTTGGATATTTTTGTCATTGACAGTGTCAAACATGTTGTCGATTCGTGTAGTTACTTTTAAGAGCTGGAATAAGGAGATAAACCAAAACAGAAAATGGATCGAGTATGAAGAAAGTGCTGGGAGGTTAAACAGCATTAGGTGCAAGATGTGCGTGACCCATCAAGCGAAACTGAGATCGCTACGTAATTTTAATCAGGCATTTAAAGACTAGAAATGTGAGTACACCCACCATGTTTACATATAGATCTAGTCTACATTCATCTTATTGTAGTGGGCTGAAAATGTGCGCTTTGCTTACATGAGAAAAAAATTGCTATACAAATTTATCCAACTGCTATGCAAAAATTATTTTGTATAGCAGTTTTGCTATGCAATTTTTTTGCTGAAAATTATTCCCTGGGCTAGGGAAGAGGAGAGAGGATTCAGGGTACTGAGGGAACAAACAGTACTTACAAGAAGCCAACGATAATATGGATGAAAAAATGAATTAGATAGAGAGACATGACCTACTCTTAAGGTCTCCATACTATTTGTACCGATACTATGACATGCGTGAGAAACACTTAATACTTCAGAGAAGTCATCCAATCAAATGGGTAAGAGTATAGATAGGGAGGCACGTCCTTCATTTTTCTTCTTGGCAAAGGTAGACTCCAGCGCAGTCTAGGTCTTGGCTATAAGTGTCTCAAGTCCATGCCTCAATGTCACCTGTCCATACTGTTATTGGACATCTTACACTGTTATTGGACATCTTACAATATGGTGTCTTTCGACTGTCCCTCAAGAAGTTTTGTTACCAACGCTGCCTTCTCTCCTGGTTTGGTCATTCTAAATCAGAATTTAAGTTTTATCTTGGCCAGGGTTGACTCCATCCCAGTCCTGCCTCAGTGGGTCCATGTCATTTGTCCATCTTGTTATTGGACATCCGATAATATGGTCTTGTCCCTTGAAGATCTGTTTATCAATGGTGTCTTCTTTCTTGATCAGAATTCAAGGTCGTCTTCATCATGTTTCATCTTGGCCAGGGTAGACTCCATCCCAGTCTTGTTCTTTGCCATGAGTGGTCTGAGTGCTGTCTGCAAACTGGGGTACAACCTGGGAAACAACAGCTCCTGGGCTGCCAGCAGCTGCTTGACTCTGTGACGCTCCTGTAGAGGATAGCAAGGGCAATAGCCATGAATAAAAGTTTTAGAATATACGAAGAATGCTGGCAAAATGTCTCAAGCTCAATGTAAAACTAGATGGAACTTCAACTGCGCGCAGTCGAAAAATGCCTCCGCCATAGAGCAATTTTACAAACCAAAATGGAAGCAATTTTTAAAATTCAAGTTTGATTGTAATCCATCTGTTGGTTCTAATGATAACACGATCACGAGCTATTTTAGGATACATAATGAGCCCTGTGACCTTTGACCTCGTGACCCCCAATTCTAATCTGTTCATTGACTCTGCAAGATACATACATGACCCAAGTTTGGCGGTAATCCATCAATCGATTCTTGAAATAACGTGATCACAAGCTATTTTGCATACATAACGAGCCCTGTGACCTTTGACCTCGTGACCCCAAAATCTAATCAGTTCATTAGCTCTGCAAGATACATACATGACCCAAATTTGGCGGTAATCCATCAATCGGTTCTTGAGATAACGCGATCACGAGCTATTTTTGCATACATAATGAGCCCTGTGACCTTTGACCTTGTGACCCCAAAATCTAATCAGTTTATTGGCTCTGCAAGATACATACAGGACCCAAGTTTGGCGGTAATCCATCAATCGGTTGAGATAACGCGATCACGAGCTATTTTTGCATACATAATGGACCCTGTGACCTTTGACCTCGTGACCCCAAAATCTAATCAGTTCATTAGCTCTGCAAGATACATACATGACCTGAGTTTGGCGGTAATCCATCAATTGGTTCTTGAGATAACGCGATCACGAGAACGGGACGTACGCACAGACGTGCGTCGTGCGTATGTACGCACGGACTGACAACCAGAAAACATAATTCCCGGCTACTTTGTAGCGGAGGCATAAAAAGTAACCATGTATTGCCATTATAAAGAATTAAAGCTCGTTTTCATTTGATTTTTTTTTAAAGAATGACATGCGCTGCATATGAAATTCAATTGTCAGTGCCTTTTGCTTTTTCTCATGAACTGTGTACCCATAAGACATTGAGTGATTTCAAGTACGGTGTTCGGTGTTGGTGTTGGTGTTGAGAGCATGGAAAGGCTGCTAAACCGAGCTCCAACACCGACGGTCAGTTTAGAAGGACGATACCGATCGCGTTATCGATAGCTCAACACCAGCCTCAACACCGAGTGACGTCATACTCTACAGGCGAAAAGTCTTGCAATAAAAGCATAATCCTTTCAGAAATTCCATTAAAATTACATCATATCGAATATCAAATGTAAAGTCATATTAAACGAGCTGAAGACATGGAATTTCACAAGTTGACCTCTGTGACCCTTGACCTACATGCTCCAAAATCTAAACAGATCGTCTTCCTATGGTGATACATACTATCATTAAGTTTGAAGTGAAAATTCTCCAGTGGTTCTTGAGATATCGCGATAACGATCTCAATGTATGGAATTTCATAAGTTGACCTCTGTGACCCTTGACCTTTGACCTACGTGCTCCAAAATCTAATCAGATTGTCTTCCTATGGTGATACACACTATCATTAAGTTTGAAGTTTAAATCTCCAGTGGTTCTTGAGATATTATGATAACAATCTCAATGTATGGAATTTCATAAGTTGACCTCTGTGACCCTTGACCTTTGGCCTACGTGCTCCAAAATCTAATCAGATCGTCTTCCTATGGTGATACATACTATCCTTAAGTTTGAAGTTTTTACATCTCCAGTGGTTCTTGAGATATCATGATAACAATCTCAATGTATGGAATTTCATAAGTTGACCTCTGTGACCCTTGACCTTTGACCTACGTGCTCCAAAATATAATCAGATTGTTTTCCTATAGTGATACACACTATCACTAAGTTTGAAGTTTAAATCTCCAGTGGTTCTTGAGATATCATGATAACAATCTCAATGTATGGAATTTCATAAGTTGACCTCTGTGACCCTTGACCTTTGACATACGTGCTCCAAAATCTAATCAGATCGTCTTCCTATGGTGATACATACTATCCTTAAGTTTGAAGTTTAAATCTCAAATGGTTCTTGAGATATCGCGCTAACAAACTCAATACAAGGAATTTCATAAGTTGACCTCTGTGACCTGTGACCTTTGACCTACGTACTCCAAAATCTAATCAGATCGTCTTCCTATGGTGATAAATACTATTCCCGAGTCTTAAGTTTAAATCTTAAATGGTTCTTGAGATATTGTGATAACGGTCAAACGGGACGGACGTACGGACGGACAACCCAAAAACATGATGCCTCCGGCACCACCTTCGGTGGCGGAGGCATAAAAATATGAAATGTGTATAAAAATAGAGCTGTAAAAAGCTGAGTGATTCATAGCTCATCTTCATCTCCCCTCTTCTTCCTCTCTTCATTTCTTTCTTCTTATCCTTCTTATTTTTGTTCCATTGTTCACTTTTGCCTCATCCTGTCATCTGTAGTAACCTAATGATTTTTTAATTCAATTCCTATTTCTCATCACTCTTCTCATCTTCCCTCTCCTCCTTGTGAATCTTTAACCTATGTCTTTTTAATTTTCTCCTCTCTTTTTCCTAGAAATTACATATTACATTGCAGGTACATGTACTTCATAGAGACTGGAAATAGTAACAACATAATATTTCCAGACTAGACTTTTTCATTACCTTCGGTGCTTCAAAGCAGGCTGGGCAGTTTTCTGATATTACAGGAAGCTTAGCCTGTTGAAGGTAGACACAAATATATGACATATGAAGGGAAAGAAAAATATTGGGACTTTCAATATTAAACATGAAAATCACGGAGTAATCACATGTTCATACATTTTTCACGTTTTTATTTCAAGAGTTTCCACAATCATAAAATGCAGTTATATAATTTAGTGGATGTTTTTCATACACAAGATACCTCTGGATACATGATAAACACCTTAATCACCTGATACTCCAAATATAACTTGACATATTCTCCAAGTCTCTTAGTATTTTGATAATCGATAAATGTAATTGTGCATCAATGGAACAAGCATCTTCCCACTTGGTTCATATTGAAATTAGCTCTCAACAGAAATGTTTCAAACATCTTTCCTCATGTCTCTCATATAACATTTCAATTCATGTGGCGTGGGCATTAATGAAAGCACACCATCTGAGTTTTGAAGCAAGAAAAGTCATCTGTACATCAAAAACAATCAGCAGATTATTATCTTTTCTTTCAATAAAGTGAAATGGAAGCTTACCTGTTCGGCAAAATCCCTGAGGTCTTTCTCTCTGACATACACAAAAGGTCTAATGACCCTCAGATCACCTTCCCTGTGGGTTATAGAAGAACACAAACGGGAGAAAGGAGACAAAAGTCACTAACGAGTTCTTTAAATACCACTATTTTCTTTAAAACGTAACAGCAAATTTTCTACTGGCTGCAATGATACGTATTGATACTGATATGCAATCATTATGCTTATGACATTCTCAAAATTTATATCTTAATATCATGTCTTGATCAATGACTGTTAGTACTTAGATGTAAGAACAGTCAAACCTGCTTTAGTGACGACCTGTATAGAAAGACCACCTGTCTACAAAGACCACATTTTTTGTTTCCCTTGAAAATGGTTTCTCATTGAAACATGTACTAAAGGAACCTGTACATAAAGACCACCTGCCTATAAAGACCACTTTTCTTGTCTCCCTTGGGTGGTATTTATAGACAGGTTTCACTGCATGAACAGGTGCTAGCTACAAACCAGTATATATATTTTTATCTTTTTCTTATCCAGGTTACTACCCATTTATAAGAAAACCACTCAAAGTTATTATGCAAAATTATGGCATGCATAACTTGTGGTTTATTTCTACTTACTTGACCGAGTAGTTGGCTTTCATTGTTCTCAGAAGACCGTTGTGGAACACAGACATCAAGAAGCTAGGGGAAATGAATTTAAAAATATCATTGAAATTTTATCTTTCCAAAATAAGATTGATGTTATCTTGAATTACAAAAAAAAAGATATATTATGCAACAGAGTGATAGAAAACAAAAGGTCAACCAAAGTTACTTAGTAATAAAAGTGTCCTCCTTTGACCTCTATTACAATATACTTCCAATTCAAATTGTCAAAGTTGCAGTCTTGCGACACATATTTTACAAAACCAATATCTAAACCAATGTTGTAACTACATGTATCACAGTTCTAGTCCTTGCTTCACAATGCTTTGCTTCTGAGCAAGTCATAGTGCTGAAAAATGTGGCTATCCTCACAATTTTTATTACAGGACTACACCAGTTTGAGATAACACATCATATTAATTCTAAGTATCATATAAAGAGCTGGTATTTTTGGTTGCATTTGACTGAAATGGATAATATTTCTGCTCATTTGAGTCCTGACTGTATACCTTTCAGTGAGGTCATCCAGATGTTGACCCATCGCAAGGACATTGTATCCCTCCCTCCTGGCGCAGGCATAGAGTCTGCCCCTCTTCATACGAGAACAGAAGCTACAGATGGAGTCACAGCCATCCGGCAGGGAGGCTGCTTGGTCAATGATACCTAGGAATTAATACACAAAATGATATTAATGCTGTTTCTACAAAGCAAGAACTATCTTGTACCCATAGGAGCCAGTGAAATTTCCTGTTAAGCAAGACTCAAGTACGAAGAGAGAGAAAGACAGACAGACAGAGACAACTTGGAATAAAAGTTTATAACAATCTTGATTTGCAGAAAAAAGGCATTTTAAGAGTTGTCGTCTGTTTTTACACCAAATTAACATTGGTCGCACAAGGAAATGTAGACAAAATTTAAAAGAATTGCTGAAATCTGCATGTACTGTACCAAAAAGCAATCAAACTAAGATGGAGTTTATACTTGAGAGGGGTCGTTTTCAATACCGGTAGTTGTTTTTTTAGGTGCTCACATGTTTTGGGGTTTCTCAGTACAGCTGTACTTACATTGCTCTTCATAGAAGTAAGGCAGTCCCAGTTTAGCGAGGTATCCGATGAGAGGCCTGGGATTGAAGGAGGGTGTCTGAGGGTCAACGGTCACTGCTCCCAGGTCAAAGGTGATACCCTAGGTTGAGGAAAAGTTAGTTTATTTCATCTAGCAACTTCATATCAATCATATCAACTGTGGACATTTATGCATTTCTTAGTGCATATTTTTCAAACTGTTCTTATGATAATTCATAAGAATTCATCTGAACTTTTATCTCCCAATAGCTCTATGGCAATGTCCACAATATGCTAATTAAAACGTCTCCCCTCTAGACCTTCATGAACTCAGAAGTTAATGTCTTCATTTACACATCATTTATATATTTGCTTAAATACATATACATTATGACATCTAAATCAATATGTAAGTAAATGTATAACATCAAAGAACTTCAATTCTTCTAAATACTTTTGACCTTTTCGCCTTATTCTCATACTATTATTCTATTTTGTAATTTTTGCTAGCACACTTCTTCTTTGTCTCAGTTGATCCGTCTCTCAATTTCCTGTCTATGGAAACATATCTCACTAACAGATTCTACTCACATTTTTCTTGGCAGCAAACTGATACTGCCTAAGACAGTGAAGCAGAGAGAGACTGTCCTTGCCACCAGATAGACATACTAAGACACGATCTCCATCCCTCAGCATCTTATACTCCTCCAAGGCCTAACAAGACATCATTTAAAAAAAAAAAAGAGTGATTTATCAAGGTGTTATCAAGAAGAGAAACTGTCAGGTTCATATCATAATTTTGTCATCATTGTCAGTGCTGAACATGACAATAATTATCTATAATCTGTATTTTTCATATAACAGAAGTACATTTACCTCTACATAATTCTAGGTCACACAGGTCTATTTCCAATATAAAGTCTTATCAATTTTCAGACCAAATTATATGACACATGTGTTATTTACACTTCCTAAATCAGATTTTGCATAACTTTAACTATCTTTTAACAGTCCCAACAGATTCAACAAATGCTGAGTCAACTGTACATGACTCTTCATTATTATCAATTATCTTCAATGCTATCAATAACTATCAATATTATCACTATTGCTGCTTGTTATAATAGTAGAAATTGAAATATTAATACACTCATTGGAATAATCATCATTAACACTTCCACTATCTCATTGTCTTATTGATAGATGTAACCTTCCTTACCTGTAATGTAGGTTTGAAGATCTTTTTCGTAGGCACTTTGAACTTCACAGCAGGTTCACCCTTCCCATCATGCCTCTCTCTATTTGGCTGAACAGCTCCCTCTACCTGACATACACCGCTAGCCCCTGAGTTGTCTCTGCTATGTTGGGAAACTTGTGCACTTTCAGATGATGGTGCTGTTGCACTCTGTTGTTGACATGGTTTGCAACCACCTGAATTGCCAAAATTCATATTGTTACATGATCTTTCCTTTTGCACAGACATTTCAAGAGTTTGTTGTTCATCCACTATGTCACCAGTCTCCTCTGTCCTGTGCAAAAGGGAACCATCTTGGCTAGGCCTACCATCATCCATTATACAAGGGGCTTTTCCACACACTGATTGGGTTCCATTAGTCAATCCAACTTGGTCACTTAAGCTTGCAGTTCCTACATGTATAACATCACTGTCATCTTCATGTCCATTAGACAACCTAGCTGTCCTTTCACCAACATCACCCGATCCTTTGTTCATTGATTCCTCTTGTGCTGTCCTGTTGTTGGCATATGACTCACAAGTATCAGGTGACATATCAGGTGACATTGATGAAGGGTCATGTGACCCTCCAAACCCTTCATTGATACTATCAATGAACCTCTGGGCATCACTGCTCCTCATGGGAACACCTTCGTTAGTCCTATCATCCAAGCTGTCTTCCTGTCCTGCATCCTGACCCAACCCTAAGGCCACACCCTTCTGATGTTCCATTCTATCTCCAGACGATGATAATGAATATCCATTGACTGACCTTTGACCTTTCTGGACATTCTCTTGAGTACTTGTGGAAGTCACAGGAGGCTGGCATCTTTTGAGATGTTCTCTCCTTCTACTCAGTTCTTCCTCACTAAGTGGGTAGGATGGAGGTTCGAAAGGGAGAGTTGAAGCTGGGATAGTCTTCTTGCTTTTGTCTTTGAGGACCTGGTTGGCTTCACTTGGAAGCATAAACCATCTCAGCTTGGATGCTTCATCGGCAAACAGGAGAGTCTGATCAGGGAGGTGGATCTGAGTCTGGAAGAAAAGTTGGAGGTTTGGTGTTGATGATTGGTGTCGAGTTCCACAATAACAAAGAAAACAAGAGAGATTTAGAAACAGATACATATATGGATAACACATCCGATACAATTTTTAACATAAATAAGTATGGAATACTATTTCTTTCTGTTATGTCATGCAGGGCAAGTTTTCATATCTTTTTAGGAAACATAACATCAAAATCTTTTCATAATACCATCTCAACAAAAAATTACATTAATTCATCAATGCAGGAAAATTTGCATGATTTTGTCTCGTGCTAATTTTGGAATGCTCTATTGCATTAATAATACAACGTTTGTTTTTAATAACACATTGAAAGGCGCTTCCTTACCTTTTCCGTCTTCAGGAACAGCTCCTCAGCTAACTCGAGGCAATGCTGTATTGTGTGAAAAGAAAGTATGGCAAAATAATAAATTTGTACATTCCTGCAATCATTTTCACTTTCACTTTAGGCTTCTTCTTTCTCTTTTCTCTCTTTGAACATCCAATCCTTGTGGCTCTATTACAGAGGTATACGGTTAAGGCTCATTCAGATAGGACGCAACGAAACTGAGGCTGTCTTTGTTTTACGATGTAAATCTTAATACACTCCACATTTCTGTGTCCTATAACACAGAGCTCAGTGAATACACACAAGACCGTTTTTGCGCGCAGTTGCCATTCATTTTACACATTAAAAAAAAACTGTGGCGGTTTACCAAGCCATATTTTAACAGGCCTTAAAGGTACTATGTCCCATTTGCAGGCCAAAAAAATGAAAAGGTTACATTCCAACGGCATTTGAAAGACAATACTAATTTAGAACTTCCCTAAAAAAAGGGGGCTTGAAAATGTCTTTAAGTGGGAAAATAACGACTATTAGTTGTCGAATCGACTTAGGAGCTATAGAGCCAGTAAGTAATAGTCTGATTTTTCAGACCATTGTACCGAATGGTCGTACGTTTTATGCTGCGCAAAGATTCAATCAGTTTAATTTTGGCCATTACAAGAAGTGGGTTATTGATGTAGACAAATGCTCATGTACCCTTTACAGCTCATTTTATGTATGTTATTACCAAAGATGAAAAAGCCAGTCAGTCACTCAATAGTGTCTGACAGTGAAGTCTAGCAAGTAAACGGGTTTCCTTGCATAATTTGAATATTAGGACACTGTTAACGTTCAAATTTCACAGATATAATATACATGACATATTCATAATTCCTGCAAAGTTCTACAGAATTTGATGTTGGCTGCAAAAGGGACATAGTATCTTTAAAGGTTAGGGATGTGATTGAATTTAATTTAGGTTTAGGATTAGGGTTACGATTAAGGTTATGTAGTGTTGGGTCTGGGGATTTTAGGAATTTTTGGCCAGTGTAGGAAACTGACACAGAGCATTTGTCCCCAGAGCATTTTTCATAGAACCATATTAACTACAGGGATACTAATTGGTTTCACCCAGTGGGCCTGATAAGAGACTCTGACATGTTGAAGTCCCATGTGTGCTGTATAATATGAAATCTGAAATAGCTTGAATGAGGAAGTGTCAGGGGTTTGAAGACTGACATCTCTCCACCTACCTGAAAGTCGGTGGGAAGTGGACCCTTCTTCTTGACCACACGGGGTTCAGGATAGGTCATCTGACCAGAGGCATAGGAGATGGACCCCAGCCAGCGACGATCCTCAAAGACTTGGTGCCTCTGCTGCTTCCATTCACCGGTCTCTGGGTTGAACATGTACTGGAAAGAGAGGGAGAGGAAGGAGAAGAGGGGCAACATTAAAAATTAAAATTGTATTCTCCTTGCCATGATGACTCATACCCGGTACCAATGTTGCTCATTACAAAAGTACAAAGTTATGATTTAATAAAGAGTAAAGATAAGTACTATATCAAAGTCCATAACTAATGACTTGGAAAATAATCATATTAATGTACTGTAAATTAGAAAAAAAAGAAAGAAAATGGACGGGTGTGGGATTAGAACAGGAGTAGAGTAATAAATAAAAGAATCACATTAACAGAGCAAGTGTTTCATAACTTCACCCAAAATGCATAAAGATTCAATCAAGACTACATAGACTGCAGATATCGAAGGTAAAGATATAAAGATAGAAAAGCTAAGTGTCAATACTTACTTGTGGTAAAAGTTTCCATCCATTTTCTGCAACCATGGCAACAGCCTCAATGACAAATTTTGCCTCTTCTTCACTCATGAAGAAAGGGAAGTTGAGTCGGGCAAAGCCAGGTCTAAAGAAATGACAGTGTAAACATGAAAACGTCATCCTATCATGAACCATAAGAATTGTATCAAATAGATTGATCTTCAACTTCACCTTTAACCAAAAAAAGATATTCTTAAGTTTATTTAAGATTCAGTCCACACACAAAAAAAAAATCTCAAAACTGTTTTCAAGCTTAAACAAAAAAAGTTGAAAGGAATAAAAGAAATTAAACACTTTAAATAAAAAGATGTGGATACATTTCATTAACATAATATCATAAACATAATATGATACTTTTACAAAGAATTAAAAATAAAATATGCCATCTATAGTTGCAAATTCACTAACAGCAAAATATCTGTGAACAGTGTTATGATAATGATGGATATTGAATGCAAATGAAGTTACATTTTAAAATTTTTACTCTTACCTTAGAATCTCTTTCTCTGAGTATTCACTGTACCTCCTCAGGTGTACCCTATCCAATCGACTGGAAGAAAATGGATAAAAAAAACAACTCTGAAAGAAAACGTTCATTCCATTTCTACAAACCATAGAGAGGCTTGAAGGAAATAGTTAATACATATTTCAAATTTGTCTCGAGAAGGCAAATAATACATTTTCTCAACAGATACCTGTACTTGTATTTGGGGGAATCCAATGATCCAAGAGAGATTATACAAAGCTAATTAACTACATTTGTAGCAGGTCATTTTCTCTGAAGATATGTAATTTTCTCTCACATTCATTTCCTCCAAGGGGATTCCCAACTATATTGACTGCATTTGTTGTATTCATTTCTTCTAAAGCTGTGAACAAATTGTTTACATACCTGTCTTCAAGCAACATATCTTCAAATCTCTCTGCCAGTTCTTCATCAATACCAAGTAAGTCCTATATTGGAAGAAACAGAATGAAGACATCATCAAAGCAAAATAATGTGTTGAAGCAAATAGCAAATACAGAGTATCATAACTGATTATAGATGAATTCATGAGTTAGTTTTTTTTTTAACTTAACAATTCTTTAAGGGCAACATTGGTTTGATAATGGAAGCCTGACACAACCTGATGGGTGGTCTAAAAATTAAAATTAAAAATGAGAGAGAGAGAGTGAGCACATCCTTCACAAAACGTCACAGCAACGTAGAATACCTGTAAGCCACATCAACTGCATTTCAAGTTTTTTAATCAAATTTTTCTTAATTTTGCACCTATAAGATTTTTTAAATGTCCATATAACTGTTTTTTCACGGACTAAACCAAGGAGTATCCAACCTATATCAGAAACAAGAACTAAGGAAGTTATTAGGGAATGTATCTTCATCCCCCCAACTTTACCTGTGCATAGGGGCCGGCGCAAGCACAGCCTCCCCTTGCCTGTATCCCAAACACATCATTGAGCAGAGCGCAGATGAAGTTATGATGGAGGAACTGCCTGGTGTGTGGATGACGGACCAGAAAGGAGAAGATGGGAAGACGTGGCTGGGATGCGCTCCCAAGCATTACCAGGTTCGGACAGGAGGCGAGACGTTGCATGACAGAGCTGGACAAAAAATGTTTAGAGAAAAGAAATATTGCATAAAGTTCAGTAATTATCAAAGTAAACATGAGAAACTCGGGGCTAGAATTTCTACTTCATCTTTCTTAATTTCTCCACATCATTAGAACCATTATTATTGCTGCCGAATTGCATTATCTTCCTTATCATCAATTCACTCTTTTCTTCTTCCTATTATCACAACTGGGATGAGACAGAAACAATCGAAACACCAAGAAACACTTGAATTATTTCTTTTCTTTCTCAAAAAACAACTTTTTTTGTGTGTGCATCAACTACAAAGTAGGATAATTAGTTTGTTTACATTATTAAACGTAACAACTACTGTAGGTCTGGAGGAAATCATGACTCATCCTATATATATTTTACCTGCATATTTCTTCCTCTCTTTTCATAATCACATCATGTCCAATGGTCTCTTTGAGCTGCATTACGAGCCCTGCTCTGATAGCACCAACAACAGAGGGCGTCCCACCTTCTTCTCTTATCTCAATTTGCTTCAGGTACCGGTGGCTTTCTCTCCTCACCTACAAGGAAAGGAATATTGATGGTGTGATTGAGTATTACTGACAATTAGAAGGGTTTGTCAAAACAAATGGTATCACTATGCTAACTAAGAATTTTTTTTAAATCAGAAATTAGATCTTCACTAGTTCTTGTTTGCTCAGCCATATTTGCTTTGATTTCACATTTGATTTGAACTTAAATTGACCTCAAACACACAAGTAATACATATTTTAAGCTTACTGTCTCTGACTGAATTCCAAGTTTGATCTCTTCTCATAATTAAATAAATGTCTTTGACTCAATCTCATATTTGATTCATTGCTTGAGTGTATAAACTTCATATCCATTAGAATCAATCTCTTTGAGTTTGACTTGATCTATTACTATTGATAGTATTATTTGATTCTATCTTGACTCCTATACATGTATGTAAAATTGTAAAAGTAGGTTTTTGATGTAGCTGTTAAATGATACTGGTATATATACTTTTAAAGAAACAGGACAACACTTCATACATTAGACTATAACAAAATACAATCTTCTTTCAACAAGAGTCTCAAAGATTTAGAATGAACAAAATATTATGGATACTCACAAAGAAAACACTGCCTCCGCCACCACCGGTAGGTGTTGGGCTGACAAAGAGGGCCTTCTTTGCTACGAGTATCCCAGGGGTCTCCACTCCTCCAACAAACTTGTGAGGAGACAGAAAGATGGCATCTTTGGAAGCCAGAGATGGAAGTATTCTAAAATGCATGACAGAGGATACAAACTTTGGTAAGTCATTAAATATCAAGATTTCATCATAACTCAATGACTTTTAATCTACAAGGGGAGAAAAATCACTCATATGATCCTGTTGTTACTTGTAATTCAAAATATATGAATAAAACCTCATTACTCACACAACCATGCATCTATAAACAACACAAATGAACAAATGTAACCTCAATGACATCTTGTTACCAACATAAACGAACTGCATTGAATAATTCAAAGGCATTCACACAAAAAATACAATACAAATTTGTAAACCTACCCTGTTACAACTGGATTCATGTCGATTTTCACATATGGTCCTGTTAAGAACAACAGATATAGAAGCAAATTAAGCGGAAACACTAAATATTCTACATAAGATTAACCATTGTACAATCATTGGAGATTATAATCAAGGTGGATTAAACATGTTACATCTTCCTTCAGTTATTAAAGGATTGAAAATTGCATGGGTAAAACGATTGATTGATGTAGAAAATACAGGTAAATGGAAATGCTTTTTTGAAAACATTGTTTATGAAGCTATAAAAGAATCAGTTAAAACAACATGAAGCAGACTTACCAGCAGAAGCATAGTCCCAGAAGGCAAGGGCATTGTGTCGATGGAGGATAGTTGTAATGGCGACCGTATCAACCAGGATGCCAGTCACATTGGACGCTGCTGAGAAGCAACCAATCAGCTGTCGGCCTGAGCTCTTCCATGCCTGGAAAGATAGCATAACAAAGAAGAATAAAGTCAACATCTGACATCTGATCTATTACTTTAATGTGTACAAGTTGCGACATATTGTTGATAACATATTTTTTTTTGTGATGAGGTACTTGATTATGAAAAGACAGAAAAGGCAGTGAATTTAAATCATAAGTAGTAAGTGCTGATCAACTGTCGACCTGATCTCTTCCATGCTTGAGGAGAGAGAATTACAAAGCACACAAGTCAAAATCATAAGACTGGGGAGTGTTTCACAAAGACTTAGATCGACTTAAGTTGGACTTGAGCTATGGCAGACCATTCATGCAACTGTTTGATCTTACCATTGTTGAAGAAAAAAAGTCTTAAATATAACTTAAGTCAATCTTAGTCTTTGTGAAACACTCCTAGGTCTATTACTTTGTGTATACAGGCAGTGAAATACATCTCTATTTCAGATGAAAGTATTTTGCTTATTAAGTGAATGTGAATCATATGTCAAATGTCACCTCATTGGTGCTTTATAATTTATATTACTTAACAGAAAGTAGGAACAAAGAAAATAACTATGACCAAGATGGGCTATTAACGAAATAAAAGCAAATGTATTCTCACCTGTAACTGCGTATCTAGTAAAGCTGTATCAACAAGGCCATCAGTATCTTCAGGTATTCTTATTATCTGAATCATTCAATACAATAGGAAAATTGAAAATGTTACTTTAAAAAATAAACCAAACCAAATACATGTACAAGTAAACTGAGGTAGCAATATATTTATATAATTTCATGAGCCTATCTTGATGTATACAGATATGGAAACTTAACCACCCTTGTATAAAAAGTGAACAATGTAAAGATATATATCAAAGCCTACTGCTCCAATTAGATCAGGATGTTTATGAGTATTAACATATTCTTCTTCTAAGTATTCACACAATTTACATCACACAGGAGAGAAAATCTACTATTTTCAGTTATGAGATCCACAGAATAATTACGGAATAATGCTTACCTCTGCCCCTGTCTCTCGCCATGGTAACAGATTTGAATGATGCTCATACGGTCCTACAAACACCACCTTACGACACAAAAGATTACAGACAAAACATAATATGCAAAAGGCCAAAATGTGATCATTTTCTCACTCTTTTTATCCATGTATACGTAGCTATTGTGAAAAGCAATGATGAAAAGCAAGGCTCCACACCAACTTTATGGAAAGGAGTCTGCATTGAACTTTTTAGAATCTTTATGCACAAGCTCTATGTAAGATTTTCATTTTCATTTTCATTTTCATTTTCATTTTTGTTTTTTGGGGGGTGGGGGGTTCAGACTTAGATTTTGGGCATTCATGTGTCCCGGAAGCCTGTTAGTGTCGTGCCCTAGTAGTATCATCATCATCACTATCATAATTTGTATCAATATCATTATCATTATCCTCTAGTTAATCTATTTCCTTTTCAAGATCATGCAGTTACAGTCAAACTTGTCTTAGTGGCCACCTGTCTATAGTGGTCACCTATCTTGGAACCCTCTTGGAAGAACTGTATGTTGTAGGACCTCTCTTAAAAGGCCACCTGTCTACAGTGCCCAGTTTTCCTATTTCCCTTGGGCGGCCTTTATAGACAGGTTTGACTGTGTTTCCATCCATTAATCATCTAATTTGCACATATAGAGACAACATCCCATAACGTACTTACAGGAGGGCTGGTGAGATGAAGGGCATTGACAAGCTTGTGAATGGCCGCTGTACATCCTGTCCCGGTAAAGATGACCGCATCATGTTCACTGGCATTCACAGCATTCCGTACAATATCTCTGAAAAAAAAAGAAAATAGACAGAAAATAAACAGCTAATATTTGTTTCTTAATCCTTCAAAATGTATTTTTCATTCAGACATAAAATAATTATTCAAAGTAAGTCTTCATAACTTAAGTACACATTTTGTGGGCCAAATCTATCTAACATTACCTGTTAATCTTTCTGAATATAAAAGATTTCCTGATTTCTGATAGATTTCTCAGCATTTTCTGCTTTTTATTGACAGTCATATATTTTTTTTTGGGGGGGGGGCTGCAAAACCATACCAAGAACCAAGGAAATTAGTCTCCTATTAAAGCTTGGGTGTGAGGGGGAAAAAGAAAGGGGAAAAAGAAAGGGGGAACAAAAATCTTTTCTATTTTTGTGTATTTATGGATAGGTCATAGTTTAGTGGATAAGTCATCACACTATGAAGCACATGGTACAGGGTTCAAATCCCTGTCATATCACTAATGTCCTTTAGAAAGATATTAATCTATACTTCCCACTCTCAACCCAGGTAAAGCAGATGGGAACCTGTTGGCAAAGAATTTTGTGCATGCGTCTTATAATAGTAGCTCAGTTAAAGCCAGAGTAATAATGATTGCATGGCCATCTAGAGGAACAGTATTAATACCCCTCAGGCTACCCTTGGTAAATATGACATTACCTTCACTATTATTTACAAGAACCTACCTTGCTTCATGCCTGAAGAGAGTGGTTTGAAGTGATGTAACAGAGGTGGTGGTATGAGTGTTGCCATAGGTGGGTAGAACCCTCTCTCTGATGTAGTCTTCAAGGAATCTTAGTGACCTAGTAGATCAGAAGAAAGTATTTTTGCATTTAGTCAGTGTCCATCAGGGTGTTCATGCAGAAGTATGGTTTTAATTCAGATTGATTGAAAGAGACCAGTGGCGTAGATTATGGGAGCATAATGGTATGCCCCCCACTCTCCATTGAACTGTGACAAGAAATAAAAAGGAAAAAAAAAGCGAAAGGGAGACAGGGAAAAAGGTGAGAAAAGAATATGCCTGGACTGCTTTCTGCACCCTCCGTCTAATCAGTAGCCTTGTAAATTTGTATTTCATTTTCCAAATAAGACCGGTGACCCCCGGTCCCCCCCCCTCCACTATCATTCCAGTGCCCCTGCCCCCTTCAATGCTCAATGGGTGGACTCACACAACACTATTGAAAGGGACTGTGAGACGACATCACTCTCTGCCCTTGCAAAGCAGGGGCACATACTTGTGACTTTTGTGTGGTATAATGAAAAGATAGAGAAAAAAAGAGTATTTTATAACGCTATCACAAAAGAACATAAAATTAAATGTTAAAGAAGGAACGGTTACTTACTTTCCTGATGCTGTGTAATCACAATAGGTAACTAGAGAAAGAACAAAGTACAAGATTATTTCAACAACATGCACCACATGAAATTGAGTTATTTTACTAGACACGCACTTAAATTATACAAGCATACCTCTGCAATAACGTGTGTTTTAAATATTCAAACTATAAAGGATACATTCTAACTCTTCATAAATGAAGAAGACAAAAAAGTTATTTGTGCAGTAGCATTCCTGGATTTGAAATCTACAAATCCAGACCAGAGTCTATTCTTGTCCACTCACTCATAGCAAAGTTTTAAATAAATTTGTATACCACAAATATGTACAGCCTGGAATGCCCATAATAGAACTTCTTAGAAGAGTATGTACTATACTATGTGTTCTAACTTTTTGATCTCTAGTTTCCATGTTTCAAAGGACCAAGATTGCTAGCCAAAAAGAGCCTGAAAATTTCACTTGATCAAGATGATATTAAAAGATGCAATTGCAGGAATTGTGTGCTTTTCCACTATCTAAAAAATTTACAATGTAAATAAATGGTAAAAGGCAATATTTTCCAAATATAATATTGAGACCAATATTCTTATGTTTATCTCTCATCTTTGAAAAATGAAGAAGGTGCAAAAGCAGTTAGGTGTTCCCCTTGAACACCAAGTACCAGTACGTGTTGAAGTTAAACTTTAAGTTTAACTTAAAAGTTAATAAAGCTCAGCCTCATATTAATGTCCTAGTAGGGTGTCTGATCGCGCACCCGATGTTGTGTGCTAAAATCCTTCCCATAGAGATCGCACGCAGCCCTATGCAGTCTATGTGCATTACGCGATCATGCAAAATTGGTCAAAGTTTTTTTTTTTTTGAAGTTCAAACCTTTATTCTTTGTGATCCTGAAGGTGATACTCAATAAATGAGGTGTCATATGAAAGAGCAGATTAATTCCAATATTTCCAGAGGGGCGTCATCTCGAAATTCTAAAAATATCTTGGTCAAAACAGCTATTTAAACATTGTTTCCTGGCTAACTCGAAATTTGCCACTTATGAGATATGACACCCTGGCGATAAGTAGTCCCAGTCGTAAGGAAAATATCCCTACGCTTATTTTTGGCTAGCCCCAGGGATCACAAACAATTACAGTTTGAAAATACCCTTCCCACATTTTTCGGATCAGCTAAGTAGGAGGCGTGAGCTCGCGCCGGCCGAACCCATGGTGATAGCCCGTAAAATCTGCACATGAATATGCATCGGGCCGCGTGTCTACAAACCGGAAGTGAGTGCCCATTGAAGACAATGGATTGCCGATCGCGCATCAGTTAAGCAACACGCGTACGCTTGCACGCGTATGTGTACGCTTGCATATTGCGCAATTCAGCTGTTGTGCTAAATTTAGCAAAACAACATTACTCTGCGTGTACGTCTTTTTCGTCGATTCTTACAAAAAATGGATGAATATTGTAGGGAATTGAAGGGGCTGTAACTTTTGATAGAAACATCGGTGAGTCTTGAAATTTGAAATGTATTATTCTGAGTAAATAAGTTTTTCAATTATCCAACCAAAATGGTGAAAAACGATCCAAAAGGGAAAATTGAAAAATCGTTCAGACACCCTAGTCCTAGAAAGAAAAGTCTGCCTGCTTGAACTTTGAAGGAGTTTTATCAAATTTGATCTTTTGCCACCTTCTCGAGAGTCGAGGGATTCAGTGAACAAAATAGACAGATTTCTGTTCTTGGTCTAATCATATCTTTGACCTTGCCTGACGTGACCATATGCCCGTACCGTAGCCATGCAAAGTGTTACCTCCTCCTCCTCCCTCTCCCAATGCCCCCCTCTCCTCTACCTCCTCCTCCATCTTCTCCCGGCTCCCTCTGCTTTTGTCGAAGATTAGCAACGATATGCTGCATGCGCTAGCACTGGCCTGGCCAAGTAAACAGGGAAAACCCCCGTCTACGTCGCGTCTGCGCATGACTCGCAAGGGTTCACACTTCACAAATCAGAATTCACAAGACAGAGCAGCATACACACACAGCTACAGTCCAGAGATGATTTCGTTACCTTTTCGGGGTCCGAACGGCCCTGAAAATGTTAAATTGTGCCCAATGACATTATCCCTAATGTATTTCTGGAATTCCTCCTCATTTCGCTGATGTAAATGTCCCACAGTTGGTTTCCTTTCCCTTGGAAAAGTATAAAATATTCGTGAGCCATGGGTCGACGACTTTTCATCACAGGGCGCTGCCATGTTGTTACATCACTCACATTCATTATTTGGCATAATACTCTTTATCATTTCTGCCATTTAAAATAAAATCGAAGTTATAAATATAAATATAATAAAATATTTATGCAAAATTTATAATTTTATTTAATAAATCATATTACTTCGTAAACTAATTTATACATAATTTAAAATACAAAATTAATTTGAACAAGCCAGGGGAATCCCGGAGTCGCAGTATCCCGAGATTGCACTGACGATTACGCTCTTTCACCATTATACTACGTGCAGTGCATGTACATACTACATGTATTACCACTCAACATCAACAACCTACTAGGCCTACTAGACTTGCAACAGGGCATGGGGAGACTACATACATGATACATGGACATTATTCATGTTCAAAGTGTTTTGAAACTGAAATTTCAAGAAGAGCAATATGGATAAAGTTCTATCAAGGGTAAGACCAAAAGGATTTTTTTTTTTAATTTTAAGTTCTAGACTATTAACTATTGATTGACAAGAGTCAAGAGTCTCTATTTCCTAGTACTATCCAATAATAATGATAATCAAGAGTGTGACGTCTGCTTATAATTGTTTAGTAACACTACGGCACTACCAGATTTGTTTGTAGGAATGGAAAATTATGACTAAAGTACGTGACATGAGTGCATGGACAATTATTTCTGAAAATAATTGTGTAATATATCGGACTCTGAGGTATTAAATTTTATTGGCAATGGTGTAGATTAGGGGAATTCATTATTTGCACCTCACTTCTGAATCTGTTCTGTTACTGGTCCTGATCCTGATCCTTTAATCTGGGATATTGTTGACCAATAAGAATGTTAGTGTTCGAGAGAGAGAGAGAGAGAGTGTGTAGTGTATTTTACATGTTTTAGTTGAGAGCATACAGAGTTGCATGGGCAAATCATAGGGTATTGTCATATGAGGCCTTAATTCTAAAATTGTCAAAATTGTCATAATTGTCATAATTACCAACATTTTTATCAAGATTCATGATCGTTTAAACTTGTTAAAGTTAAAATTGTATGTTGATATTCTTTTTGCAGCACAATTTGTTATCTTGCAATCAAGCTTTAATATATATGTATCTCTCTTTAATTATTCTTCCCCAGAATGTTATCATGTGCTATAGAAAGCTGCTAAGTCATCATCATCACCAGTGCATGAGATTCAAACAGCTTGGGTCACTTCAACATGTCACAGCTGGGGGAAGTCTGTATCAACCTAGACAGTGCCATGGTGATGCTTCCAGCAAGGGATCGATACAGAAAGGGTTTATACAAGATAAAATTAAAGGAGACAAACAAAAAGAAGGAGGGGATAATAAAGGAGATAATGGACTCACTTCACATGGAAGTAGAAGTGTTCAATCACAGTCTTCAGTTGATACTCAGGGAAATATGAAGGAGAATTCCGTAGATGGTACTAAACCTGCAATATCAACATCCATTGTTGAGGACTCTTCAAGCTCACTAGACAGTAGCAGTAGTGATGGTGGTATCAACAAGAACAACTCTTTAAGTAACACTTCTGAGAAAACACTTGCCAGTAATGATGAGAAATCTAGGATAAAGGAGCCTCCGGTGGCCCCTGACCCTGAGACCTGCTGCGAGAGCGGTTGCGTCAACTGTGTCTGGATCAAGTATGCCGAAGAGGTCAAAGACTACTACCCAGATCACCAGGATCACCAGGAAAGACTAAAAGAAATTTTGGATTTGATTGAGGATTATAATGTCAAAATGTTTGTCCGGATGGAACTAGGGATGAAGAAGAAGTAGTCAAGACTGATGAGCTATGCATGGAATAGAATGGAATTGTTTTATCCACTCTTCAGTCATCTGCTTTAACAGATAAGAGCCCTCATTCACATTTACTCATGTTGCCCTTCAATGGCTCTCTCATCTCTCAACTCATCATTTTTCTCATATAAATAGAAATTTATGCAAAAATATAGGCCTGTTCATGGGGAATTCAATATTCTTTATGATGCTTGGCTTGGAATGGCTTATGCCTAATGTACCTATTTGCACTGTGCAAAGCTTATTCAGAATGAGAAATGACAAGCTACAAAAAGGGTTTTTAAATGAAATATGTCTTTGGATTAGAATAATGAAGGATATATTATTATTTTTAAAAAAGGAACCTCATGTACAGACAGTACTTCCAACGTTGCTAACTTGTTTTAACTGTGTGCTGCATGCTTTAACTTGACAGTATGGTAAAAAAGGGTCACAGGGTACATGCATGTTATAATTCAAGATGACACTCAGATATTTTTGCATTTTTATGATATGTGTTAATTGTTCATAATTTAACAAATACTTAGTTACCTTGCTTGTCCTTGCATGCCATACAACCCTTTAACACTATCAAAAAGAATACTGAAAATTGCTGTGTGTGTATTGGGTTTTTACAGACGTGTACCAATCAGATATGATTATTTACGTCTGGGGACCGACCTTTAACGTCACCATCCGAAAGACGTGACTCAGTTTCGAACCTGCATCCTCGGCTGAATCAGTTTGTAACTTCCACTGTTAGCTGGATTACAGGCGCACGCCACAACGCCTTCCCTGACGTACATGTATGTTAAATAAATAATTTTGTTGGATACATAAAGCAGTTAAAGGTAAGGTTAACGTGTGTCCTGATGGCTCAAAACCCTCAATAATTTGCAAATCAAAAAATGAAATAAATTTAGAAATTTAGTGGTTTCTCTGAAGACACATAAAAATGTAGGCCTATATGTAAGTGATTGCTCTTTAAAACATATCTGGATTCCAAACTTTCACTAAAGTAAACTACAAGTGTTATATCAAAGGAAAGTTTTTATACTTTATTTTCAGAAAATTTGCAAAATAACAATATATGAGTTCTATCAACTCATTAGTAATTGATATTTTGTTTCTAACTGACTGGTAACACTTTGTTACAAACATTTTTTAAGGCAAAAGCATCTTCAACTTTATTGAGATTAGAGATTATATTATGTGTTGTAAATCCCAGAGTAGAATTTTAAGATGTAATTGTTTTCTTCCAATAAACGATGAAAATCCTGTCATTCATAATCAGCAACAAAATGGAACCATACAATTCTATAGTTTCCAGGTGACATTTAGAAAACACATACCGGTAGTGCTGTTTTTCTAGCATGAAATTGGAGAAAGAGGACCAAGACTAAGTCACTAATGACACTTCACAATACAGAGTATCGTTTTCATGAAAGCGTCACAAGTACAATTTTGCAGACATGAGACATTCCACTGAAACAAGTGTATTACAATTTAACATGCGTCTCAGTGGGGTGTCGGCAAACTTGTACTTGTGAGTTGTGACAGTGTTGTGAAACGCTGCCCAGGTTTCTCTTTTTCATTTCTAGGCCTTTCCCCCATTTTGAATGTGAAGCTTTGTGTAGGTATAATGATGAAGTGTGCAATATTTTTAATCTGGGGAAAGGATTAGAGACAATTTTTACAGTGATAGGCAGCATGTATAACTATAATTATGCAAATGGTTCACAACAGTAGTGGTGGTATGTGAGGTCAAGTAACAAAAAACTTTCGTTTCTTGTCC
Organism: Mesocentrotus franciscanus; assembly: GCA_037976565.1. Lineage (NCBI taxonomy): Eukaryota > Metazoa > Echinodermata > Echinoidea > Camarodonta > Strongylocentrotidae > Mesocentrotus > Mesocentrotus franciscanus. The sequence continues at coordinate 26,435,494 of CP137673.1, forward strand.
TGTCAACCTCCTTCTTGTTTTTATTTACTATTTTACTATGTTCTGGTACTACATTGGTTATTATTCCCCTTTGATAATACAAAATATCATACGGTAGCTTATTAAAGTATCAACAATAGAAAAAGGTGGGGTGACATACAGTTTACAACTAAATTATTCATACCCTTACCAAGTTTTGTAATTGTTTAAGTACATGTATTTGAAGAATTTATTTGTCCTGATATATGTTTCTTGAGAATAGCAAAGCTTACTTCTAAAAGCACAACCAAGGCCCAAATTCAACTAGTCAACCTTCATTTTTGAGTTATGAAAAACAAAAACAAAGAACATCAAATTTACAAGGGGTATGAATAATTCAGTTGTGAACTGTACATGTAAGGAATGAAAGGTATTACTTCTCCAGGATGTATATTACAACCTTTTGAATATTAGTTTTGTGCCAAGCAGAAAGGTCTAAATCACTGGAACATATATTTTGGTCACACATTATGATTTTTAATAATCTTTGTGAAATGGATGGAAATATAATGTAAACAATTTCTAATTCCTATCAATGTTTTTAATGTAGAAAATGTAAGGAATGAAATGTCTTATGTTGATTACATGTACATACATGTAGACAAGGAAAGATAAACAAAAAACTTTAAATTGTGTTCTTCTGGAACAGTAAAGCCACTTGCCAAGGGACACGATTCCAAATCTCCATTTCCACCCTTCAGTTGGTCTCACATTGATATACCAGCCATTTTTAATAAGGGTTTTCATTTCTTAGGGAAAAAATAAGAATATTAAAACTTGGAAAAGGAATGATTCATTTTACTAAATGTCATTAATGCACAAAGATGAAGGTTCAAGATGGTGCTTTGCCACTGCAATATATCTTTTAAAACCAAGATACTGTCAAATATATGTGTGCCCATTTGAATGGTTTGTTTATTTATACTGTTGAATTTATTTATAGAATTAAATATATAACTGCCAATTTGAAGAGTTCTGCTGTATTATTGATGACTATTTGATGTGAGGAAAAGTGGGTTGACACAATGTTTTGAAAACTTATGAACTCATCTGAACCTCATGTATTTCTTTCTGGGGCTCTGGGCCCTGTGATATTCAAATATCCAAAAACATGTTAAGACGCTACATTTCATTTTTGAAAATTTATGAAGCTTTAAATTTACTACATGGCCCAGAAGTGGCAAGCAGGAAGGCAAGAGGCAATTTATCATTGTGATGTGCATCAAAATGTGATTGGTTGAAATCGTCCATCAATAAAATGGTTAATTTGATGAAGAATAATTTTAAATAATCAGTAGTGCGCAAGTTTTGTACGTTTTTGTACGTTTATATTCAGTTTTATGTTTACTAACCTCAATTTATGGTTTGTTGCTTGTTTGCTGTTTGTCCTATCGAACTTCAATCAAAATTAGTTTGGTTTACTGCAATTTCATGCCCTCCCTCCATTGACCAACCCTTCAGCAATCATTTTCATTCTGTACCTAGGTATACATCATTATTCTATTTCATTTTCAACTCTCTCTCTCTCCCTCTCTCCTCCTCATCCTCTCTCTCTCTCTCTCTTTCTCTTCTTCCTTTTCATTTCATCTTATTTCTTCAGTCTACTGTACATGTACAGTATCAAAATTTGAACATGTATTTTTCTCTCTCCATTTCAAATCTCACTATCTATTCTTGTATTCTCTCTCATTCTTCTTCCTCTTCCCCATTTTCATATCGCTTTAAAGAGAAGATTGAGTTCTGGGAAGAGGTAAAAAATAATTTGTGAGCATTTTCATTGTTATTATGCAAGTGTGGAAGAACATCAGATTAAAAATGTTCCCTGAAAAGCATGGCTCTTCAAATGCCTTAATATTCAAAATATTGCATGTAACAGCATAAAAATCGGGACAGATTTTTATGCCACATGTTCGTGTAGTCCCGTATACATCTGTCTGTGTACAGTGCATGCTTGTAACTTTACCAAGACTGGGCCAAACTTCTTATCATTTTGATGATTCCAGAACCTTGCAGTACACACCAATACTTATATGCTAGCTGATCAACCTTTTCTGATCGATTCCACAACATATCTTTCACAATGCAATCGCATGACCATAACTGGTCTATACCTTTAAGCCCTCTGATACATCATCATACACTTTGAACAAAATGATCCAAAAACTGGTCGAGTTGGGGTGTTGCTTTTTATTCCATTTTTGCGTCATATTTTTCTCTCCTCATCCTTGGAGATCTCTGAAAAGCATATGAACATTTATATGAACAGCTTGAACATGTACATAGGAAAGTGGAAGGCCACAAATATATTCATACTTTATGTACAATCAATCTTTTACATTTCTCCTTTAGAAGCCTAGATATAATACATGTAAATGTTCACCTTCAAATATCAAATTATTATCATACATAATATCGGCCACGTTGCAAACAACATATTACAAATTAATCTTCTTTTTATTGTACTATTCTTAACAATAATAAAGATATGTTCTTCACTGACAGGAGATCTCTCTATACAAAGCATTTTAAGTTATACAAACTTCAGGTCAATATACATATAATATCTATATTACTATCATACACAAATGTATTTTGTTTACATAATTCTTTCAATACAAAAACTTCTCATATACAAGTAAGACTGCCTAATTTAGCATGCCACTGCCATTTTAGGAACTTGTAATGAAATTATGCTCTAAAATTAAAACATAACGATTTCAAAATAATACAATGCACCATCAAAAGCATTTCAAATGGATATCTTTTACACAGCTAGTAGCAACCTTGCCCAGCATGTAACAAAATAATGTCATGATTTCAAACACGATCATGTTTTTAAAAAGACGTTATAGATGATCATTACTTGTCCCTTGACGACAATAATTTCTATAACCAATAACCAGAAACGACATATCATACACTCTGGGCACTTCCTACATGTATGTCTTTAATAATGAAGTGCACATGCATAAATACTAGACACAAATTCGCTGCAAATGGTAGCAAGAAAATACTACTGAGTTCATAAGTAGTACGTGGAGCAAGGTAATATAAGGGGAAAGTCCATGATCAATATAATTTATTGCTGCAATGGCAATCCTGCCAAGTGTATACATGTTATACGTATATACTATCTTCAAAACCAAATAGATATATATATATATCTCTCACTTGCTGTCTAAAAATAATCTCTTGTTGCTTTCTCATGCCTTTCAGGAATATGATGGATTTATGACAAACATAGAATAAATACAACCCTCATAATAAAGCAAGGAACCACATATGTTTAACTATTAAGCATATGGGTAATCTTCCAGGTGAAGATTTTTAAAAATTAGTTTGATATTCTGTTATTTAATTAAATTTGGCTTTCCATTGTAAACCATTAGGGTATACATATAAGTACCAGTACAAGCTTACAGTGGTTATAGTGTTCTGATATAACTCCGTGATATATATCTCTGGTTAGTTACTCAAAGAGGTAATAAAAATGTGAGTAGAATAAATGGAAGAGCACAATGTTTTTACCGTAAATATATAATATTCATTTTTCTATCAAGTCATTTAACTCTGCGCCTGTATTCTCTCCAAAGATAATTTTATGTTGACACTCTGATATACCAACAACTCTTTTTTGTAATGAACCTGGAAAGTATAAATATATAAATATTCAATCCTACTTTTGATTTAAAAAAAAGGTTTAAAAGTAATTCAAGGTTTCATATACAAAGACGTCATCAATAAATTAAATGGATGACAAGAAAAGAATAGTACATAAATCTTGCAGATAATTATCATCCACAAAATTGAAGACATGATTTTAAGACTTTGACAATGTTTCTGATATGTCCAATTATATATAAACATAATATGAAAAAAAGAAATACTGGTAATTGTAGTACTTCCAATAATTTATCATTCTCAGGTAATAAATTAATCATTTTAGCCAAGATGTTGGCTAAAGTGAATTTTATGATTCACTTCAAATTACAAGAAATTACATCACACGTTGATGTACAGTGTACATACAATGTATTGATGCTCATTTCGTCAACAGTACAGCAGCAACAAGTATGCTACATGTATATGTACATGTCACAGTCGAGTGGTTTAAGCACTTGACTAGAAATGCAAAGGTCGTGGGTTCTATACCCAACACGGCACTAATGTCCTTTGGAAAGACATTAATCTATATTTGCCACTCTATACCAAGGAAGGAAATGGGGACCTGGTAGGATGAAGAAAGCCTTTGTGATAGAAAATGCCATATGCTCTCATGGTGACCATATGGTAGGAATACTCCCAAGGGCGTGGCAATTGTGCACACTGTATGCAGGGTAATATTAATATCTGTAAAGCGCTTAGAGATGGTATATCCCGTATTAAGTGCTATACAAATCGAGATTAGTTTAATATTTATGTCAACTGAAATTTAAATAACAAAAGAAAACAATGAAATGAGGAAATTAAAGTGCATTAAGTTTGAAAGCTGATTAGGAAACAGATGGCTACTACCCACAATGTTTTTATCTAAGCAATTCATTTAGTCCCAGTTCAATATATTGATTTTTCATTATTCCGAAACCATGGATTAGTTTGCCAAATCAGCATAATGAGTGACTACATCCAGGCTTTTTTCATTTTCATTTTCATTTTCATTTTTCATTCTCTTCAAACAAACAACACTCCAAAAACCGTAAAACCTCAATGCACGTCGCAAACCACACGTACCTTCATAATGCCAACAATAAATATGTTTTCGAGCAAGTACTTCAATTCATACAAGCATTAGTCTATGTTTCTAAATTTCTTTTGAAGTAGTCATTCATATTTGTCAAGGTGTCAAATTATTTTCAAGAGGCAACACATTTCGTTCAATAATACATAGTTGTCAGTTGTTATTTTTTTAAATAAACAACATCAACAACAAAAATGAAACAACATGTTCCCATGAAAATAGCTGCATCAAACAATATCATCTAAAAAGGTTAAACAGTTAGAAGCCATTCGAGAAGTATAATGATAGAAGAAAAAGAAGAATCTTAAAGTGAAACTAGAAAGCTTCTATTACAAAGGAAAATGCTCTTAACCATCATTTTCATCTCTGTCTAAAACCTGACATGTAATCCAACAAAATGACCCAATTCAAACTCTGTTTGAATAGTCATATACCTCTGATATACATATACATGTATCATCAAATACATGTATAGCTTCTCTTACAATCTGAACTAAAAACACCAACATTGTGCATATATATATCAAATGCAACTTGCTAGTAAAAGGTAAGTAACGATGTAACGAGTGCTGGGGCTATGTAGATCACAAAAACACATTTATAAGCTCTTTAAAAAAAAAAAAAAATCCCCTAAATTTCTGAGTGAACACATCTGATAGTTTCTCCACACAAGGGTATATCTATACAGATGGTACAAACTCTATCATGGTCCTAAGCAACGTTCCCTGAGGATTAAACAATCAGTATCAAATGGAAGAAATCAAAATGGCAACAACAAAACAAAAAGAAAATATTAAAGAAATAAATTATTCTAGTATTTTTGATATCCCTTTGGTCCATGATCCAAAATATATAACAGAAAGGAAGATAAATAAAATTCAAATGCAAATAAATTATTCAAGGAGTCAGAAGCACATTATGTACCTTTTAGAAAATATTTAAAACAAATCGTTCCCGCGCACTTTCCAATTCACTGATATTTTTATTTCCATGCATAGAAAATACACATATTCAAATTTCAAAGCCACTACTGCACAATCTCCCAACAAAATAATTGCTTGTAGAAAAGTAAACGATTGGTCTAAGTGGGTGGGTCTGTCTAATAGTTACGCAAAAAATCTGCTTCTCATGAAACTTATTTGGTGTTAGTAATCTTGGATACATCGATTTGTAGGATATATTTCCTAAATGACACTGACTGCATTCCTTGTGTTTATCATTACATGGAAGATGTTACGTCGTCCACGACTAAATAAATTGTGGCGTGCGCCTGTAATCCAGCTAAGAGTGGAAGTTACAAACTGATTCAGCCGAGGACGCAGGTTCAAAACTGAATCGCGTCTTTCGGATGGTGACGTTAAAGGTCGGTCCCCAGACGTAAATAATCATATCTGATTGATACACGTCTGTAAAAAACCCAATACCCCCAATACACACACGTACATGTATTTTCATTTTGATGAGTTTGATGGTATATGTCCACTACTTCTTCTAAACAGGTATATCACTTGAAGTATTAACAGAGATATAGAGACTTTAAATACTATTCCATGACATACATATATATATATATACATGTATGTACTGTATGTCTGAGAGTTGATATTATTTGGAAGAAAGGTAACCCATTGTCTATGGACCTGGTGGTCCCTGTGTTAAGTCTAGGAGAATGAGAAAATTCGGAAGTCAACGGGTTAAGTAAAATTTAAAAACAAAAACAGGGGGGTGTTTCACAAAGATCCTAAGTCGAACTTAACTCTAAGTTGGACTTAAACATTATGGAGAGCCATTTGTAGCCTTAAAATAAAATATATTCAAAAGGAAAAATTCCAGTATTTTAGACTTTTCATAAATTCCACATCAAGAACATGAAATCTCCTTGATAATAGAAAATATGAATGATTTGAATCAACATTTTATGCCTTTTAAAATAACTTTTACAAAATATTTTCAAAGATGCTAATGGTTTTCCATAATTGTTAAGTCCAACTTAAGATCTTTGTGAAACACCCCCCTGGTGTCCCTTTTCCTAACAAGCAATAATAAAATAGATACAGATGATGAGATGAGAAATATAGTTGAGGTATTTTTCTGATTGACAAGGCAACGGCTTATTTAAGAACGTACAATGCACCACTTTAGCCAACCATCTTCAAAAAGAAAGATTTATCAAGTAAGACCCCCACTTTATTTGCACTCAACATTCATCGTAATCTAGTTTTGCTCAGTGGTGAATGTTCCAGTGTGTGGGTGTAGATTGATCCATCATCCAGATTCAACTCATTACGTAAATGTCAGAGACAACTATTTATCAACTGCATCTCAACCTAAAGGCTGAATCCCTAAAACTTTCCCCAAAGAAAACTATTGTGCTATCAATTACCATAAATCACGCACCCCTTGTTAAAATCAAGATTAGTATCTATCAGGCTTTGTCAAATGCACATAAATTATTTTGATATGAAAACAGTTAGTTCAGTGAGTGAGTGGATTATAAAGTAAGATTAGACTATTGCCACAGAATGTGGAATTAATAATCATTGAGAATTATACAGGTAACACAGAGTTTTTATTATAAACCACTAGATAGTACTAAAGATAATTCATCACAGAATTATAATTGGACAATAAAGGTAAAAGTCCCACTCTCATTCGATCCAAATCACAGATTTTCACTACTTGTGAATGAAACTTTTAAAGAATATATTCCCTGCAGAGTAAGTTATACAAGAAATGTAGATATAAATGAACGTAATGGCTGTTCAGTATGCTACAACACAATACAACATGCGTGGAGCAGGATTGTTTTCACTCAGACTTCTCCAGTCGTACCTTAAAGGGAGGAAAATAAAAAGGAGTACAATTTGGAACACAAGAACCGCTTCGAAATGATGGTGAATGTTCTTGATCCCAACTATAGTATTGTTCTCATCCGTCCGCTCATCAACAAATGAAGCACTTCTTAATCTATGCCCTGAAGGGTCATTGCATTCACGCCCCAAAGGGTTCATCATCAATGTACTTCCACTTTTCTGTAAGACTACAGATAAGCTTCTATTCCTCCAGACTTCTATGTGTAGTCTCTGGCATAGTGCAAGTCGATGGTGTGGATGAGAAGTCCTTCATTGAAGCAATCCTGTTTGGTGTTCTTCAAGTCTGCAGAATTTTGTATATTCTTCCAGCACCATTTCGCATCCTTGAGGTACATGTAGTCCTAGGTGACCTTTAGAGCAGAGATGGTGGGCTCATCTCATGCTTTCCAAGGTTTGATGGGCAAGCATCAACTCAAGTCCTGGAAAGTGAGGGTGGGGACATTCTAGGTTCTGTCCCTCTAGGTTAGCTCCACTTTGCCTACGTCAAAGGTGATAGGTGACTTTAGAGGCAGCAGAGATGGTGGGCTCATCTCATTCTGTCTAAGGTTCGATGGGCAAACAAGCTCCTAGCAATGGTGGCGGGTGACCTTCTGAGAGAGATCTCATCTCCACTAGGTCATCATGCTATCCAAGTCCATGGCTAGATTGGCAAACATGGACTCGATGTCATTGAAAACCTCCTTGCCATCTTCGCCTGGTTCCTCACTGAAAGAGCAAACCAAATACATGTATCAACAGAAAATCAGAATACAATGAATCTCTTCCTTAATAGCTCTGCAAGATTTTGGAGAAAACTGACACTATCTGAAGTAGTTTTTCTATACTAAATATTATCCTAGCTTCAAATTTGACATTGAGATCTTTTCCTTAGTCCCCTACATATCATGGACAGCAAATCCCACTCTCAGATTCGACTGAAAAAAGCTTGTGCTTTCTTCTTCTATCATTCAGACAAGCACATTGTAAAGATTGTTCTCATATTCAAAGCAAAATTTAACTATGAACAAATAAACAAAAATAAAGACAGCACCCCAAAAAAAAGAAGAAGATATAAATAAATAAATGCTCCTTAGAAAATCCATCTCTACAAAATGAACAGACATCAGAAATGGGTGTGGTCATCCTACCTGGTACTAGCTTCCAGCTCTGCGGGTGGTGGTGGTAGTGGTGGAGACGGTAATGATGGAGAGGTTTGGAGTTTAAGGACTGGAGCTGGTGGTGGAGTCCAGCTATCATCCGCGAATTCTCCCAGGGGATCCTCCATAGCCATGCTCCGTAAGATATCTTCAAGTTGGATGGTAGCTGTAAATGCAAAAGGATGGAGGAGGACATTTGGATTTAGATGTACTGGAAAATAACCTTCTAAATCAAATTAATGCTAATTTAAAACACAAGAATGAATGAGACTACTAAACATTTGTAAATTCTTAAAGACCAAACACTTTTGTCTCAAAAAAAAAAATTGAATGAAGATTCCTTCTACATGTACTAAGTTACCCAAGAAGGAAGCCGGGGATACCATTATAATTTATGTGATTACAAGTGGTTTGAGCAATATCTTTCAGTACACTAATCTAATTGATTTAAATAACAGGGCTGATTGGTTCTTTCATTAGGCTATGCATTCTTATTGCTATATGCAAGTTCTTAAACAGAATTGAGGATCAAAAGTCACAGCATTGTTAGCACAAAGTCATAACAGTAAAGAAAATCAATTTGACTTTAAAAGTTGTCTTTCTTTCTCATCTTTAAAATTCATGGACACAATCATTCTGGTTCATACTACAATTATAGACTGTGGAAAGATTAAGTACCTTCACCAAGCGAGTCCGCATCTGCAGCAGCATCTTCAACTGGCTTGTAGTTCATGGTGGCTGGATTGGTGGTAGCAGAAGAAGCAGATCGATCTACAGAGAATGAAGGCACAGATGCTGCGAAAATCTCTGCACCATAGGAGCCACTTTCTCCTGCAGTCTGTCTCTTAGGGCTAAGTCTTGTTGGCTGTTTCTTGATGGTGTCTGTGTTTTCATTCTCAAACCCAGTGAGACCAGTCTCAAGGGTATCGCTACTCTCACTGCTATCTGAGTCCACCACCTCATCTTGATCCTCCAATTTATCCATGTCAGATGAGAAGATGTCTATATCTTTAGGGTCCTCGATGGGCACAAGCCTGTTCTTAGGCTCCTTGATAGGAACCAGTCTACTTGTTGGTTCCTCAATGAGGATTAGTCTGGGTGATAGAGTGTTTGTGGATGCTGGGGGAAGTATCTCTTGAGGTTTTGAAGGTTTGGGTGGAGATCGTGTCTTGGGCAGAACCACTGGTGGGACAGCCCGTTTCTTCACCTCTACAGAGGGCGGTGATGTTGTCTGTTCGGGTGGAGGAGGTGGCATCTCTTTTGAGTCACTAAAAGGTACAGCTGCCTCTTCATTAACCATTTCATTGGGAGAAGCTGGTTTACGTTTTATAGTGTCTGAGTTTGATTCCCAGCTCTCTGATACTACTGGCACCTTCTGTCTTTTCTTCTGGCGAAGCTTAAGTTCAGCCATCATATCGACACCACCACCTACGTCACCCATCATCTTTTTGGGTGCACTGCTACTTCCTTTCCCATTCACTGGTAGCACTGCAGGTGCTTTCCTGCTCTGTTTCAAATTGGCCAGCTGCATGTTTGTTGGTGGTGGAGGGGCAGGAGGAGGGGCCGGCTGTGAGACAGCTGGTACTGGTGGTGGTGCTGGAGGTGCAACCGCAATAGGTGCAGGTGGCGGCGGCATTGGTGGTGATGGTGCTGATGAAATTGCAGCTCGTCCCATTGGTGATATTGGTGGTGGGGGTGGAAGGGCTGGTGATAGAGGAGCAGGTACCTTTGCAGGAGATGCATTAGGTACCTGTACTTGCGTCTGAACCTCAGGGGTGACTGGAGGTGCAGGTTTGGGTAATACTGGTACAGCTGGAGGTGGACAAACTGGGGGAGGGGGTACTGCCCCCATGGCAGGGACAAATGGTGCTTGCATATAAGGTTGCTGCTGAGGTACAGACACGGGTACCACTGGAATAGGAACTGGCTTAGGTTGCTGGGGCTGGTTCACTTTTGAATGTCTTGGTGATGTTAGAGGACTTGACTTGTTGAAAGAAGACATAAACCTATCATCAATTTCTTCATACAGTCTAGGAGATGAGGATTCCTCTTCTCCTACAGAATTTGCATTCATGTTACGGTTCATGGTTTCAAAGCTAAAAGGAGCATACTTGCTGACTGGCGACTGATTGAACTCCTCTTGTTCAGTAAACGACCTTGACCTTGACCTAAACTCTGGGGCCAGAGGTTCAGGTTTCTTTGGCGGTCTTTTCAAAGTTTGGTAATTCAAAGGGTGAGAGTCGGTGTTCAAAAACTGTTTCTTCAGCTGCAAAAATGTTGCTTGCGTCTTGATGGGAGAATCTTCTTCTGATCCTTTGGAGGACGATGATCCTTTGGACGACGATGAGACGTCTGTTGTCAAATCCTCATCAATTTCAGCATTTGAGTTTCGATTTTGATGTCTCGACTTTGGTCTCCATATTCCTTGTAGAGGATTTGAAAGAACAGGTTGTAATACTGGTGTACTGTCGTCTGCTTGGGACTGCTTTTTCCACAGCACTTCTGCGCTGCCTGGTCTTCGTGGTTGACTACTGCTTTCGGAACTATTGCTACTATTTTCGCTGCTTGCAGCAGACACAGCGGACGCTCTCCTCCCAGAGTCTAATGCAGTTGCTGTAGAAGGTGGAGGCATCACAAAGCTATAGCTGTTGGATTGCTTCTCAGTTTGGAGACTCCTCTGTATCTCTGCTGCCCTATTTCTTGACAAAGACTTTGTGTGGCTATCTGGTAAAGATCGACCTTGGTCCCATATACTGGTATTCGTGTTGGATGGATCAAGTATACCCTCATTGCGTAAATGCAATTTGGAATGTGGGTAGCTGCCATTCGGAAAGGTGGAGGCCTGTTGAGATTCTATTGCTTCAGAAAGAATATTCTGTGCTTGTTCTATAGCTTGCGTACCAACAACAGGCCTATAGTTACTAGTTTGGTTTTGATCCGACAAAAGGTAATTCTTTGGTTGCTCATTATTTTTCCTAGGGGACTGAGGTACTTGTACAGTCGAGTAAATCGGGTGATCCTGCTGGGCATTCATACTCTGGGGTTGTGGGATATCTTGCCTGGATTCTTGCTGTACCTGAACATGATGATTATGGGCATTTTGGAGGTGCACCGCAGCATCCTGTTGAGGAATCATGAATGGTGTAGGGATGCCATGTATACCACCTGGCATGGACACTGAAGAAGAATTAGAATCCTTGCGCACCACTTGATTGTGGGTCTGTCTAGGAGAAGTCCTTTGAACCTGTGCTACATTCATATCATCCTGTGATGGATTTGCATTCACCATTTGATTTTGAATTTGATTATGGGCTTCTTGTTGATGGGTATGCTTAGGAGAATTCGTTCTTTGAAACTGTGGTGGATTTGCATCCATCATTTGATTTTGAATTTGATTATGGGTATGCTTAGGAGAATTCGTTCTTTGAAACTGTGGTGGATTTGGATCCATCATTTGATTTTGAATTTGATTATGGGCTTGCTGTTGATGGGTATGCTTAGGAGAATTTGTTCTTTGAAACTGTGGTGGATTTGCATTCACCATTTGATGTTGAATTTGATTATGGGCTTGTTGGTGCTGGATCTGTTTGGCGGAAGTCATTTCGATTGGAGGAGCACCTGCATTCACCATTTGATTTGGAGCCTGCATTCCCCATTGCATTGCACCAACCTCTTCTGGTTGTACCCTAAAACTGTTCATATCTTCCTGTCCATCGGAAGGGGCCACACGAGGTCCAGGTTGTCCAACACCAGCTCTCATGTCCGGTGTCACCTTTGGAACTGAAGGTGCCGCAGGTGGCTTAAAAATAACTTCTGATGACCTACTGATTATGGCTGACAAGGGCTCACTGTCATGAGATTGCGATCTTTGCATTCTCCGTAATGTATCAGTCTTTCTTGATGGAGTTCTTTTAATGGTTGCAAACCCTGATGTGATCTCTGGATGTCTGGCCATTCCAGATGCTACAGCAGATTCCCTATCATGGTATGGTTTCATGGACTTCTTCCTACCTATCGTAGCTGTCCTTAGTTTCTCTGGGTCAGGGACCGTTGTTATCATAGAGTTAGTCCTTCTTGGTGGTGCAGGGGGTAGAGATTTCTTGGAACCCATCAAAGAATGATCCCCTGAACCAGACCCAGACCCTGACCCAAAACTGGACGCACTCTCTATTGAATCCCTGTTACTCTGCTCTCTCTTATGGATACCAATAAGTTTATCAATACCCTGAGGTCCTTTCTGCACTGGCAGAATCTGCGCAGCACCGGCATTCGGTTGCTTGAAAGTCGAAAAAGAACCGTAATTTCCTTCTTTGGCATTCTTTGGTTCTGATGTTGGTGTATCCTTTGGGGATGGGGTACGCTTCCCATCATCACCAACGTTCATCGTTGCAGTCGCCGGTACATAACTTGCATCTGCATGATGCTTGGGATGCCTTAAGTGCATCATCGGTGGATGTGGATCCTGGGGGGTTGTCGTGTCCTGTGACGATGACCCTGCTGACCTGTTGCTGATATCGCTGCTCAGACTCTCTCGGCTGCTGCGGACTCCAGAATGTTTCCTAGCAAGGGGCGGGTTCACAAACTCCTGCTGTGGTGACTGCGGTGATGCCCTCTCTTGAAGAGGTAGATGCAATCCTGCAGGAAGAGGTGTGATGCCATCGACCGAGGATTGAGGTGATCCGCTGCCACCGGAGTCGCTGTTGAGTTGATGACCTGGTACCCAGCCTTTCTTCTTCAAGTCTTTTAACCTCCTAACTGCAAGCATGATTTTCTTCTGGTGACCTAGGCAGGAAAATTATGGAAAGGAATATTGTTACTTTTCTTAAAAGACAAACCCGACTGTTCTAGTTGGCTTATTTTCTGTCACCATTCTAATTTTTTTCAGACCATTTGAGTATATGTGATTTTAGTCTACATGTAGGTAAGAAGGCACTGCAGGTTAATATCTCTTCTCCTTTTCATAATCATCCATTTAATCATTAGCTTAATCGATGTTCTAAATACATTTATTTCATATCTCCATTATAAATCTGAACGAATAAAGACACAAAAGACTTTGAACAAATTTTTCAAAAAGTATCCATTCATCTACATGGCTTTCAAATAATAATGGTATAACAGTTGACAAGCTTGATGTCAATAAAAGCTAGTGGTCCAATTACGTACCTAGCATATCGATGCCAATGTCCTGGAGATCCTCCCAAGTGATGAGGAAGACCTCATCCATGACTCCATATCTGTTGGTCGTCAAGGTATTGTGGTACTGACTGAGATCCAAAAGCCTCAACCACGTGCCTACATCACCCTGTAAAAAACAAAAAATTATCAAGGTTTGATAGTCTTAATAGTGATTCTGAAAAGCACAATTAAATGGAAGACACAACTAACTCTGCAGCCATTGCACCTCAAGGTATTGTGGAACTGACGTGAGATCCAATACCATCAGCCACATCCCTACGTCACCAAGTGAAGACAAAAAATGTTATCAAGATAGGGTAATTCTCAAAATTAATTGGACTTCGGGAACTTTAAAATATCTCATAATACTGGCTCACTAAAAGAAAAAAATGAAATTATTACTTCTAACACATTCATAAGCTCTTATACTGTCTTCTACGATGGTTCCATTTTATAGATGCAAACAAATACACACTATGAATTTCAGTCATGAGTCAGAGTGCATGTATCGGTCAGAACAGCGATTCATAACCTGTTGAATCATGTCTTTGTCTTACATGACAGGAGCAACGTTTCACACTTCATTTATGGTTTATTGCGTTGGTCAGATCAAAAAATATTAACTGACGACACATGAAGAACCTGACTGGGAGAAAATAATATGTCCAGGGTCCTGTCTTAGGCCAAAAAAAAAAAATCATTTGGTTGTCCTCGATTGCTTTTCTGAAGTAGGGGCAGGCGGGCGGATTTTTATTTTTTTATTATTTTTTTTTTTTCCATTTCATTTTTTCCCCCTCTTCATTTGGACTCTTTACTTCCTATTTATTTTCATTTTTTGTTCAAATCATGAGGCCAATATTATTATTATTTAAACAGAAAAAGAATCCCAGAAAAAAGTCATGAATTGCCATGGCAATATTCAATTTCATTCTCACTGTTTCGAGGTAGTTTTTGGCTATAGCGAGGCAGTTTTCGGCCGCATGTACAAAGTCAATGGGGCGACGCTGCGTCGCTCATTCACCCGCTGATCTATAGCGTGTGGCGCCGACCGAGCGTGTATCCCACGCCAGAGCTGGGCGCCGAAAATTACCCCTGCATGCAGTGATCGTGTGTGCGCTATCCGACTGCAGTGATTGAATACGTGCTGTGAGACACTTTGAGTATGCTATACATGAAAAATCGCGATCTAAATCTTAAAATACTTGAAATACAGCTCAGGTTTTGGTACCCATCTTCCTTACAGACACGCGTAAGATATTTGATTTTTCAGATTCAGGTAGCAGGACCGCCGATTACATTGCCAAAATGTGATATTTAAGGATGCATTTCCATTGCAAATGTCGATCTCCTGTGACTCTGAAATGTATTGTATGTGTGTGATTATGTGATATGCTATTATGCTATGTATTTTAAAGTGATTTCACCTGCGTACAACGGACCTGCCCAAAATTGCCATCTGGCGAAAATCCCTCCTCTATATTATAATATAAAAACAGAATTGCGTACTGAAAGACCAAATTGGCGACGGGACACATTTCGATCCTTGCAACATGCATAAAATGGTTAAAATTGCTCAAAAAACTTTAAAAATTGCTCCAAAATTAAAAAAAAATTTCAAAAAAAAAAAAATACGAGCGGGCCGAAAATGACGAGCGGGCGGTCGAGGACAACCAAATGATTTTTTTTTTTTGGCCTTATATAGATGTTGAGATTGATCCGAATCAATTGCAAGTCCTCTAATCAACCGCAAGTCCTCTAATCAATTGCAAGTCCTCTAATCAACCGCAAGTCCTCTAATCAATTGCAAGTCCTCTAATCAACCGCAAGTCCTCTAATCAATCGCAAGTCCTCTAATCAATTGCATGTCCTCTAATCAACCGCAAGTCCTCTAATCAACCGCAAGTCCTCTAATCAATCGCAAGTCCTCTAATCAATCGCAAGTCCTCTAATCAATTGCAAGTCCTCTAATCAACCGCAAGTCCTCTAATCAACCGCAAGTCCTCTAATCAACCGCAAGTCCTCTAATCAATTGCAAGTCCTCTAATCAATCGCAAGTCCTCTAATCAATCGCAAGTCCTCTAATCAATTGCAAGTCCTCTAATCAATCGCAAGTCCTCTAATCAATCGCAAGTCCTCTAATCAATTGCAAGTCCTCTAATCAATCGCAAGTCCTCTAATCAATCGCAAGTCCTCTAATCAATTGCATGTCCTCTAATCAATCGCAAGTCCTCTAATCAATCGCAAGTCCTCTAATCAATCGCAAGTCCTCTAATCAACCGCAAGTCCTCTAATCAACCGCAAGTCCTCTAATCAATCGCAAGTCCTCTAATCAACCGCAAGTCCTCTAATCAATTGCATGTCCTCTAATCAATCGCAAGTCCTCTAATCAATCGCAAGTCCTCTAATCAATTGCAAGTCCTCTAATCAATCGCAAGTCCTCTAATCAATCGCTAGTCCTCTAATCAATCGCTAGTCCTCTAATCAATCGCTAGTCCTCTAATCAATTGCAAGTCCTCTAATCAATCGCAAGTCCTCTAATCAATTGCAAGTCCTCTAATCAACCGCAAGTCCTCTAATCAATCGCAAGTACTCTAATCAACCGCAAGTCCTCTAATCAATCGCAAGTCCTCTAATCAATTGCAAGTCCTCTAATCAACCGCAAGTCCTCTAATCAACCGCAAGTCCTCTAATCAACCGCAAGTCCTCTAATCAATTGCAAGTCCTCTAATCAATCGCAAGTCCTCTAATCAATTGCAAGTCCTCTAATCAATCGCAAGTCCTCTAATCAATCGCTAGTCCTCTAATCAATTGCAAGTCCTCTAATCAATCGCAAGTCCTCTAATCAATTGCAAGTCCTCTAATCAACCGCAAGTCCTCTAATCAATCGCAAGTACTCTAATCAACCGCAAGTCCTCTAATCAATCGCAAGTCCTCTAATCAATTGCAAGTCCTCTAATCAACCGCAAGTCCTCTAATCAACCGCAAGTCCTCTAATCAACCGCAAGTCCTCTAATCAATTGCAAGTCCTCTAATCAATCGCAAGTCCTCTAATCAACCGCAAGTCCTCTAATCAATCACAAGTACTCTAATCAATCGCAAGTCCTCTCATCAATCGCAAGTCCTCTAATCAATCACAAGTCCTTAATCAATCGCAAGTCCTCTCATCAATCACAAGTCCTCTAATCAATCGCAAGTCCTCTCATCAATCGCAAGTCCTCTAATCAATCGCAAGTCCTCTAATCAATCGCAAGATTGCAGTCCCCTATCTCTTTTGTACATAGTTGCTATTGATATCAATCGCAACTTTTTGTAAGACGGGGTCCAGGACTAGGATAATGCATTCTACATGTAGCAAATGAAGTGCCCAAGACTTGGACTTGTTACTTTATCTAGCTCCATCAAGCCAGATTGTGAACTTTTAACATGTAAAGAGCCTTACCGGTATATATCCTGGTACCGGATCGGCTTCTTTCATCTGTGCAATCATGGCTGTGATACGTTTCCTGTGGCTAGGCTTGGTGATACCAATGGCTGTCAGGTCCTGTAATATCAAGGAGATAGGAGTTGAATCAATGTCACAAGGTGACTGTGAAAGGGAGAATCTGGTAGTCCCAAAACAATATTTTATCCTCTTCTACATTATTGTACAACCAGAAGCTTTCATGACTTGAAACTTCAAAAGTTATTAATGACAGCCATTTTGGGTAATGCTGTAAAGATTCACTGTTGTAATTCAACAGTTCCACTGGTTAATGGCAGTCATTTTTGTACAGCAAGAAACTGTTGTGAATTGCAAAGTTTCAGTGCTGTAATTCAATCGTTTAATGTGAATTTGGGACCACTTGTAGACTTTCCAAAAGAGTATGGTTTTACAGCAACCTGCATGTTAACAGTTATCAAGGGTCTACCAACCTCCGAGCCCACTTACACGATAGTAATCAAATTATAATCAGTCATGTCCAGCATGCAAACAAACCATTTAAATAAAAAGACTTTTCATAATTTCCTCTTTTTTTTCTCCCCCTCTCTACATTATTTTTTTCCCAAAAAAATGTGGAAACACAATATAAAACTGATATGAACAGTTAGAGCTTTCTGAGAGTCATTAGCCTTTAATATCTGACATGTTTTCAGGAATACTTTGTGGCATTTTAAACACCTGTCGATAATAACTGTTAATGATGTTGACTGACTTGATGATGAACTCAGCCAAAGTCCAACCAATTTTGGAAGAAACCATCCAATTTCTAGTTTTCTAACATGAGAATATTATGGGGTTCAAATTCATTACGATTTTAATAATTACAATGGATGGATGCATAAAGTGAATTTTCCCAGAGTATACAAAGCACTGAATACTATTATTAAGCATGATTTTAACAGAGCATTCAAGCATTGAATGAATCTATTGCTATCCATGTAATTCATCTGGGTGGAGAGTAGCAAATGAAGATTAATGTCTTGTTGAAGGACAACAATGCCTTGACAGGGATTTGAACCCTACATCACAATGCAGTGACTCATCCACTAGACCATGGCATATTTATTTGGAAAAGCATTAATTGGCTAGATATTGAAATGACAGGTTCCTTACCTCAGGAGTCATCTTAGCTATCGTCGGCATGTCATATCCAGACCTGGTGAAGTTATTGGTGTATTCCATTAACCTCTGTCGCCTTAACCATTCATATATTCTATCAGCATCCTGAAATACAAGGTAATAGAACATTGCTCTCTTAATTATTTACAAATCATATTGATAGGTGATCACAGCATAATTCAATTCATCGAGTCCAAAGCAAATTACGCCTGCAAGAATATGACAGAAAATGTTACATATCCAGAATGTACACTTAGCAAAAATTATAGGTAAAATTGCACGTTTAATTGAATGCTCTCTCTGGTCATTGTTCAAGGGCTCATTATCCATTTGTATTTTTACAATCTTGAGGTGAAAATGAAACTAATTTTGTAATTGAATGCTCTCTCTCTGGTCAAACTGTTCAAGTGCTCATTATCCATTTGTATTTTTCCAACCTTGAGGTGAAAATGAAACTAATTTTTCAACAACAACAAAAAGAGAAAGGAGAGTGGGACAAACAGCAGTACTAATGAAAACATGTGCTAAAGTTTACAAAGACAGCACTGTCACAAAGCTCAAAGAACCACTATGAAATATATCATTTGATCAACATCAACAACAAAGAGAAATGTCTCTGACATTGTCATGTATATCTATCCAAATTTAATGGAAACACTTTGTCAAGGAGTAAACTGAATTTGATGATCCAACCAGTAAAAAATATTCTATTGTATTCTTTGACTCTGTATGTTTTTATGAAAGTGGTGAATAAATTCAATTCAATTCAATTCAATTCATTTTAATTGAACTGAATAGAATTAAATTGAATTAGATTGAACTGATTGACTACTAGAGAGATGTACTTGATAGGATTCTTACCTTGATGCCTTCATGTTGAGCTGATATTGCATCCACATGGAAGTCAGATATACCATCGCTGTGAGGTCTTTGGGAATCTAAAGAATTCAAATCAAGCAGAAAAATACCATCAGTCATCTATCCTCAAAGCTCATTGATATGATAGGCTCTCTTCCTTCAGAAGAAGGAGCCTAAAAATGCCCTATTGAATTGCTATAAAAAAAGTAAGGTTGTTGGGAACCTAACACATACAAATCAATATAGAGAATCCTTCACCCTCAAAACCTCTTCATTATACTGGGCTCTTTTCCAAGTAAAACAAGCCTAAAACACACTTTTAAATTGCGGAACATTAACCACTTCCTCCCGTGGGCATCAAATCCTGCCAAGGAATTAAAATAGTGTGCTTGTTGGTTTGACAAATATTAGCTTAAAACAGAACAGAGACAGGTGCAAGAATAACATATTTCCTTTTCCTAAAGCAATGAGATTATTAATCAAACCTCAAAAGAAAAAGAAAACAGAGACAGGGATAAGTGGATGGCATGTTTCCTTTTCCAATAAGATGAATGTATCATTGTATAATACATAAATCAAACCTTAAAATGTTGGCATCTTTTCTTTTGTTTCCTTTTCTCTTTTTATGTGTAATTTAAACTGTTCATAACAAATGGGTAAATATCATTGGCATTTCATTAAAGTTTTAGGTAGCTTATGTCATCTCTGACAGTTCAACTATCTCGGTTCAATGCACCATTAACTGAACATATGTTAGGAATTAAAATAGTGTGCTTATTCCCATACTGATAAATAAGCAAAAAATCAGGTAGCCCATTACCTCAAATCTATACTATAGGTTTGTTTGATCCATCTCTCAACTCACATCGAAAACATTAATATTCAAAAGCAATGTATTTGCATATTATACAGTAGGCTTGGGTGCACCATGTGAGAGAGAGGGAGGATTGAGGAGTTCTTTCTTGAGGGTGTGTAGTCCTGGAAAGGACTGTTGGTGTAGTCTTGAGTCAACCTGTTCGAAACGTCGAGCCACTCCCGCCACTCATCCTCTCCAAGCGCTATAGTTCTCCTTAGAACTATAAGCTAAGAAAGATAACCAACAGTCTTTTTCAAGACTACACCAACAGTCCTTTTCAGGACTACACACCCTCAAGAAAGATTACCGAGAGTCCTTTTCAGAACTCCTCAATCCTCCCTCTCTCTCACATGGTGCACCCGCAAGCCTACTGTATATCTACATCACCACGCAAGCCGATACTTACAAGCAGTATTTGCATATTCATAAAAAAATACAGTTTACATGTACATGCACAGAGTAGATTATTCTAGATTATTTCTCAGAGGATTCATTCGGCTAGAGACGGAATAAATCCACCGTCGTACTCACCATTGCAGTGGAAGTCAGAGGCAAGCATGTTGTCCATACTGTGGGCTGGGTGGGCATGCATCATAGACTTGTTGTTATGTAATGATTGATGACCCATCATACCCAAGTGACCTCTCATTGCTTGACCCTAGGTCGTTAAAGAAAAGATTAAGATTAACGAGGTGAACATTGCATCACAGAGACAGGTACATGTATATATAGACTTGTATCAAAGTAGTAACTCTGCCATCAATGGTAACTACCATGGTAACATTGCTCAACAGCCAATCAAAATCAAGTATTCCATGGAAGTTACCATTGATAACAAAGTTACCATCAATGATAAGTTTTATGCAACGGGCCCCAGATAGGTGGTAATGGAATACAAGATAAAAGCATACCCGGTATGCATTTTAATGAATGTTTCATTATTTATATTCACAGGTCGTCTTGGTTTTCCAAAACTTAAAATCAAACCAACTTACACTCAATGTTCAAGACTGCAAGTATAAGATATAGATAAAACTTGGAAAATTTGTCATTGCTGAGTAATGTGCAAAAAGAAAGATGCGGAAATTGAGATAGCCATTCCAAATGCATGAAGTCTACAAGAACGTGTTTCATGTGTATGAACATGTGTAATGTACATGTGTAATGTACATGTGTAATGTACATGCGCTGTGCTTTTCAGAGAATGTGATCTTCAATCAGTTCTTGTTGGTGTGCTTACATGTTGTTGGTCTATAAGAATCAATCAAATATTTCAGAATTACTTTGAGCAAGTTGTTGTTGTTGGACCAGTATAATGTCCCATTATGCAACTAAGGCCAGATTGTTAGGATTGACAAAAGCAAACGACTTTCAATTCTGCATCTGTTTAACATGAATCACATATGTCAGTCATACTGTACGTAGGAAATGCTTACATTTGCAGTATGGTCCTCTGGGTAGTCTGCACCGCTTGGAGGTCTATTCCTAGACTGTTGCGTTGTCCTAAGCCACGGTGGATCATCGAAACTCGGTTTACCTCTAAACGGTTGTCTACTGGGTGAACTACCAGCTGATGCCGGGAACTGAAACTGGTTGTAATAACCACCATTGCCTGTGAGGAGGAACGGTTTTTTAATGCACAAAGGTTAACTGGAATAATAGTGGCAAGGATTATAGAAATTGAGGAAACTAGCCCCTGATCACAGAAACATATTGCAGGAAGTGATTTGGATAAAGGAAATAATAAGGGGTTTTGGACTGATCATCCCAAAAGAAAAAGGGGGGAAAAGGGAGTTCATGCAGAACTTACACAAAACTTGTATTACAATGGCAAGCAACCTTTTTCCTTCAGAAATTTTAAAATTTTTTAAACGATTATTTATCATGTATTATCCCCATTTAGAGAGGAAATGACAAATAGAATATAAATGATACATGAAATTTGGTCAGATGTCCGGGGAGCGGGAGGGGGATCAACATTGTCGATTCAAAGAGAGGAGGCTAATGAAAAAAGCACTGAGGAAATGTCCTTTTCCTTCTTGCTACTACTATGAGTCAAAAGAGCCCAAACTTGGCAGTTTCTTCTTTTGGTGCTTGGAAGGATAATAACATACCACGAGGTGACATTGATTGTGAGAATGGATGAGAAAAGACTTACCACTAGGAGAGTGTGGAGGATAATGAGGAGAACTAGGAACACCATGGTTCATCCTCGAGGTAGGACTTGGGGTACCATGCCCGGTGATTGACCCCCATGGTGCAACATCTCGGGTGGGGGAGGGGGCAGATCCTGTAAACATAATAATAAAATGGTATCCATTAATACATAGACAAAGCTTGAGATAATCAGATTGAAACCAATTGGCGGGTATTCATAAAGGACGTTTATCTTAAACCATGGTTGAAACATCTGCTGTACATGTATGTCCTCATGACCAATGAACAGGCAATATAGTCCAAACAATGGATCAGACGATGGTTCAAATTTTAATCTTTGTGAATTCAGGCTATTAAAAACGATTATGTAACCAAAATAATTGTACGACTTCAATGAAGTATAAAATTGTTTAAAAGAGAGTGCATTGGACAACTGTTTTATTTGTTTACCTAAAGATTGTTGATTACTAATTCAAAGTCGCCATCTTTTTGGTTTCTTTTTTAACTGATGATTTTCCTCATCTTTTTTCTATCTTTCATGAAATATATTTCTCATCATCGTTCATATGTATCCTCCCCCTTCCTCCTTTTCATGCTCAATTAAAAACCACATGACAAAAAAAGGAGAGCAGTCTTTTGCCATCCTAACTTCACCATTCTCATCTATTCTTTCACTCAATATTTTCTGCTGCATCTCCCTTTGGGTTTCTTCCACCTACCGGTACACATTCACTTCCCCTAGTAAAAAGGAAGTTTATATTGATTATCACTTTCAAACATCACCTCAGCAAAGAGGGCAAAAATTTATCAAATTACACTCAATTTTCACCAAAATAGCATCACCAAAATAGCATCATCAAACAAAAATCGATGACGAAAATCACCATCCCAGCTGGCTCTATCAAACTGTTGCTTCGTGAGCACCCCAAACATATGCCGTGAAAACGGAGCAATATGATCACTCACCAGAAGCAAAACAATCAATCTATCAAGCATTTCTTCACCAAGCCTATGGCTATCAATACATCATTTGACACATTGTGTCGTTGGAAGGAAAAACACCATGACAACATGGGCAATGACAGAGCGAGAGAAGCTAAGGACCTTTTCAAACAGGCTATAAAATATATATATATATATATATATATAAAAAACAGAATTAAAAAAATTGTTTCAGGTTTAATAGTGACAGGAGAGTGTTGCTGCACCCAACAAATGCATTATGTGTGATCTGTGCATTATAATATACATATTTGTGATGAAAACTGTTCAGAGCTCTAACATATGGTCAGGCAAAAAATGCTTTTATATATGCAAATATATTTCACCAGATAATTAGGGTTAAGCTTTGGGTTGCTATTGGATTTTTGGTCAGGTTAGGTCAAGTGACATATATTGATAGTGGAGCCATTGTCGCTGGAGCTTGCGCCATATAACTGCACTGGGGGGTGTTTCATAAAGATCCTAAAGTCAAACTTAACTCTAAGTTGGACTTAAACATTATGGAGAGCCATTTGTAGCCTTAAATCAAAATATATTAAAAAGCGAAAATTCAACTATTTTCGACCTTCATTCCACATTAAGAACATGAAATCTCCTTGATAATAGAAAATATGAATGATTTGAATCAACATTTTATGCCTTTAAAAAAGAACGTTTACAAAATATTTTCATAGATGCTAACGGCTTTCCATAATTGTTAAGACCAACTTAGAGATAAGTTCAACTTAGGATCTTTGTGAAACACCCCCCTGTTTGTGTCATTGTATTTAGCCATGGGTTAGGGTTTTTGAGGCACTCCACCAAGTCACGTCTGAACAAGGCATGGCTGGAAGCCTGGCTAGGGATTCTTTCTTACCATGCCATGGGCCATCGACTGGTCCCCTGGGTAGGAGTGGGCTAGGGATAGAGAAGGGTCCTGCTCATATCCCGGCTGCTGCTGCTGCTGCTGCTGTTGTTGTCCACCTAGGTTGTTTCTCATCGGTGTTGAGTGTTCTGCGCTCTCTGCAATAAACAAGGACGAGGAAGATCCGTCATGAATGTTCAAGTAGGTGGAAAGGGATGGTATCAATATTGGTCATATGCATGTACAATACTTGGGGAAAAACACTTCATTTGCTGTTATGTTGGTCATACACATGGCAAATATAGAACTGTACAATGTTTAGTTGGAAATGATATACCCGGTACAGTACAATGTAGCAAGAAAAACAAATGATTTTCCCATTTTTAGCAATACAAAGTAATATTTATTATGGGGAGGAGGATACATAAACTTCTTCAATAAACAACTTCTTTGAATACAAATTACAAAAAAAGTAAGTCACCTACATGCACCTTGCTCATCAAAAACACATTTTTCATAACATAACACCCCACCCCTTCTAAGGAAACTTGTTCAGAAGCACCTGCTTTTTGAAAAGTCAAGCATCTCGTATTCATTTCATCTGCGAGCGTGAGGTCTAGATATCTATTTAGAGCAAAATTCTCTCCCATCCATCCTATGCTCTGCTAAAAAGTGTGATGAGTTTAAAAGCCTGTCCCTCTTTCATATAAAAGTCAGTACCGGTATGGATTTACCAAAGAGAAAGTAATGATGATAATGTACGGAAAAATATGCATGCAGAATATTTGATTGCCATTCCCATGGCAGTAGAGATAATTTCTTTAAAACCATTATGAGTATGATCAAAGCGGATGTAATGTGAATATTATTATATGCTCTATAATTGCAATGGAATCATACCAAAACACTTCAGATTTCAGCCTCAAAAAAGCTTTCACTCTTGTTTTTTTCTTTCTTATCCTGATTTCATCCTCATTTCCTAATGGACTTTTCTTTATCCATCACTTGAAAATGAGGCATGAGGGAAATATCCTGAAGTTCCACTTGTCGATCATGCAAGGGATTGTTCCCATTGTCGTTACTTTGGTGAAAGCTGTGGAAAGTACCCCTAATCCTTTTCCCCACAAGATATAAACTCACCACAGTATTCTACTTGCATTGATCCAAGGATCTTTATACAGGAGTGTGGTCATACAACAGCTAAAAGAAAACGTTACTTTCATTGATGTAATTTGAAATATTTGTGTATCATGATTGGAGCATTTCTTCTGCATGGTCTGCTAAGAGCAAGAAGGGCTTAACTTATATAGTTTGTATCACTTTACGCACTGTTAAAGATAAAGTTGAGTTCTGGTCAGGCGATTGTATTGGGAAAGAAACGGTGTGGAATCGATCAGAAAAGGTTGATCATCTAGCATATAAGTATTGGTTTGTACTGCAAGGTTCTAGAATCATCAAAATGATAAGAAATTTGGCCCAGTCTTGGTAAAGTTACAAGCACTGTGCACAGAAAGATGTATATGGGACTACACGAACACGTGGCATAAAAATCCGTCCCGATTTTTATGCTGTTACATGCCATATGTAGAGTATTAAGGCATTTGAAGAGCCATGCATTTCAGGGAACATTTTTAATCTGGTGTTCTTCCACACTTGCATGATAACAATGATAACGCTCACAAATTATTTTTCACCTCTTCCCGGAACTCAACCTTCTCTTTAAGTGTTAACGTCTTTCTAATCTCAACTGACAATCTATTCCCTGTGCAGTTAAAGCTAAGCGTAAATAAGGGCACTAGAGACGTAACGGAGGAAAAGAGGACAAAATCTAGACTATGAACCTGATTAATATTGAGACTTCGTCAGCACTTTGATGGCACTACACAGCAGAAGAAAGCGGGATGCCAGTGTGAATTTAAAGTAGAACACGTAACTCCTTTATCTGTCAGGGAATAGCACACTGTTTCCTAAACCGGAGATGGTGGTTTTATCAAAGGAAAAACAACTAATTGCAATACCATATGGTGCAGAGGAAACCCGTGCAATCAAAAGGCCGTTTATATCTGAATTGTTTTCTTTCACACTTTCTACATTGGTTTGAAGAATGTACTTTGACTGCTGTTGGGAATTTAACAAGGGAATAATACAAAAATAATACAAGACATAACTATAAACAGACAGCTATAAGTACAGAGGTCACTCCCACTCCCTTCTTAAAGGCTCAAATTTTAATTTTACAGTATCGCTTTACAGCAAAAATGCAACACTATTATGTCACAAGCCATAGACTAGTTTGCACATGTAGTTCGGCACATATTGACGTTTAAAACAGGGAAAGGGTCTCACTTTGCACATTTTAGAGATGGGTGTATTGTACCCAAGGTGATGGAAGTGCTTCATGGATAACTTTTGTTTCCTCCTAATGCAAAAGATACATACTTCCGACCTTGTATCACGGATTGACCTGTTGTTGTGTAATGCTTACAATGCACAAACTTCATGAGTATGAGCACATATCTAGTATTTTGTCTCAGTGGGTTTTCTAATCTTGCACAATAAATGACCTTTATCTGCTCATGCGCAGATTGGGATCTACAAACTGGCCTATACCTGACCATGATTCCCTTTTTGCACTGAGTAGATAACTTGAGTTAGTTTACCTCGATTTGACCAGGTGCCTGATGAGCTAGCGGATGCTGTTGAACCAGTGGAGTACCGGTGGTTGGTTATGTTGTCCACTGAGGGACTTCTGGAGGGGTTCCTGTAGGGACCAGTAGGCATGATGTTGCTACCATAGCTTGGCAGAAAAGCTTGTCCTGGAGGAGCAAGATAAAGAAAGAGTAAAGGGGAATGGTGAATGTTGGTGACGTGTCACGTGTCAATGCTCAGTGATTCAAAAGATCTATCAACAAATATCCATGAAATACATTAAGTACAAGGAAGAAAGCAAAATAAATCTATTGCTCAATCAAGCATTCACTCTCACATCAATCTATCAATCATTCCACAATTAATTGACATCAACCCATCAAGAGACTAACGTACCAACAACTCATCCAGTCCATCCATAACTCAATCAGGCAATCAATCAGACATTCAATCTCACTCGATCAATCCTTGTTAAGTCATTTCCAAGCAAATTCATTCCAATGCACTCCAGGGCACCTCAACATACAGTTTATTGGTCATTTGAGTCCTTATCCCATGCTGAATACAAGAGGGCATACGAACTCCAATAGAGAATCAAGATACGTGTACTATCCCTGTCGCAGCACTAAATGTCCTTTAGCAAGACATTAATCTACACTTGCCACACTCTACCCAGGTGAGGTAAATAGGTACCTGGATGAAATAAATTCTTTGAAATGCTTGAGCGCTGTAATGGAAGCCATGCTAAAGCCAGAGTAATAAATAATGGAGCATCAGGAGTGGCGATGTGCCAGACATGAGTGCCATACAAGACTTCACTATTATTGTTATTATTATTAATACTATCTTCTAACAAAACTCCACAGCACATTAAAGGACACAGAGATGTCAGCTATAAACATAGCTACATGTATCACTTATAAATATTAACTGCCTATTTTTTTTTTTTTTTTTTTTTTGGGGGGTCATAGCTAATACACACTACAGCCAATTGGCCAGCTTCTTCTTAAATATGCCCAGTACTGTCTGCAGATCAACTTAGAGGTATAGTTTTGATGAACCACGACCCTACAAGCAGTCAATATTTGTAAAGCGTCCTCTTGGTATTCAAAGCAGCCAATGTCCTTTTAGGTCTTTTTACTCATACTTATATCCAGTCTGTGTTGGAACTACCATTGAAGACTATGAAGATGATTATGATTAAGGGCTTTTGCCTAACTTTGTTGAGTTGCCAGTCAGGCAACTGGGAAAATTGCTTTGGTTGCTGCAGTCAACTTGTGGTGATAGAATGGTGATAGGCCTAATTGTTTTTTTTTTTTTGGGGTTATGGGGGTTATGGGGTGGGGGGTTGTAGCCAAGGCAACAAGGAGGGAACTTTCAGGTTGACCACCAGGATTTTAGGTGGTCAATGGCACCTACAACTGTAGCCAGCTATTGATTTAAGCCCTAGTTACATGTAGATCAATAAAACCACTCTGAAATCTGATCAGATCTTTAAAAATCTACGGGTAGTCGTAAATGATTCGATCGGATACAGTTACATGCTCATCACTTGCAATTTAATTCATGATAACCACCAGCAAATGCTGTTGCTCTCCATGTTTATGATCATAATTTACCTGATACGAAAGTCATTAAATGACAATAAAAGAATTCAAGATGAAACCTACTACGCCCAACAAATCAAATTACAAGCATGTGACAAAGACAGGATGAACATGATAGAACTTCCTTGAAATCCTTGTGATTCCTACCTCTGTCTCTTCCCTCTTTCTATATTTTTCTCTTCCAAAGTTTAGATTTCTTTCTTTCTCTATTCTCACGTCTTTCTTTTTCTCTTCTGGAGTCTAGATTACTCTCCTTCTCTCTCTCTCTCTCTCTCTCTCTCTCTCTCTCACATGTAGTGTAAAGTGTTCGATACATGCAAGCCAATAAGCCATCAATCATATTTTCCTTTATTTTCAAAACTTACAAGTGTGAAAGTTTAACTTTAAATGATGCCAATTTCCTAAAACATTGCTTCCCATTATAGGATTATAATATTTTGATTTGCGTAAACCATATTGTCCAAACAAGCCCTCGAGTGGGAATTCACGCAAAACCATCTGCATAATTTGTAAGGGGACTATGAGCTTTTCAAAGTAAATCCCCCTGTCTGTCTCCTGTTTTACCGAGATGCATCCATTCCTTTGCCCTGGAGTAAGTTCTTGCTAACACGAAGGCTGTGATCAATAAGCTCTGTCCATGTTCATTGAACTCTACACCATGCACATCTCCTAAGGGGTCATTCACACGAGGGAAATCATCATGTACAGGTGATTCGATGTATGTCTTACAGGACATGTGGTCTCCTGCTTTTTTCTTTGTAAGAAACTTGCTAAACATACATACATGTACATGTAAGATATCCATTCTCCCCCTTATATCTTATTTTTATGCAGATTATGTTTTCACGATGGTTTGGCACCAATCAATATATTTGTTTTTGCTTGTATTTTAACTAGAAACATATTTTGTCAAACTTACATGTTACTCATTATATTTATTTGTATTGATGTGAAAAAGTGGAAATAAAACAAACAAACAGACATAAGCACAACATTCCTACCATACTGATGGAGGCTATATACAAGAATAAATAAAAAACAAGTAGTTGTGTTGCAGAATTATTACATATTGATTATTGGTTAATGGTCTTTTCAAGTGATTTTCATTTTTGTCTCATCTCTTCTTTTTTGTGTAAAATAAAGAATAGAATGAATATGTTGAACAGGACACATTTCACTGAAACTGCCGTAGAAACATACAGATACCCTGAGATAACTGTAGAGGGAAAATGCTGTACACTACACAGATTACATAACATACATTAACATTCATATACCGGTACATGTATATCTGTTTGGGGAAAAAGCATGGAGTTGTGAAAATTTCTTATACTGCAAGACTGGAATTCTTCATACAGTTCTTGTATAAAACAATGGACAAGCCTCCATTTCGCTCTTCAACTTTTCCCTAACATTTTGTTAACACAAGTAAAACTTCATAGTAATGATCACGCACCATGTCCAACACAAGAACTTGGGGACCCATGCGCATCTGGAGCCTGTTTTTTGACGAAACCCTGCATAAACTTGTACAACATCTATGGAGTAATCGTGCCAAACATCGTACAGATGGTACAGTAGCCTATCCCTTGTCTGAACCGGGGTTAAACAACTGCAAGGGGAGTCATCTCAAGGCGTCTCAAGAGGCCAATACGAGCCGAAGAGCTGTTGGATCCTAGCCAGCCATCTTGCTCAAGCAGCTCTCACTCCCTATTGACGTCAGGACATAAACAATCCACCTTCATGGAGGAATTTAGACAAGCTCAATTTCCTTCCTTCTCCTACTCCTACATTAACATTGGGTATATTGTCTGCTGAGAGCCAGAAGGGCGTAAACATGAACATGATTTTACATTGTGTTATAGCCCTTTAGGCTGTTGGGAGATGCTCTAAAGGATCCTCTTCCAAGTAAAACAGCTCATCAGATTTGTATGAAGGCCTACTCACTCACTCCATTGCTCACTTTATTGTCTGCTAAGAAACAGCATTAACTTAAAGTTCAGGGATATGTGTCAACACCCATCTACATGTGATTTTTAATAGCTTAGCAGACAAATATACCTGTTCATATAGAAACGATGCATGCGAATGAGTTCATTATACGATCTATTCGCATTCGAGTTGAGGCTGTATGCATCAATCATACTCAGCCTGACGGATTTGTACGATAGGCCCATAAACAGCCTCAACAAGAGCAGATAGATCCTGTAACAAATGAATGAAAACATGCATCATTTGTTTTGTACAATGAAACTCCTAGATGCTTGTTGTTTCATGTAAAAAGAATTCATTTCAAGATTATTCCATGTCATTATCACTGACACAAATAAACCCCAAGTTTAATGGGCTTACTTTAGCGCACACAGTGCTATGGGATAATTGACTAGCTGTGAAAAAAGTCAGTAGTCAATGGGTTAATTGACTAGCTGTGAAAGAAGTCCGTAGTCAATGGGTTAATTGACTGACTGTGAAAGAATTCAGTAGTCAATGAGTTAATTGACTAACTGTGAAAGAAGTCTGTAGTCAATGGGTTAATTGACTAACTG
Organism: Mesocentrotus franciscanus; assembly: GCA_037976565.1. NCBI lineage: Eukaryota > Metazoa > Echinodermata > Echinoidea > Camarodonta > Strongylocentrotidae > Mesocentrotus > Mesocentrotus franciscanus. Next base: position 26,466,556 of record CP137673.1, read on the forward strand.
TGAAAGAAGTCTGTAGTCAATGGGTTAATTGACTAACTGTGAAAGAAGTCAGTAGTCAATGGGTTAATTGACTAGCTGTGAAAGAAGTCTGTAGTCAATGGGTTAATTGACTGACTGTGAAAGAATTCAGTAGTCAATGAGTTCATTGACTAACAGTGAAAGAAGTGACTAACTGTGAAAGAAGTCTGTAGTCAATGGGTTAATTGTCTTAACTGTGAAAGAAGTCCATGGTCAATAGGCTAATTGTCTAACTGTGAAAGAAGTCCGTAGTCAATGGGTTAATTGTCTTACTGTGAAAGAATTCAGAAGTCAATGGGTTAATTGACTAACTGTGAAAGAAGTCAGTAGTCAATGGGTTAATTGACTAGCTGTGAAAGAAGTCTGTAGTCAATGGGTTAATTGACTGACTGTGAAAGAATTCAGTAGTCAATGAGTTCATTGACTAACTGTGAAAGAAGTGACTAACTGTGAAAGAAGTCTGTAGTCAATGGGTTAATTGTCTTAACTGTGAAAGAAGTCCATGGTCAATAGGCTAATTGTCTAACTGTGAAAGAAGTCCGTAGTCAATGGGTTAATTGACTAACTGTGAAAGAAGTCTGTAGTCAATGGGTTAATTGACTAACTTAACTGTAAAAGAATTCAGAAGTCAATGGGTTAATTGATTAGCTGTGAAAGAATTCAGCAGTCAATCAACTGTGTCTCAATAGAAAATATGATATGATAAAGAAATTACTAATCAAATTAATTAGAAATCACAGGCTTTGCTTTGGCTCTCAGTCTAAGCAGATGATATATAGAAAGAACAGGAGTCTTCAATCAACAGATCCAGAAGAAAGAAACATTGTGAAGCTGCCTCCTGACTGGTCTGTGTAGTCAAATTCTATGTGACAGGTTTGATTTTTTTCAAATCATGTCATTTAAAACTACTCAAAAGAAGGTCAAAGTTCAAAGTTCAGGAGTACAGGATCAATGTCCTATAGGCGGGGATCACATTTGCCATAAACACTTGGGCTTATGTTGCCCTCTCAGATTCCCCACGGTACAATACATCTAATATATACAAGACCCTTGAGAAATATGGGAGTGTACTCTGTAGAGTCTGTAGTATCATGTAGATGCTATTGTAGATGCTATTGTCATTGAGACCGATGTCTTGTATGGTAGAGAACTGGTGACAAAAAAAAAATGGAAAGGTATATTACATAAAAATGAATTACAGTAGAATGTGTGCACTTGATGAATAACTCAAAGGTATCAATGCCTAATTACACATTCATGAAGAGGCATGAGATAGACCCTACACGTTTAATATCTGCTTAAACTTTGAAAGCCAGAACCTAGAAGGGCGTTACTTCTGTAATAAAGGATAAAACGTGACACCCTTCTGACTCTCAGTGGATGATATCATCTTGATAAAGGAAAAGGGTACTAACAAGAGTCAAGAGTCAGAATTTATTATGAATTTTTATGAATGACAAAGCTAAAATTCATGATGTCACACTCTGATGTAAGACTTTCTAACCAATAGGCCTCTATATTTTTATCTGCCATTTTTGCCATTTTCATGGGAGACTGTTTTGTCTTCACTACTTCATTTTTTCTATGTGAACTTTAATATCTGATGTCAAAATCAAATGCAAAACTTAAACGAGAGAAAATGTAACTTTCCACTTCAATTGTCCATACAGGAGGGAAACTTAAAGGATACTATGAACGAAGGCATAATTTACCTTACATTACATTACACACAGGATATTCGAGTCTTCTCACTATCATTTTCCACTTCACAAAGTCTTTCCTGGTCAATTTTCTGCCTGCTTTGACTGCACACAACCCCCAAAGCTTGCTGAGCATAAAAACTAAGTTCAAGGAAACTACATGTACTCATTGTCTGTTTGCAGCCAGAAGGGCATTCATTCATTCATACCAGAGTTAACCCATTGCCTACTGGAACCGGATAGTCCCTGTATTAAGCCTATGAGAATTAGAGAATTCAATAGTCAACGGGGTACCACCCTTCTGGCTCAAGACAGATATTGCGTATGGCTGATTCCTAGTACGCACATCAAATCTGCTTCAATACTCCTGTTGAATACTTTAAGAATATTTCATATGGTACGAACCAGAGAGCAGGACTCGTATCAGTAACTCAGAGTTCGATGATTTGTTCATTGGAAGTGTTTCATAACTTTCTCTCAACATAGTCAACAGAAATAAAGACAAGAAGATCAGTTACGATGTGATCATGGCCGGTGCAGTTACATATACATGGACGGTGTTTTATTTCAAACCCTTCACTGCTGTTCACCCATAGCATGTCTAGACAACATATGGGGGGAGGAGACAGTGATTTCATTCCAAGCCTTCTTAATCTCACTATCACTGCTGGTCTTCCCACATCCAGACATTTCTTCAAGTCACTTATCCACCATATCTCTACACTCTCTGTAATTTTGTTTTCAAGCGCTATAGTACATTTTGTTTTTAGCATTCCTAAATGATCAATCATCAATATTACTATCATTATTATTAAATTGTCTGTTTGGAGCCAGAAGGGTGTTAACTCATATACTTTCACACAGAGTTAACGCCCTTCTGGCTCTGAACAGATGATATCTACATTTATGTTACTTCACATCTTCACCTTCATGTGCCCTTTAATTTTGTGTCTGATTTGGAAGAAGTTCACCAAGATTTCAAGGTATCTACACTTTTTCGTGGCCATCGGCAATGAAAAGAATGCTCTGACTTTATCTAAATCTCTCACAGTGGGAGTAATACTTATAATAATAATAGTAAAATATACATAGGGTCTATACATGTATAGTGCTTAATATTAATGTTTCTAAGCACTGTACTACATGTATTATTACCATTATTATTACTATTATTATCATTATTATTATTATACTCATCATATGACAGCTACAATCACCATTGGTCTATCATAATGAGGAATTGCATGATACCCAGTTTACAACAACAAAAATGGAGCAAACCCCCCTTAACGTATTTAGACATGGTCAATTACTTTTATTATTTATTCAGGGTTACTTTTTTTTAGTAAACAATAAACTTCCTGCAAAACAACAGCTTCTACTTTAACTCTTACAGTAGCAGAATGAAATCACTTAATATTTCGAATGTATTAGGAAAATAAGAATTCAATAACAACAAAATTATGTCTCAAGCCTGCTAGAACTTTGTGCAAGGGTGGTAGAAGAAAATTCCCAATAATTTATAATGTACTCTAAATTACATTCTTCTGTTAATATCCTTTTGCTACACACACAATTACTATTTCAAACACCGGCACACATGGGGTGAAAATTTGTCAACACCATGGTATATAAAGGGCATGCACGTGACGTAACTACCAAAAGAAAAAACAATCCCATTATATTATAGTCATCCCACACAATGCATTGTTTGGCTAATGACAATTTGCATTTGTTTACCTTCAGATTGAAGTGATACTGTATTGTCTGAGTGAACTGAGTGAACTGAGTGGACTGTTTGGACATTGACTTTTGACCTTTGGCCTGAAATCTGATCACCACATCTTTTTTTCTACGAAAACGAACAATTGTTTAATGCTCAATGCATGCAAATATGCAATCCTTAATTAAATAGCAGTCTACATGCAATGTTCTGCTGACCTAGGTGTTCATTCACCAGAAGACACTACACCTAACACTGCATTACAAAACCTGGGATATCAATTATTTTGTTGTTCATTGATTCTCGATGGTTCACCCCCTGCTTGAATACTTCCAATACATTTTCAATCTTGCAAATTTTGTTTTGTAAAAAGACAAGAGTCTCTGACACTCTGCACACAAAATAAGGGACAGGGAGCATAGGCAATAGTCCCCCAAACAAATAGTAATAATGAAGATGAAATAGGCCCTACATAAAGGACTCCCATAAATATGTTGTACTAATAAAGCATGTTCAATATGCCCCCCCCCCCACAAAACAAAACAAAATTGGCAGATAACACAGGATTTCCTTCTATGATAATACTTCTGTAAATACATGTAGGTTGAAATATACTAACTATATGTACATTGCCAAGACAAGATTGGCTTAAAGGTAGATCCTGTTCATGCATGCGGACTCTGTATGTCTAGAGTAGAAATGCATGGTACATGTATTATATACAACCCTAAGTAAATAAATCAAATAAAATTAGCTACTTGCAGAGGTTAATGTGTATACATGCGACCTATTATGTGGAAATAAAGGAAAAGCTTGTCATATCAACGGGGAGGCTGGGAATTTTCTTTCAGGAAAAACAACTGATACAACAATGAAAACAATTGATGTAAACGGTGGCGCCATGTCGTAACAGCATGCAACGTCAAGTCCCAATGTCATAATACAATAGGAGTCGGCAAAGCTCAATCAGTACTGGTGCATGGACAATTTATTAAATGCCAACAGATCCACATGGTCCTTTATAAATATAGAATTTTATCCTGCATTAAAAGTCTTTTCAGACTTTAGTTAAACCAAGCTTACCGGTAATTGATTTTCATTAAGTACCAATAAATTCATTTAAAAAAAAATTATCTTGTAAAAGTATTTCATAATAACCTGTTTATCAAAATCTTATAAAATGCAATCATATATAGGGGCTCCACATTACCCTGTGTAAAGGGGGTGTCCTACGCCAAAATGAAAAAGATATTGGGATTATTGGGTGTACACAAGGGCCTGTATTTAATTTTACATTTGTGGCAGCCTTTAGTGAATTTTTAGGGATCCATGTACACCGGACCCTAAGAATATCTGAAATACTGTTTTAATAATACAAAATTCAATAGGAGAATGAATGTGCAAGTAATGCAGAGTTTAAGTAGATGACACTAGCTGTATATTTACTTTAAACCAATCTTTTTAATGGTTTCTTGCATATATATGGCAAGTCATCCCTGTGGGCTGTGTAATTTCTCACATCACTGAAACATGACACTACAAATCAGGGTTGGTATTAAAGCCCTTTGTTCGTTTCTGGGACTGTTACGTAACACTATTTACATGAGTGCATAATACAATGTTTATGAGTTATGTAATAATGTTTATGTAGTGCACTGACAATGTAACCTATAAATAACATGGGAAAACGTTGGATCACTGGCTGCAACTTCCAACGTGTATAGCTCAGCTACACCACTCCCAAAAGTGCCTTTCAGCTAGGGCAGTTCCACTCCCAAAGGGGAAAATGTGAAGGGAATTGATAGTATAGGTGTAGAATTTTGTAGATACAGTCTTTATTGACCCTCAAACAGACTCTATTCACAGCGAAGCACCTCAAATGACTCCAGCCAGTATTTATCATACATCTACCTGTATAAAGGGGCCCATCAATTCTAGACACTGTTCACAATTCAGTCCCGCAACCAACAAAACAGTGTCCATAGAACCAGGATAGAATGAAAAGAGTAGAATGAAAAGGCTAGTTTGGAGGTTATTACACTACAGAGATGGCCATGAGACAATATTAATGTGTCCTCCATATAGAAGCACAGTATACAATTTGTGATGACATGGTTTGGTAGACAACCAGACGAGAGAAAAGTGAAAAGTGGAAATAAAATGTAGTGCATTGTAGGAAAGATGCAGTACTGCTGTCTGATAAGCACAAAAACAACAAAAAGCATAACTATATGAAGTCATTTGGGTAGCCTAATTCTTTCCTGAATGGCTGAATGCATAAACAAAAAAAGTCTGGATAGTATGCTTGTACATACATGTAATCTATGGAACTTTGGATAAACATTTCTTCAAATCAAATACCCTCTCATCACACTTTACTATTCAGTATCATCTCATTTTGCTTGATTGTAAATGCGTGACAGGAATATATCCATTTCAGTTTGGAAGAAGTAAATTAGACAACATGATAATGATACCTGTTCATGTGATGACAGCATAACTTTATACAGTAACAATTATTCTGCATCAGTAGAGATTCCAGGGAAACATCAATGGGGAGATACCAACAAGCAAAACAAGGTAACTATAACATAGATTCTTTGTAAATTAATTCTAACAGGACCTACACCAGTGAAAAAAATACACGGGGGCTCAGGGCGAATTTGCCCCCGAAATGCCCAAAAGAGCCCCCGAAAATCAGAAAAGAGCCCCTGTAAATTTGCATAGAGTTCAATGCAAAACAAATTTTAGAAGGTTATTTTTATGCAGGCAAGCTCGAAAAGTAGCCCCCGAAAAATAAATATTAATTTTTGCCCTGACCTACACAAATACATATTGCTACTATATTCCAAGTACTGCACTGCAAGCATATCACCAATCTCTACCTGTAAAACTAGCACTGTATACTTGATATCACAATGAGACTTGATAAATATGTTCCATTGTTGGGTAGTTTCGAGAGGGATAAAAATACACCCCCTGGGTTGTATGCATTTGCCCTGCCTGCACCCGTACTAGTCTGTTCACAACAATCCCTTGTACACTTCTGCACATGGACAATACCACAACAAACTACATTTTCCTTTGTAACAATAACCCACAATGAGTTACAGCATCATGCATGGCTTATGATTATCATACCCAGCAAAATGGCAATAATATACTCTAACACAGGCTAACAGTAAGAGTATCATAATTAATATATCCCAAGACCCAAGTATTGCATAGATAACAAGTGTACAGCAACTAAGAGGTCATCATCCGAATGGCAAGTTTACTATCAAAACCACATTGCACATGCTTGTACGATGCAGAGCAGAGAAACATATATATTTCCACCGTACTATTACTATTACTGGCAGACTACAAATAACTTTGTAATGGTCTTACCTGATCCGAGTATATCCTTCTAGAGACACGTGTCCGACCACAAAACAAATCAAATTAATCATGTGAAACAAACGTAAAGCTGGAAAAACAGTACATCCCCTTTTTGGATCCGTGCGGAACCATTCGTCCACTAGCTGCACTCTTCCAAATCAGCGCCACACCATGGGCATGTTTAAAATGATATCATCAATTCAAAAGACCACTGATATTGAGGCCAGTTGTGTGCCTTCACAGCAGTGACAAAGCTCTGAGCTCTGACCTGTAAACACACACGTACACATAATACGCTGTATACACATACTCCCTATACATAGGCTAGGCTTCTCCCTGAAGAAGAGCATGGTACATATTCCATATTTAGCCTGCACACGCAGACCCTCCGTCCCTTATCTGATCAGAAAATAACTTCCAATTTCAATTTGAGATAAGACGAGTGCTTGAGTGATTTATCAAAACAACAAGGCACTTCAGCTAATCTACGACAGGCTAATGAGGAAGTCGGCCATCTCTCTTTCAGATGAGATGCGTAGTTCTTGTGTGTAGAGCATGATGGAGTCTGGATTCTAGACCATCGCCAAGCATACCCTATGCATGAGTAGAGGAGTGACCAGATTGACAAGGATGTCCCAGATATGTGGTGGGAGCAATTATGGGTTGCTTGAGTGGACTCTAACTTCATTTTACTGGTTTCATTTTCACTTTGATTCAATAAAGAATGCACAAATTTACCGCTACAAGCCCGCGTGGTCAAATCGAAGAGAATGAAAAGATCAAGTGTTTGTTGTGCTAAAATCACAAACTATTCCACCAGAAGGACAACTTCTTGACGACATAGAGTCTGAGTCTGTATCGTAAATTGAATGCGTGATCTTGGGGAAAAATATCAGTGATATCTTTGAGATTTAACCTTCGCTATTTAAAAACCGTGGGTTAAGTACATACTCTCAACAATGTATACTTTACTCACAAATTCCCCCATTCAGTAGAACAAAACAATGCAAAACAACATTCTTAAGCGCCAATAGTTGGTCACAACAGCATACCAAGGATATCAATCAGCATGAACAATATGCAACTGCATGCGTTTAGAAAAGTCGTAAATGCATTGTTGAAAGCAAACCTAATGACCCATTTCCGGCTTAGATAACAGAAGAGAAAAAAAAGACAACCATTTCGGAATATATATTTAAAAATGTACAAGCAATACACTGTGAATCTCAAATTTGTTTCAAGGACTTTGTTAAAACTGTCATTTCGGAGACAAAAAGGGATGCAGAACAAAACGATCTTTGATAGGAGGTATTGGCAAAAGAGTCCAATTTAGCATTATTGAATTAAAATGTCCCCAAGAATTAGAATGAAAAATGGGTGCAGAATAAAAACCCTGGCTACAAAGAAGCATTTCCCACGGATTACAGTCATAAGTTGTATTATCAATGGTAAATAATTGCTTCCATTTTGAACATACCCCGGTAAGCCCATAGGCATTGGACTTGACTAACTTCCAACAGTTACATACCATGCCCCATGACATTTGTAGATTCAGATCACATTTTCCCACAATCATTTCCTCAAGTTCTCCATACTAAAAAGATTCCGCAAAAAAGTTGGAATTATTATATCCCTTTTGCATTGAAATGTATTTATGCATACACTTACAGAATGATTTCTTCAATTAACATGATCGCATCGATAGACTATTGACAAATCAACCTAACTAAGGCAACTTCAATAATGGAATGTGAAAACATTACAAAAATGTATTACTTAATTCGAACATGATTTCTACTAGATATACATATATATACAACAGGCCAGGGCATTGAAATTGCCCATGGGTTGATCTTTCAAAAGTTTTTGCAATTGTATTCCATAGCCACTTTTATATTGACCATAATTATATACCATTGACTTTTAATACATCCTACTGAATTATTTAGGAAAAATGACAAAGAAACTGTCCATCAGCACAGCCTATGGTCACACAACTGGGATTTGAATCATTTAAAATGAGTATCTCTGCAATGGCAAAGCACACAGCATATATGTACCGGTATGTACAACATCCGAAGTACAGAGATGATTGTGATCATGATAATCAACTTCTACCCTGAGCCCTGGGAGAAAGAGCCTGGGCTCTCCTGCAGGTACCCTGGTGCGGCAGCATCGTATATCACAAGAACGTGTCTCCTACTCGACTATCTCCTCAACAACCTTCCCTCCCTCGTGTTCTCAAAGACACGGTGTTCGGTGGCATACAAACAGTAGAAAACACACACACACATCTCAAGCACATCACAAGCGAATTCTAATGACATTACATTCTGTTCACGTCATCAAAAGACAATTAAAGCGACGAGATAAAAATCACTGAATTCGGTCTCAAAGGTGACAAGTAGATCACATTGTGCCTACGTAATTGCTGATAATATGCAAGATCATTCTCTTTCTCCTTTGTTCTGTGCCAAAGTTGAAACAACATGTTGTTTACAGATCAAAGTTGTGTGCCTTGAATGAACTATTTGAAATATTGTTTGATCAGAATAACTTTGTGGTTGTCCTGACGACAGATTTTACCCCCCCCCCAAAAAAAAAAGAAGACAGTATTATAAGTTCTTTACTTGTCTTTTCTGCAAGAGCAGTAACAACAGTATCTGAAAGTTAAGTATTAAATCTACCATTTCCAAAATACTGTCCCTACAGGCTCTGTAAATCCTGATCTAACACTAACAGTCCAGTTTTTAGAGAGTGCAATTATATTTCCACCCACATCTTATAAAAATACAAGTCTAATTGACAGATTAATTAATTTTCTAATTGTGTATCACATTACAGGATATAAACGAGTATGTAATATGATGATATACTGTAGAACGTAAATCTAAAACCAGCTATTTAATCCAATGAAGATGGTTTCACTTTCTTTCAACACTTGGTATCAAAACATGTTGATATTTGTCCAGCTCTGAGTCCCACTCTGAGGTACACATCATAATATTATGAATACTTTTAAAACAAATATATGAACATATATGACATTCCTATGATATAGCATACTTAGTAGTTTTACTTCCTCCACCATACCAATCAGGAATCATAACATAACATATTCAAGGTCCCAGGAGAATGTTTTCAAATATTAACTACAGACTCACAAGCATTCGCACACATGTTATTGGGCACATTTATAGCGATAGGAGGATGAATTGCCCAGTTTGCCTTTATTTGTAAATATGTTTATTTGTTCATATTATAACATGTTTATTATTGTTCATATTATCCCATGTTTATCTTTGTTCATATTATCATATGTTTATCACTGTTCATATTATCACATGTTTATCATTCTTATACTATTGTTATATTTAAAAACTATGTAAATATGTTTGTACTCTCATACCCCAAGAGGGGGTCGATACTCGATAGAGTCAATACAAATCTTACAATCTTACAATCTTACAATCGTACATATATGTAGCCGATTTCAAGGAAAGTCCTGGTCTTATCTAATAAACAACATTTGCTCATAAGCATAAACAGTGCGTTAAATCACAAATATCCCATTAATTTCATTTTCATATGAATAATCATGATTTTAAAAAAATACCATGACAATTTCCTAAAGGTTACCGACTCTAACCACCAGACTCCATAAAATGTGGTATAAAAAACCGAGAGCAAACATAAACCAGAGACATCCTGCATAAACCAAGAGCATTAATCACATTTAACCAAGTGCATGTTCCTGTTATATTACAGTATGTTTCTTAAAATCATATAAAATAAAATTTCAGGATGTGTAGCAATTTTTCACTGTTACCTTTTATCTGCCAAATTTTGGTTGGCAATCAAATATAAGAAGTAAAAATATGTATCTCAGTTCCATGACAGAATGAACTTCAACCAATATCTTAATTTGCTCCATTGCAGCTCTACAATCAAGAGAATTTTCAACAAAAAAGGTATCTCAAGAAAGTAATCAACATCTATCGTCTATTTTGATTAAAGACTCAACTAAATGTTTATAAAATAATAAGTATCTTTCCTTGACAGCACTTAGATCATCTAAAAAGGTAAACAGTGCACATTACAATTATGATCTTGTCTTAAACTCAGAGAGCTCATCAAATTCATCCAATAACTTTAAGTCAACATCCAGTTATCATTTGATGATTACTAATTGCGATTCAAAGATCCATGGATTTAGCCATGAAGTTGATAGGTACCCTGCTTACGTGTGGGATAAAGTACTTCAGTATAGGAAGTCCAGAACTTACCTCAATCTTTTTCTTTCACAGTAGAAAATGGAATAGTGCAGCAGTTTCTACTTTCTAGTCCAAAAACCAAGATAAATCCAATAACAATCAGGAAAACATGGTATAAACAAGACACTCCCAATGCACTCAAGTGGTATCAAAACAACTTGACTACCATGAAGTTCAATTCAACCTAGAATCCAAGACATACATCTTTCCTGCATTCAGCTCCAAGTACAGAGAAGCACAACACTGACCAACGGATTAAACTTTCATGAAGAATAGTGCGGCAGCGGTTCATTCATCAACCAAGTTAAATTAATCGGCAATCGGCAAAATTTGGTAAAAAACAGGATAATCGCAATATAAACAATTGTTCAATAATCACTTCACAACACTCAAGTTCAATTCAACCAATCCTGAAGAGACAAAGACATACACTTGTATCTTTCCTGCCTTCAGCTTCGAGTACAAATGAGCACAACACTGACCAGCCGACTAATCCATGGACTCCACCACAAACTGAGGGTATAATTGCAATCGAGAGAGTTCCGAACCTTGTAGTTGTTTCTTTATCCACCTCTCTGTCGGTGACTGAAAGCGAGAGTCCATGCAACCGTCTATCTGTTTGCCTGCTTTGCATAGTGAGATTAATCCAGGAATTAATCATCTGTTTGTTTTACATGAGTGTACAAGATGGCATACCGCCAATCTAACCACAAACACAAACACACACACACACACAGATACAGAAATGCTGAATACAGATGAGTATGTAAGATAGGATAAGAATTACAGAATATTCACTGACACTTTGCGGAATCAATCAAAGAAAAAAGTCGTTAGGAACTTTCCGGCTTGATCTCCATGAGGAAGTGTCATTAAGTATTGGTTTTTTATTTGATCTGTAATGCATTCTGGTGCGAAAGCTCTATGATTTGTGCCAGTTCTTTAAATACATTGAAAACAATGCTAAAAACACATCTCTTTAAGTCTTGTTCTTAAATAGCCCTCTGACATTTTGCCTTTTATATTTTGTATAGATTAACGTAGGATACTATTAATTTATGAACTATTTGTATTTTGGTTGTAAGCGATTTGTAATTATGTACATGTATTATTTTCATTTGCAAAGTTTTAATGTTGATTGATTTGGTGTAATTTGTAATGCAAATTCTGTTTCCTTTACTTCTCAACTTTTTTTCATCTAAACCGCTTAGAGGCTTTTTGCAATTTGCGGTATAGAAATGTGTTATTATTATTATTATTATAAAGATAAGTAGTGTGAAAACGGTTAGCATACTTTGTAGTTCTAGAATGTATAAACATAATACTGTCATCACTTCTTCACAATGCTGAACAATATTATTCAATTGTTATAAGGACTGGAAAACAAGTGTTAAGCAATGCTCTATACAATGTATTTGACACAAAATGGCTACACATGGAATTAATTTACATTAAGTTTAGGCCCTAAAAGAGCACTAGAAATGTCATAAATAATAATAAGAGCTATAACCATGCACTTTGAAGGCATTTGCGGTCTGAAACAAGAACTCATCTATCCCTTTAAACTACCCAGATACGCCAAGCACAGTTAACATACTTTGTTTTCACCTGTATGTATGTAATCTTCTGCTTGGAGCTAACATCTTTCATCAAATCGATAATGTCAACATGGAATGATCCTTCAGGTCATCCCAATGCGCAGCTCTTAAAGTGAACCGGTAACATTGTTGAAGGTTGATGAATAAAATGCATAATTTTTGTATGAAATGTTGCTTATCATATTCCTTCTACCGTACTAACCCTCGAACATGCAAAAAATCCTGGAAAAATTCTCAAACCACAAAGATATTTATGGTGTCTTTGAAGGCGTCACTGTGCGACACCCTCTAACAGTAAATTCTCCCAACCAATTTTTTTTATTTTCCAACCTTTTTTCCATGACATAAACAGGCTTTTAAAAATCTTTCAACACTTAAATGTTTGGAATGGTATATAGAGCCAATTCACTGCTTTATGACGATTTACATTCACCTAAAATTTAATTAAATTACAGTAACATAGTTGGGAGAATTCAGGAATCGATCAGATCAGTTTTTCCCAATTTTTATCATTAATAATGGTCTGTTTTCACTCAAACTTTCAGATTATCGTTAATTGTACATCTAGCATTGAAGTCACTACCTTAGCACCATTATCTCTCATCTGAACAATGTTATCCAGTCCCTTTAACGTCTATTCAGCGTCAGACGGCGTTAACTCTGTGTTAGAGTATATGAGATAATGCCCTTCTGGCTCCAAATAGAACAAAGAAGAGTATAGATAGACGAGCATGCATGCATGCACACCTGAGCATATGTTTCCCACATGCAGTTCATCTCTCCATAGAGATCCATATGTGCGTGTGTATCACTGCTCATGCTTGAAAACAGAATCTACTGTTCACTGAAATTCAGTTTGGAAGTACGGTTCCGCTCAGTTCATTCATCATTATTCATATTAAAGATATGTAAGATATCATTATTATTATTACTATTACTTCTTAAATTCCAACTACTTCTTTCAATGGCATTTTTGTGGCTAGGAAGTAATGTTGAATAATGCAGAATAATTCACTGAACTGATAGAATGTATATTGAGAAATATGGGCCCTGTTTCATTAAATTTGTTATTAACAAAAAGGCTAAAAATTATATGACAAACCTGCTCTCAGCCTCTCAGCTGATCAAATGTAATGATTCTGGTAGCTTATAACAGGTATTGTAACTCGTTATTGATGACAAATTTTATGAAACTAGGGCCTTGATTAAGATTTCACAGACAGGTAAGCATTTGCCCGTATACGACAACTCTAAACTTCATAAATGATCTGAGAACATGAATGGCAGAAATACTTTCCACTTTCCATAAACATAATTATGTTTTCACCAAGGGGCAACATTCATACTTCATACAAAATAACTAACTACATGTAGATCTGTAATGACCATTGACTGCAGTTTTCTATTTCTTCATACCGTCAGTTTTCCTGGAAACCAAATCCAATTTCATACACAGAGCGAAGTCATTGGCTTACTCATTGATCCTTTCCTAAAATGCTATTCACAGAAGGGGCAGGTATGTAATAAATTCATGGGCCAAACACCAACATGACTTCATAATGCATACACCTCTCACCTTTCCGAAGGTTCTCTTTCAGGCACCAGGGTTAAGCAGAATCCGAATGAACCCAATCATAACATGAACATGAACAATAACCATAGTACCAACGCACAGGTAGACAACCCCCAGACTCATTCACGTATCCATATTTGTACAGGCATGAACTTGGGCAAACAAGCGCGATGGCCCTGCACGCATGCACGCTCTCACTGACAAATAGCAGTTGACAAGTGTGAAATAGAAGAAAACAAAAGAAAAGTTTATGATGTTCATACGACTGAACTATATCTATGTATCAGGTCTCAGTCAATGAATCATCACTGTAGACACATGTACAAACACAAATTTTGGAAAGAATGATGTACATTCCTGAATTTTTTGCACAAAAACTCCCACCCACTCCTTGTCCTTCGGTTTGAACACCTTTCATTTTAGTTACCGCATTTCCTTCCTCACAAACAGGTCAAAATACACTTCTAAGAAAACAAATGTTTTTTCCTTTGACAAATATCCATGAAGGTCTACACTGTCCTAGTTTAGAGTAAAGATGTACACCAAGATAAATATCTGGAAAGTACTTCAGATAATTTATAACCTTTTGTTGCTGCTTATGACTGAAATATCACACAATACCATATTATTTTTTTGGCCATGTACGTGGTTAACAAAACCACCAAGTTGGCGAATGCATGTGACTCAGGCTGTGTTCACACATATTTTAGTAACAGTTTCATGTTATCAAGAGTAAAAATGGCACATGTATCAACCAGAACACTGTGGCAATCATCATCATTAAGTTCATATTCATCATCATCATTATCATCCTCATCAACATAATGATCATATATTAGTATCAATACAATTATTATGATCATCAACACCATCATCATCACTACCACCATAACCACCACCACCACCATCATCATCATCATCATCACCATATTCATTATCAACATCAGTACTGTCATCATCAGCTTCATCTCCACCACTGTACACATCGGCAATAGCATAATTTTTACAATAATAACTATCTGTGTTATTTTTTCTCGAACTCAATGGAATACAGTTCTCTAATAAAATGTTGTTTTATCGACAACTATATAAAAGGGAAAATCCCCTTTCCGAAATGCAAACTCTCAAGGAATTTACAAAGCTCAAATTCCACTAGTCAAACAAAAACTACAGAGAGCAAATTTGCATTCCGAAATAAATAAAAGAACTAATAAAGATGACATCTAGTGATTTGTCACCCTCAATTTGACTCATATCTCTCTTCTCTACATGCTTGGTGTCACAGATTTGTTTCTTAGAACATCTAGGAGTGATTCTCTTCTTACCTCCAGAGGGCGGTCTACTGATGAGCTGTACATAGTCTCCAGGGAAGTATCCTATACTCTCTACTCCTCCTTTCATGATGGACCCTTTCCATCTCCCGTCAGGATGTCTCTCCAGCACCTAGGGGAGAGCAAAGGGGAATCCCCATTCTCGTGTTATCAACGTTTAATGAAAAACATGAAGAATTATTAAAGTTTGCTACATTGACAAGATAATTGCTGCCTGAGGAAACTTGTGGAGTAAAACTGGTTTTAAAGAAAATATCAGCTCCAGGCATTAGCATTCCTTGGTTGAATGCAACTAAGAAGATTGTCTGGTGCAACCACGGCTCTTATCACATTCTGAATGACAAATCTAAAATGTACGTAATACACAATATAGGCTGAGTACTTAATCATAATAAGCATCAATTGTTTTTAGGGATTGGGGATCTTTGTCTCAGATTCTAAACAAAATCCTGAATTTAGCTCATGCTGCAATCATAATTATAAACCTTTAGGTCAGTCAGGAATCCCATGACATTTCCAAGCCGATCGCCCATCTGATTATCAAGATATTTATGAATGGAATTCGAAATTTCATAAACCATTTTCCTAACAGTTTTTATAACACTACAGTCTATTGGGGAAAATGAGTATGGTAAAACCGGTCACTCAAAGATTTTTACTTATTTGAGGCACTTTGTGATCATTTTGAAGCACAATTTTTTTAGGGCTTCAATATTACACCATATCACAGACGCTGATAACACGGAAGGCCATGCATCTCAGATTAAAGGCATTGTTAAACAATGCCTTTAATCTGTCCACCACATATTCTACTTGTTCCATGTAGAATTCTCAGCATAACAAGACCTTAACCTAAAGGTGACTAATAGAACCCCCTGAAACAACAACACACACATTCTTGCTGGCATAACACGGAGGAATTATGTCAAAATATTGATGTCAAACCAGCTTCTTTATCATGCCTCCAGGAGTTACATGTACCTGTATGTTTTTTAGGTCACCAGACATGACGAGCTGACTTTCTTCTTTCCATTTCTACTTTAACCCACTAACAACTGAACTATCTCATTTACTATAGGCAAACATACAGGAACAACCCGGTTTCTGGAAGCAATGGGTTAAAATCCAAATTGAAAGGTACATTGCAGATTATACAGGCTGAGGGATGGGACTGCTATCACTTTAATGTCTGATAGTGGTGTAACAAGGTATCAATCCCTTTTTAGTAGGAGATACAAGAGGATTTAAAAACATTCTTTTCAGTGAGTATGGAGAAATCCACCCCCTTCCATTTTTGTTAAAGGGGGATGGCCCATGTACATGATCTTATCAACCTTTCAATATAAAATGATGACAAAATAGTGGGAATAGTAAGACAAAACTTTTCAAATAATCAATAATCTACATGTTGCCTGTGTGGAGCTAGAAGAGCATTAGCTCTGTGTAAAATGGTATGAGTTAAAGCCCTTCCGTCTCCAAAAAGACAATGCATCACTTAATGTAATGATTAGCAACGTATAATAACTTCATTACCTATAAGTACATACTTTCATTTTTTTTCTTCTTATAGCATCATAGGTAGAATGCATACAATTTAATTAATAATATGAAGCAACAGAGCCTAACATCAGACAATTAATTAAAACCTGTCTCCCCGAAAACATGTATGGACGTCCTTCATATTACTTACCGTTAGTATATCCCCGGCCTTGAATGAAATGGCTGACCGGTCATGGATCCGTGAATAGTCCTTGATCGCTTGAGCTTGACAACCTCCTATTGCTTCTGTAATTAAATCAACAAAAACAACAACAGTGTTAGATATGACACTTCGCATTGGTCAAGGTATTCTCTGTGGTACATAACATTTTAGTTACATACAGCATCCAGATATGATAATTGTCTTACCTTTAAAAAATGGCTATATGGCTACGGTCTCAGATATAGGCAATCAAGTGCTGTTTCATAAAACTTGTACATTACAATAACTGTTAAAAGCTATTGCAATTATTGTATCTGATTGGCTGGCTGAGAGCACATTTGTCATAGAACTTTAGCATTTGTTATTGATGACCAGTCTTACAAACAACATGGCCCAGATTCAAGACCAAGGCAGTGTCCTGGTGCTCTTGGGAGGTTGTACATCCACATAATCTAGCAACAATTGATCTGTGCTTGAATTCATAACACTAACAAATTCCCAATATAAATCCTGGACACTATAAACTAATCCTACACCAAACCTAATGTAGGACCGATTGCAATCCTGATCCTAACACTACATCTTTGATAAAGTGAAGCCTGGAGTAAGTATTTCTGGAGCTAATATGGAATCATTCTTTGACAATGTCATTCATCCTTAATGACATACATTTAGTCCTTCTCATTGGACCTCTGGTGCATATAGGAGCTTTTTATACTTGCAAGGAAGCTCTTTAATCTACTCACTTCATAAGCACTTTAGTATGAAGTACCTTCTTGGCAGATGTACATGTAACTTATCTACATACTGTAATAACTTCTTACACCTGGGCCCCGTCTTACAAAGAGTTATGATTGATCCAAATCAATCGTAAGTCCTCCAATCAATCGCAAGTTTGCAGTCTCCTATTTCTTATGTACATAGTTGCGATTGATATCAACTCTTTGTAAGACGGGGCCCAGTAGTACCATACTTATACTTAATTAATGTACTTAGTAAGTGCTTGGAAACTACTTTTCTGAACATGCAGGTAAAAATGTCAAAAATTTCAAAACAAATCTCCAGCTTGTGATAAATTCAACTCACAGGTAATCCTTGCGGTTTCTCAAGGGTGAGGATCCTCTGTTTAGAGGACACACAACAATTTCCTATTTCAACACCTCAGCAATAACCCTAACTGGCGAAGACACTATTTACACCTTGGAGTAGACTCTAAGAGCGGAGGGGGTATCCCGCTGAGGCCGAGCATTCCATCCCCCTTCCATCGTGTGATAAATTTTATGGTTCTTGCATTCAGCTGCACAGTCGGACTCCAGAGGGAGCCAATTACCGTCACATTCATGTCGTTGTAAACATAATGTCACGAACTCCACGCATCGCGGCACACACTCGTACATAAACACATACTAATTTGAGCTTAGGCAATCATTACTGGCAGCGCAGTATACGAAATGCAATTTCTCACGTTAGTCATCAATTTGTTATGACCATGATAACCAACTTTTGTTCTGAAAAGGAATAAGTTGTAGAATAGCCATCAGGATGAACTATTAACATTTAAAAAATAAATTAGTGTTTCTTATTGCATACAGTTGACTTAAATTCCCTTTTCTTCCTTCTTAGTTATATTAGATTTCAAAAAACTATCATATGACACAATAGAAACTGTTATTAATAACTCTAGTAAAATGTGTATATGGTATATACACATATATTGAGTAATTAGGTATCAAAGTCAATGCTATCAATGATCGATGGTGCACTGGATACCAGAAAAATCAATCAACTTTAACAAATTAACAGCAGAATTAATGCAAAACGATCATTAATCATCATAATTGGCTTTAATCTAGTTAAGAGAACTAGATTAAACTGATTAATGTACCACCACTGAAAATAAAACAGTTAAACTAGTAATAACTGTGATACCATTTAATACTACGTGGTTGTGAGTATGGCATTACCGTCGGCCACGACAGGCAATTTACATTCTTGAAATGTTAATCAGGTGATTATGTACATTACATCTATGTTGGCTGATGCACATGGTTGATAGAGTACATGGTGGGGGTCATTCAATCAGGTCATGATAATGAAAAGCTATTTTTTTTTTTCATTGCTGTAGGCAATTAGTTCCATTTCCTGAAAAGAAGCCTCAATCTGGTTAATCTATCCATGAAGATCTCTCTACAGTTGCCAAGTTTTCCCCCACTTTTTTTGTTAAATAAAGGCA
This sequence comes from Mesocentrotus franciscanus, assembly GCA_037976565.1. Taxonomy (NCBI): domain Eukaryota; kingdom Metazoa; phylum Echinodermata; class Echinoidea; order Camarodonta; family Strongylocentrotidae; genus Mesocentrotus; species Mesocentrotus franciscanus. The sequence continues at coordinate 26,486,089 of CP137673.1, forward strand.
TCTTTAGTGGCCTACACCTTTGCTTCCAGTGATGCCATAGTTTCCCATTTTATTGTCAATAGAAAGGAAATTTCAAGATAATAATTTTGTTGTAACCCTGACAGAAGCACATTATCAGAGGCATTCCTATTAGTTTAGTGTATTGAAAATTCCTTTCCTGATACCTTTCTGCAGGGCGATTTAGTGAAACAAAATTATCAGTATGTATTGACTTTAGAAGACAACCCTTACTAGAAGCATTCTTGCCCACATTAAAAATACACAATGAAGCAGTGTTTAATACGAGACATGGTCTGGTAAATATTGCTGTGTGGCCGACTTCGACACTTACTAGATCCTTACTTCAACCCAGGACCATACCATAAACCTATTTCTTACCTTAACCATAAACCTAAACCATACCTTAAACCTAAATGTACAACCTAAAAATAAACATAAACATACATCTAAACCTACACATAAACTTAAACCTGAACCTAAAACCTACCGGTAGACCTAAACCTAAACCATAAACCTAACCCATACCTTAAACCTAAACATACAACCTAAACATTAACATAAACCTACACCTAAACCTAAACCTAAACCTGACCTTAAACCTAAACGTACCAATCACACATAAACATAAACCTACACATAAACCTAAAACCTTAACCTAAACCTAAAACCTTAACCTAAACCTAAACCTTCTTTGGGGGATTTTTTTAAATTAAATTTTGAAAGTGCCCCTGGAGAAGAAAAAAAAGGAGATGGTTGCCTCATGCTGCCACTGTAACCTACATGTACAGTACAAACTAAACTGTTTTGACAGAAGAATGATTTATTGTCCATTCATCATCCAAGAAGTATTGCTTGCAATTGGAGCATCTTTGCACCAACACCCAAACCCTGTCTGTGACTGTGCACTGCTTAGACAATAAACAACAATACTCGAACCACATCAGCAAATTGATAAATCCGATATAGGCATTTGGATTCTGATTAAAACAGAGGCTTAGAGAGACAGGAAAGCTACTAATAGGAGGAGTTTCCTGTGCTCTGCCTTGTTACATTCCCTATCAGGGTCAAACGCCAAACCCACTGCACTTTCGGGAGGCCGTTGTGATCAGGGACTAATAATTGGCATCACGCATCTCCCGATACCTTCATCAAAAGGGGGATTGCTGGCGACACATCCAGGTAATAAACATCACACTGGCAGCAACATCGTTTCTGATCTAGAAAACTAATTGCTGGATTTGTGATTGTAGTATTCATAGTTACAAGTATTGTCATCATCATGTTAATACTTTCCCACATTCATTAGCCCATTGTTCATGAAAATAAGGATATTCTTAATAGAAGAAAAAAGGATCAATAATTTTGTTTTGGCCCGAGGAAATAAATAAATGCGAGGTGTGTGCGCGTGAAAGATATTTTTGCAATTTTAATTCCTTTGTTTGCAATGTCAAATAATGCATTTAAATTTGTCCTAATTATGCTTAAATTAAGCTTTTGGCAATGTCAAATAATGCATTTAAATTTGTCATAATTATGCTTAAATTAAGCTTTTATCATCTGAGTCATAGGTATAATTAGAAAATATTGGGGGATCCTAATTTACAACCTTGTCATCAATCAAAGAACAACAAAAACTAGGATCAACATTTTCTTCTCCACACGTAAAAATCTTGTGTCTCATTTGCTCAAAATCAAATAAGACTCTTTTACTTGTCCTGGGGCCCGTTTCATAAAACTTGTTATCTATAACAACTGCTAAATTCCTTTGACAAATTTGCTCTCAGCCAATCAGATGCCATGATTTCAGTAGCTTATAACAGTAGCTTGCAACTTGTTATTGATATCAAGTTTTATGAAACAGGGTCCTGATCCCTATTGGTAATGACTTTGAACTCCATCCCTAAAAAGTTCCTGAGAAACGGGAATGACAGGCCTACAAGTTTAGATGGACATACAGACAGAAAATGGGGGGATGAAAATCCACCACTACCTCCATTGGAAAGGCATACAAATTATACCAGACGTGATGTGTTATGATTTAATGTACAGGTATTTACAAATATTTTCCAGTGACCTTAAATGACCTTCAAAGGCCTGGTAATTTTGATCTATTTCAACGGAATCAGACATCCATGTCAAACAAATTGACTTTATAGAAAGGGCTGTTTTTCTAAGGGATAACTGATTGAAATCTGGGAGAAAAAATGAGAAAGAATCACTGCCCTGGATCCATTAGTAGTGTTAATAATCGTCATGCATGATGCTGAATTGTGCTTTGATGATTTGTTGCTCTTGAATTAAAAGGAAAAGATCAACTCAAGTTCGTTTGAGTTTGTGACTCATGCCTGGACCAGGGCAGTCTATACACAAAGTTTGGCCAACTCCATTTCAGCTGGACACAATATAGTGCACATTTCTTTCTTGTATGCTTGCCCAACAAAGCAACAAATGCTGGAATATGTCCAAAAAAATCCACAAGCCAGTATCTTAAACCGTCACTTAAGTTCAAGAATTTCTTGTCAAAATCAGATTCTAATCCTATGAAACACATTTCAATGGGATGTCAAAGAATTTAGACTTCTATGAGATGTTGAAGAACTTAGACTTACAACATGTATGATAATTTTGAGTTGGCCAAACTCTGTGCATGGATAGCTCTGGCCTAGACAATGCCTGGTATTTTAGCAGACTCTCTCAACCCAGGAGTAGTTACATTTATACTTCAAGGCAGTTAGCCTCATTCCTATAGACAATGGGTTAAGCTTAAAGCAAGAGGAAAACTATCCATACACATAGACATATGAATAAGAATGACCCTTTATTGTTTTAAACACATTTTATTATTTTCTACCGATTGATGTTTACCTCTTAGTATTTGTTTGATATCTTGTGCGGCTCTTGTTGGGGTGAATTTGTTGACGATGTCTAATGCTGTCTGACTGTGGGAATTCTTCTTTAGTACATCAATGCCACTCTGAAGAAACAAAGAAGAGGAAGAAAAACAAACAGAAAACAGAAATAAAAAATATGTTAATAAAAATCATTGAGGCTTTACAAGGCTAATCTGTTAAGGTACCACAAGATTGTTACCAGACTCAGAAAATATGTTTGTAGCCATTTTTCAGATTCAGATATTAAAAAAAATCCATTTAATATTCATGGAAAATGGAATATATGAAAATAAAATACTGAACAACAACAAAATACCCTCACGATTAAAATCATTTATAGCTTCCGTATCTGTATTAACGCCACAAATTTAAATGTATGGTTGCTTCCTCTCAGTCTTAGTAATTTTGAGGATGCAAAAAAGAAATCATGTCACAGTCTAAGTAAATATACACTGATACCACGTCATACGCAATAATCTGAATGAACGCACTGCTGCTACTACGTTACCACAGCAACATTTATCAATGGGTAAACACAATCCAAATCAATGTTCCAAATGGTGCATTGCCTAAAACTCTGCAACATGCCTGAAATTTACATCATACCGGTATGTAAATAAATGTCTCCATCACAAAAAGTATCACGTACAACAGACCAACCATGTCAGTCTGAAGTCAAGGACAAGTTTCAAATAAAAAATAAAAAAAGACATCATTTCTATTCCCAATGCAATGCAAATATGATCGGTCCCTAAACAAAGGCCGCTTTTAATCTTACTTAATCATTTTTGCTACAATCATTGTTGTAAACTTCGACTATTTCAATATTGTTATTGAAAGGTTAGCTCACTCATGCTCGACTTTTGAGAGAGAGAGAAAAAAAAGCTTGAGAGACACGGTAGGGTGTCACTTGCGTTCACACGGCATTAAGAAAGAAACCCGCCTACATGTTGGTAAACAACTATTATCTCCCATCTACTCTATCACTGCCAAAGTCTCACCCACTGATCTTATAAAGAAAAGGATTATACCTCCAAACTATTTTTCAACTTCGTAAAACTTTGTAAAAACTTTGTAAAACTCCCATTATGAATGCCATTCTGAAGGACTGCTCATGCCAGTATTAAACACTTGCTAGTACAAAATTGTTTTTCAGTGCCATGCCTTTAGGCTGAGTTTGACAATATGCAGGCGGAATGGAAATCAAAACTTTTTGACACGTTTCTCCGGTATTTTGATTTATTTACTAACTCATAAACAAGATGATTTCATTATTTTCAGAAAGGGCAGACAGGCGAAATGAAGAGATAAAAGAAAAGAATGTACCACAATAAAAGTCAGTACAAAAGAGATTTATATATTGTACATGGTTCCTCACAGGAAGCACTGAAAATGCAATACTAATATCACATGTAAAAAGTATATGGTGCATTAAACAGGAGTAGTACTTGCTGAAGTACTATTATTAAAAGTACCGGAACTAGCAAAAAAAAACTTTATAGCAGTAGTAGAAGTAGTAGACAAAGTAGTAGTACATGTAATAGTAACAATGTTAGCAGCATAAGCAGAATGAGTAGTCGACTATTTTTTTTAATCTTTGTTTTAATTGATTACTGGTAATTTATTTTGGTTTGAATTGCTGATTACAATCTATATTGTCATCAGCTCTGTTAGTTTAGCATGAGTAGATTAGAAGTACAACTTTAGTGGTGAGAGCACCAGAAGTACATTATAGGAGCCTTACCAGTAGATGTGGGAGAGAACAAACCTGAAGCGGCCAAGTAGAAGACTGGCAAATCCATTCAAACATGCCTCTCATCCTGTGAAGTCCCCACTAGGCATTAATTTGTAAAACTCCATTTTGAATGCCATTCTGAAGAACAAACGGAACTTTCAAGTGCTTGAACCCATGGCCTAAGCATTAAGCATCAAGTACCCCAACCACTCGACCATGACACCTGACACTAGAGGGGGTGCCCATGTCCTACTCACCATAATCAATAGACGGACGACTTCCGATTTGCCTGCCAGAGCAGCTTCGTGAAGGGCTGTCCCGTTAGGCGTTTCCCTGTTTAAGTCAATCCCAGCATCAATGAGGGTCCTATTTGAAAACAAACCAGAAAGGAATCGTACTTATAAGATGAAACAGCTTCAGGGGAGAGGGGGAGGTAAGCTTTAATGTTCAGTGGATGAGCGGGCAAGCATTACATCTGAACAATAGAAATCTGACTCATTCAATTAGAATTTGAAGTCATTTGATCGGTCAATGTATTTGAGGGTTGTAAAGTGCATCATTAAGTTTATCAGACATAAAATACATTGTCTGTTTGGAGCCAGAAGGACGTTAACTCATATACTTTAACACAGAGTTAATGCCCTTCTGGCTCTGGACAGACAACATCAATCATTGTGACAATTCAATTTTTCCCACAGTAGCATTATGACATCATCAAATATTGAATTATACGTTACATTCAAGGTTTTTTTCTTTCTTTTTTCTTTCCTTTTTCAAATCTCTCACTTGAGCTACATGGAGTGCATCAAACTATCCAAAGTTCACAAAGAAATGTTTACTTTAGAGTAATGGGAAGCTGTATGTCTCAGAGAAATGAGCTGATCAAATGCTACAACGACACTCTAATGTAAGCCTTACAATTGCAGTGTTAATATTTCTAAGAACATGCACATGAAATTGACTTGGAAAATGTAGCTTATAGAGGTTATCTCGAGTTCAGATTATGATGGAGAAGAAAGTCTTACGGAATCAAACAAAACTTTAAAATATCTCAGTCACACTGCCATTGAACCAACCAGCTCATACAATTCAGACTCCAACCTGATCCTTTCTTGCCATTTCGATGTAATGGTTTTTGGTTTGTTTTTGGTCTGGTGTTGGTCTTACTGGTGTGACTGGGGGTGCGTTCAAGCAATTTTTAAAAGCTAGAATCACAAACATGAATCACAAATCAAAACGCTGTTACAAAACAAGTTTACTGCGGAAGATCGTTCAAGCGATTTTCCATCAACGCTGATTCTCGCTCATTTCAAGCCCAGTCACTGTGCATCACACTTCGCAGTTTGACCCAGGAAGTATTGGTCAACTTGGCGCGCTTTCTGAATTTGTTAACAGTTGACTGTCGGCTGCTGTTTTGAACCGAAGCAGGCCATGATAATGACGTCATAGAATCCTGATTGAGATCTCTGTTGCGTTCACGCGATTTTTAGCGACCGTGATTCTGCAGAATCACATTACAAAACGCATCTTTTTCAGCATTTCATGTTTGCGTTTTTTGAAACAGGTTTATTTTGACGACCGACAAAAAAAAACCCGCTTGAAATCGCTTGAAATCGCCTGAACGCAACCATGTTTTAAACTAAACGTCTTTGAAAGCAGTGTTTCTAAGGTGAAAAAGTGTCTTGAACGCACCCTGGGTTATTTACACTGAAAGTTCATAACTATACATGAATGATGCAGTCTACTATTTGGGTAGAAAATGTATACTACCTGCATAATAAGCAAAGCAAACTAACTAAAATGGGCTGGTAGCCCTGACACTAGTGTAAATTTCAAGGTCTCATATACATGTACAGTAAGTTGTGTTTATGATTTAATAAACGTTTGACACGGTTTTTTGTTTGTTTGTTTGAGTTTACATGCTGTGGGACAAGAATAAGCCATCCAATGCATTAAAGATATTCATAAATAGGTTAAGCCAATTAATATCTCTTAAACTTAAAAAATAAATACCAAAACTAAACAGGATATGTTCAACCCTACCATTGTCACAAACCCAAAACACCACTGCCCTATAACAAAATATTCCTCCCAATGGGTTTGAAAGGGTTAAAAGGAATGCCTTTTTATGAACTGACTATAAGGGGATACCAGGTTACCAGACTATCGAGTCTCATATCATTGTGTCAACTGTAATATCATCTGCAATCAACATTGTATATTATCAAAAATAACACACACTCAAGTCGGGGTGAACATTGCATCTAAATATCACTGTACATATCACTGTACATATAAATAGTAGATGACCTGCTTACATATGAATATTTCATATCATACTGATGGACTGTGCCACATCGACTTTTTTTCTGAGCTCCTGCCCAATCAAACCTCCAGTTTGGGATAGGAATGTCATTTGGTTGCCAGACTAGCACATTCTAACATAATTTGCCATGAAATACAAAATTATAGATTAATTGCTCGATTACAAATATAATGGCATTGCAATGTCTATATAAATGCCAACATTTTAATTTATTTATTTAAGAATATGTTAGAAATCTCGATCAAAATTGGTTGAAGCCAGATGAAAATAATTTTCCTACTATAATTGTCATTTTAACTATTAAGAGTAATGTATGTATCCTTGTAATGCATTTTATTTGTGTTACCTGAGCAGCATTTGTACATGTATCACCAATATAACAAAATCTTATTACATCTACATGTATTCTCTTTCTCAAAAGCAATGCACATTTTTGTATTTCTTCATGAATGATCGATCTAAACCTGATGGCAGTATCGTCAAGAGATTGATCACCATGACAACACTTCATCTCCATTCTCCTGCATATCTTGAAGGCATAGCAGATGTGAACGGCCCTGATGAGGGTGCACGGCTGCCACGGATGTCTATATGTAATACAGAGGCATGATATTGAGCTGAATTTCTAAAAGTTATTGTGAATGTGGATGTGATATGTTTGTAAAAGCAGATGCAATACAGTTAGAAGATATTCAATTTAATATATCTTCAGGATGTGATAGGTGTGAACAGAACTTTAGCCATACAGCTGCCACAGAAATACATGTATGTGATATAGTGATAAAACTTTAATTTCACTTTTGTGAAGGCAAAATGAATGTCATTGGACCCTACAACATAGTGAGCTTAACTACCAGAACTCAGAAGACGTGATGAATGAGAACGGAGCTGTGGACCTACAACTGCCGCAGAAGTCTATGTAATATAGTGATATGACGTTCAGCTGTTTCTGATTGGTATGTCATCAATCATAACTATCTGCAGATAACAAGCCACCGAGAAATGAAGCCAGATGACATATGTCACTATCTTTCTCGGGGACTAAGGACCCCGCCAGTTGCTACAACGTTTATGTAACACGTGATTACAAACACATACTCTGTGTGGCATGCTGATGTTCGTTTGCCATGTACGAAGGAGACAGTCAGGCATCTCACCAATTGAGTTGCAGAATGCAGTGCGTGCATGCCACCATGTACGCACAAACAAATATTGGTATAGACATTAGACAACTAAGATATATTACGTGCAAATGCAATCCATTCAATTCTAAAGGTGATAACATTATTCCTTTGTATCAAATATTCAAAGGCATGTTTGTGATCTACTTGGGCTATTTTGTTTCAATTTCATTATCACTCCTGGGGGGTGTTTCACAAAGACTAAGATCGACTTTAAGTTGGACTTAAGTATAACAGGCCGTTCGTGCCATTGTTTGCTCTCATCATTGGTCTCTCAATTATGATCTATAGATAATATTTTTTCCTTCAATAATGAATTATCAAATAATATAAGTTTTGTAGATTTTTTACCATTATTTGTACGTCCTTGAGAGACCAATGCCAGTAAATGATGAGAGCAAACAATGGCATGAACGGCCGTCTATACTTAAGTCCAACTTAAAGTCGATCTTAGTCTTTGTGAAACACCCCCCTGAAATACTGTCATGCTGTCTCATTAAGTCAAGAATAAATATTCAGAAATGTATTACTGCATTGAGGGGTCTTATCACATATCAAAGCAGTTTGTGCATCATATTTCTGGGCCCTGTTTCATAAAACTTTGTCATCAATATTAAACAAGATACAATAATTGATATAAGCTACTGAAATTTGATTGGCTTGTGATCAGATTTGTTATAGATCTGTGGCATTTGTTATTGATAAGTTTGATGAAAAAGTGCCCTGATTCATAAATGTATGTCACTATAACAGGGTTCACAAACCATCTAATACACAAGTAAACGCTGGTGAAGGTTAAGATATAGGAGGAGCCATTTTTCAAACTTTGCTAGATGTATGTAATCCTTGTTGACCTGTAATCTCCCTTTAAATGAGAATCACTTCTAAGGATCACATTGGAAGTTGTAAAGCAAATTAGGGTAGACAGAATCTGAATTATTAAGTGAGTGATTAGTGTCTAATAACCTCATTATAAAGTTATTAGGATCTCTGCTGCCTTTTTGTAGCAAACAAAGCCTCGCAAATAACTTCAATTAAGAGTGTATCTTTGTTGAACCGTTCACACTACTGTAATTTTGTAGTTGCTCTAAAAACCTGAAGCTGGGTTGAATGGCTGCACTCATTTTCAGAGACATTTTTTGTATTTCTCGGTTGTCTTTGACATTCATATCCTATTTAATCAACTTTGCATCATGCCCTTCCATGATATTGATTCTAATAATGGATTTTACAAGTCTGATAAGCCAACATCTACTTGTTGTTGAAGGCCCTCATTCATTTGTGGGATTTATTTCAATTAATTCATCCAAAAAATGAATTAAAGAAATTCTACATTTCCCCTTTTTAATTTTTTTAAAAACTTCCTTTCAACTTCGAAAAGCACAGCAGGGAAGCTGAATCATGCGTTCTTTCTTCATTAATATCTCATGTCTTCATTTGATTGCATCTTTGAAATGCTGAATAAATAATAATAATGATAATTGCACCGTATAATCCTCATTTCTGGCAATTAAGGGAGCGTCCAAGCGATTTTTTAAAGTTAGAATCACAAACATGATTCACAAATCAAAAAGCCGAAAGAAAACACGGTTACTGCGGGAGATTGTTCGAGCGATTTTCCATCAATGCTGATTCTCGCTCATTTCAAGCCCACCCAGGTGAAAAAGCGTCGCTTGAACGCACCCTAAGTGCGCCACATCCAAATGATTCCCCTACCTTATGACATCACTGTGGCCATTCTTTGCAGCAAGGTGGAGGGGGGTATGCATGGTGACACCGGTGTGGGAAGTGTTTGCTATCAGCGTCGTGCAGTGTCTCCCTTTCAGCAGCAGCTCCGACACGCTACCTTTCCCAAACTCAGCTGCTAGATCCAAGGGCGTCTTCCCCTGCTTGTTCTTGGCGGTGGGGTCGGCATCGTACTGGAGTAATCCTTCAACCTGAAGTACAGAGAAGGTGACAGATGAGATGGAATGTTAAAAGAAAATACAGGATTTGTACAGAGAAAATGAAAAAATGAAGACATTTGAGAAAATATAAGTAATTAGGTATACATTTTTTTAAAAACAAGAGAGAAATCAGACAATACAAAGAAGGCCAACATTGAAGATTTTGAAGCTGCTTCCTCTGACAGGGCTTACATGTATATTGGTACAAATATGTACATTATATACATGTACTTCTCTACAGATGTAATCCTCCTCCTCTTACAAAATACATATTTCCCTCCCTCTTCCAAATTCTTCTCTCACTTCCTCCTCCTACTTTCTCATCCATCTATTTCATTTTTTTTACATAATTCATTTTTTTTGTGGGGGATGGTAGTTCATTATTCTCACAGGAATATATTTTAGTGTACATACTGCCATCATTCCCAAATTGTAAAAGGATCAAATTGCAATTAAAATGCATCCTACATACATTTGTAATCATTCAATGTATGACTTTAATACAATACTACGTAACACACATAGTCATGTAAACAAAACCAACGTGCTGTAAATAGGCATCGACCTTTAAAGTCAAAGAGTGTACTGGGTCACTCCCACTTGGGAGTTCAAAAAGACCAAAGAAATCACAATCTAATTTCTTGCTACCATTCCCAATTGGGTAGTACTAACCTTCACCGACTTATTAACCTTTGAGCGGCAAGCAATGGAGTCTGGTTTTCTCCTTACCCTTTAGGCTGATATCACACCCACAATTTGGTGAAATCTTCAATAAGGTATAGCCTTATTCTCGATTGAGCTAGTCTAGATTTATCTTCTTTAACAACAAAAAACTGCTTAAAATAGTGAAGTAAATGTTCCACAAAATTTCTATGCCCCCCTCAATCTTCCATACACAGGTCACTACTTGGATGCATTGCCGCCTTTGGAGGTAGTCCCCCTTCTCCCCCTTCCATCCCCATAACATGATTAATAACTTAAGCATACTTGCAAGCAATATGCTTTTTCCCCTAGCCCTCTCTTCCCAACTGCCCACCCCCTCCAAAAGAAAAAACGAAAGAGGGAGAAATGAAGTCACATGAATTAATAAAGTGCCTACATTTCTTGCTTTACTTTACTTTCCAACCTATTATCATTGACAAAATAACTCTAAGCACAAAGTATAGGTTAAATCTTAAATGTCTGTCGCATGCTAAAAATATGTAGCCTACTGCATCACATTTCAAATGCCCCACCCCCTCCACTAATGGGCAAAGGTGCAATTATCAGGAGTCTAATGTTCAATTTACCAAATGCTCCAATTCTCAAGCGATTAAGGAAACAAATGACTTTATGATATCAATTCGGGTCATTTACAGGTAACCCTCCAAAGTTGAAAACGAACAAATAACATCTTCTGTTTCACCTAACAGTGACAAATGATCCCCAAATGAATGTACAGTCAGAGAGTAAACAGTGTATTCTGTTTCACCCCACAAACTGTAAGCAAATTAACGCTGAATTTCTCAAGAGGGCTCGTAGCCTTGTGAACCTCGGAAGTTGTGGGAAAAAAACATGGAAAGGAGTTTGTTCTCACAAAAGTTCTCAGTCGGAAATTAACTGGAGTAAACGGGAAAAGATACAAGTGGACTACTTTCCTGTGTGGTCACTTTTGGTTAGGGTCTACAGATCAATCGTTTCTGGAACCAATTTGGTAGTCCCAGAACAACTGTGGCATTCTAAATCCCCAAAGTTTTGGAATATGTCAAGTGCCAGCTGTTCGCTTCATAGGGATAGATCGCGTACTCAAACCCTTGTCAGTCGCTGTGCTTCACGGTGTCTGCACTGTGAGACTACGCCGATGGCATAGTGCACAGGCTCTGTACTTTCGACACAGCCAGAGACATGCTATCATAGGGGCTACTTCAAAGAAAGGAGGGAAGGAGGGAAGGAGGGAAGCAGCTACAATGTAAAAGATGACCTTGGGGGTTATAGTTATTTAGTTAATCTTATTCTTTTCTTACCATCATTTTGTATTCACGGTTTTCTTGATTTTGTCTTTGTCATATAAAATAAGAAGAAGAAGAAGAAGAGGTGAAGTTTTTTGTTTCTTTCATAAATCAGAATTCTCAAAAGAATATCAGTTGCGATCCTGACATTTATACAACACAGGCAGAACAGACCAACCTTTAATTCTTTTCCTTTTTGAGGGGGGCTAGCACTTACAATCTTTTAAGTATCACATACAGTACATTACCTTTAAAGGTATTACAAAGTTTTGGTATGGGGTCATGAATTTGGTTCAAATGAACATACTGGAAGCAAACTTAGCATATGCGATTTTACAAAATTCAATGATCGTTGTCGCGGATGAAATCGAGTCTAAAGTGATGAAATTGTAAATAATAAAATTCTTTATGTAGTATAAAAAGCCCTCTCAAGACTGATATTACTTTAGCTTTAAAACAATGTTTCTAGACTACAATCGACCGAACTGTCTGTTTTTCTCAGATTCTGGAGTTTTGTCCGAAGCTTCTAGGCAACTACCCATAAACACAAGGAAAACTATGACTAAAAACCCACCTCTGGAGAGTTTTTTTTTTTAACGCCAGACAAAACTCCAGAATTTTTGCAGTGTAAATGCTCGCTCTCAAAACACCGGTGAATTTTTCCAGTTTTTGGTCACGACTTTCCTCGCTTCCGCACATGCAGAGCAGCGCCAAGTGGCACATGTGCACAAATCACAGGAAAAAAGCCAGAATTATCAAACACCAACGGCGATGGTTTTATATGGGTCTTTCCAGTAGTGTGAATGGTAGTTCATAAAACCAATGTTTTTTTGTATTGTAAATGGGCCTATAATCATAGTCAGACATAACACCTTTTTACCCCAATAACAAATAGAGAAACATGAAATGATACATATGTATATGTCCCTCTGTGTTCAGCTTTTAACTGATTAAAAGAAGCAAAGACATTCACCTTGAAAATATTCAGTGCGTCTTGAATATATATTTGTTTAAACTAAATGATATTATCCAGCTATGTAATATCATGCATATTGATTTTTTTGTCCTATATGTTGTGTTTCCTCTGAAGTTCAAGAAAATCAGGAGTCCACACAGATTGATTTTGTATTCTTAGATGTCAAGTGGCATATGTTCCCTCATATAGAATAGACCTATTTTCATTTTCATTTCCATCGTTAGCTACAATGTAATAGCAGAATTGATATTTTCCAGGTGAAATTCAAAGAAACCTATCCCATGTATTAGGTTCTAAACTTCTAAATGAAGGAAAACGTCATACTGATCAATATTTTCACTTTCATTAAAAAGTTTGTTGAAAAGTTTGTTGATGTATCTTTTATAATTTGAGGTCATCAAACTTGTCAATGACAGGATAAAAATGTAAGTCAATGCGATAAACAGAACCTTCAAACAGTCTTTTCAACAGACCACTTTAAACCATCAACTATGAGTACTTCACAAGACAATTGTAAAGAACTTTTTATAATGAGTTTGAAAAGGAATTCATTTTTCGTACTATATTTCTCTCTTCTTCTCATCTCCCTCAAACCATCATCACCTGTAAACAAGTGTCACATGACATCATTATAACATTCTCAGACATAACAACCCTGACCTTACTGTAACAGCAGCAGGCACTAGCAGCATAGTAGCAGTCAAATCCACTGAAGTAAAAGTCTGTCAAAGACGAGACTAGAGAGTCTAGCCTAGTCTTTGACAGACCTGACTATTAGACTAGGCCTAGAACCGGGAGGGCCCTGCGGATATGGGTGGAACCAGGGACCCTCCTCTTCCACTTCCTATAGACTCTAGGCACTTAATCATGGTGTTTACACAAACCTGGAAGTCCTTGTCATAAGTCCTGTTCGCTTCATCTCATTTGCCTCTGATCTGCTCTGATCCTGCCCCTCGACCTACAACCAAGCCCTTTCAGTCTGTTCTCACTACCAAAGATACAAGTCTAATGCACAATCCCTCTGTTGGTGTCTTTCCCAACCACCTTTCAATCCTTAGAAACACTTCCCATTCCTGGTATGAACGGAATAGCCAACTGTTTTCTATGCCGATAGCAAGTTATTCAACAGGGTGCCTTCAATCTACATGACAGTGTGAACAAACCCTCTGGTGTCTGTCTGAGATCCCACAGCCCTGACTTCAGACATGACCCCTAGTTTATACTGAGGGGGAGGGCTGGGCCCACACACAACAACAACAACCCCAGACGACAGTCAGTCAGTCTACCCAATCACTTCTACATAACTCTACAGCTTTACCTTCCCTCACACCCCCATCACAGCTACGATACCCTCTCTTTCTCCATCTATTATTCCGCTGCCATCTTCTCCAGGAGACAGCGCCGTGAGAGAGGAGGGGATCGTGTTGCCTCCTTGAGGATGCAACCATTTTGTAACATGGACCTCAAGTGGCCGACCAAGTACAAAACACGACCACAAGAAACCGTGTCAATGGATGTAATGCGCCTGACCCCAGACCACTTTTCCGAGATGCCTCTCAGTTTGATGAGGTTACAGGAATGGGAGAAGACAGCAAATGAAACAGTATCCTGATGGAAAGAGAATGCCAGACGTCATACACTCTAGGCTGTGCGGCGGAAATAATAGTGTTGCTCGATAAACATGGGGAAAGCGAAAGCTGTCCCAGCAATGTTTGGCTAATGAGGGGAACGGTATCAGCCTACATTTATACACTACTCTTGTTTTCCTTCATGCTATATTGTTATTCCAGTATTCATGATCCTTTTCTTTTCTTCACAATAGTCAAAAGGAGCACTTCTGAGATCAAGACATTGATACAAAACTGTATCATGCATGCAATGATAAGTATAATTAAGGACTACATGGGCAGAATCATCTACCATTTTCTCTTCATGAAAAAAAAAAGATATTATCCTATGTTTTGGTAAGATGAGATCCTTACAATCCTAGAGGGACCCCCCAATAGATGGCTAAAGTCATGCTCAATCACAGCTCTCCAGAATACATTAATCAGGATCAGGGTGTCGAATGTGACTTCTGAAAGATAAATTGTAATCTGCGACATGTATATACTGACCTTCGTAGTCATTACATCATTGAGCTAAGCTGCCTGTAACTTTAAGAGGTACAATCATCAATTTTTCTTTTCCCTTTTTTCTTTTAAACAAATCTCTGGCAGGTCTATACATTTTGGGGTCCCATGCTGGAATCTTATATTCAAAATATAAGATTTACCGGTAAATGTTCTTCTGTAGAGCGATGTGAAAGCTTATATACCCACATTATAATCTACATAAAGGTAAAAGGGACTTGCAAGGTACATGTATCTATGTGAAGTAGACGCACTGCCTTTCATATAAAACGTTGCGCACACAGAAGTTCACTCACAGTTACCTTCTGTACAGGGCTTAATACAAAAATTAAATTTATCTCTTTGTGCTTTTAAATCATTAACCAAATAAATATCTAATAAAGTTTTTTTAATGATTTCATGACTTTTGACAATTTTTTTTTTTTTTTTTTTTTTGGGGGTTAACTGGTCCGTTTTATCTGCTCTTTAACCTGTTGACAACTGAATTCTATTGAGCTCATTGGCTTAGTACAGAAACCACACGGTTCCAGTAGGCGATGGGTTAACAGTACAAAGGCTTGATGCTTACCACTGAGTAGCTGCCATACTGTGATGCAAGGTGGAGAGGTGTCTCCGAGTCCAGGGACATCTCGTTGGGGTTTGCTCCTGCTTGCAGGAATAACCTGACAGGCTCTAACCTTCCTTGCCATGCTGCATAATGTAGAGGTCTCATTCCTAAAGAAAAACAAAAAGAAGAAAAAGAAAAGTAAACTTCAGTGTCACTTTCAATTCAAAAGCTGATTGTACCACACATGCTCGGGGAACAATTACTCCTAAATGTGCATCAACTTGTGAGTTTAACATCAATCGAATCTCTAACTTCAAACATGGACCCAGCACTAACCTATTCCTAAACTCTTATCTCCTGAAGGGAAAAAAATTAAAAAGCAATGAAAAGTGAACTTCCAAACAAGAGTTAATTGATTGTGTGACAAATGCTCTAGCAACAATTATTCCTTGGTTACCTTTTTAGGTTAACATCCAACAAATCCTTAACTGTGGACCCAATGCTACACCTAATCCTAAACTCTACCCCTAGTGAAGGGGTCTCACTCCTGAAGGGGAAAAAATGAACTTCAGCATCACTTTCAAACAACAGTTTATTGTTTGATACCCCTGCTCTGGTGACAGAAACCAAATTTTTAACTGCATCACTGAACCCATCGCTATCCTAGACCTAACCTTAAAGAGAAAGACCAGTTCTGGTCATGCGATTGCATTGTGAAAGAAACGTTGTTGAATCGATCAGAAAAGGTTGATCATCTAGCATATAAGTATTGGTGTGTACTGCAAGGTTCTGGAATCATCAAAATGATAAGAAATTTGGCCCAGTCTTGGTAAAGATACAAGCACTGTACACAGAAAGATGTATATGGGACTACGCGACCACGTGCGCGATATCTATTTGGTCCCAATAGATATAATAATTTACCAAATATATCAATGAGTAGGCGGTTTCCGACTTTCCCGGCAAAATTTGTATCATCACGTATTAGTCAAAACATATTCTTTCACATGATTGGTAATGAGAGCTTCCATTTCATTTTTTTGAGAGAGCGGCGTTTCCAAAACTGGTCTTTACCTTAACTTATTCTGATCCTCAATAACACTGATGCCCTAACCCTATATTCTTGATTAAATATAGTCTACAGGAAATGTCTGATGATGCAATAAGTACAAAAACTATACATTCAAATGTGTTTACCAATGTCAATTCAAAAATTCAAAAATATATGAACTGATAAACTTTCAAAGTCAAAGTCATTAAAGCTCAACAATTTAAACAATGTCTCTTTCCTTTTTACCACAAGAAATCCATGTTAAAACTGGGAGCCTGCCAAAGGAAACGGTTCAACCAAGGAAGCAGGGTTCACCTCACATGATGTCTATACTCTTCTATTTGCTCTGAGTAAACTTTGCATCAAAATGGCAACGTTCATGGATGTATCTAGGTATAACAGACAATAACAAATGCTATCTTGTTTTTTAATTTCTTTTTAATGGTTGATCAATGCCTGTTACTTCTTAAAGGATTCTTATGTGTTAGTCAAAACTGTCAAAAAAACTTGCTTAGAGCAAGCAGAGGATACATGTATTATCAATTAGTTCCTAGTTCCTTTCTGGCTCTCAGCAGACGAATTGTCATCTCTTGTACCCATGTAGGTTGTTCAGCAAGATCCTAGATTCCAGAAATTTGGAGTGCTAATTTATGGATTAAAGGTATTACAAAGTTTTGTTATGGGGTCATGAATTTGGTTCAAAATGAACATATTGGAAGCATATGCGATTGTACAATATTCAATGATCGTTGTCGCGGTTGAAATCTAGTCTAAAGTGATGAAATTGTAAATAATAAACTCTTTATGTTGTATAGCGCCCTCTCAAGACTGATATTACTTTAGCTTTAAAACAATGTTTCTTGACTACAAGCGACTGATTTGCTATTCCCATTTGGAAATTATATATCAGAACTGCATATTCTGAGATTTTCATGGTCGCAGCTACATGTACCATGGAATGGCCTTAGGCGCTATTTGAAATATTTGAAATTTACCAGGAGCACCAGTAAATTTTGATTATTCAATTTACTCGAAAGCAGAAGTATTTTAGGGGCTAATGTTTTTAGTGCTTATAATACATCCACAGGGGCATCCAAATATATCAAAATTTTAAAGAATGACTATCCATCCAATTTTCAAAATTTCCCAAAACTTTGCATTACCTTTAAGCATCAGGCCGCCACCTTCTCATAACATCTATCAAATTCTCTTTCAAAGCTTCCCTTATAATTCACCATTATTAACAACAACAAAAACAACCTTGAAAAACAATAAAGACAGATAAAAAAAGAAGTCTTTTTCTCTTTATATTGAGAGTTGGAAAACATATGGGATGTACTAGTGTAGTCCCAGCCATATGTTTACAGATCTGTACTATATGCCGAGGTCTCGATCAAGCTAAATCCATTCCAAGCTGATATTTGTTAAATGGCAAAATACTTTTGAGCCACACCATGTTTACATCCTTTTTCAATGGAAAAATGACTGAACTTCTGAACCCTAAAGCATGCTTGAATAGAAACTCACATTTTCTTGCCTTTTGTTGGGTGGTATTTACCCTAAACTGTTCCACTTCTTAGTGCCAAATTTAGAACATTTCATAAACACCCTCCTTGCAACGTTGCAAGCTTTGGAATTTTGTGTAAATATCTATTTCTTTCTCATAAACAACTAAACTCAGAGTAAATATGTGCTAATTTGCCATCATAAATCACTATTTCAACGTAACAACAAATATCTAGAGAAAAGAAACATATTTTGAAAACATGACATTGGAATGTCAATTCATATAACCTGACTTGTAAACAAGGGGAATCGGGCAACTGCTCACATGACATAACAAAAGCACACTAGGGACTGCCATTATCGACACATTACCCGTTGATGCCTTTTACACATGTGTGTCCCCTATATGGTAATGATTCTGTAATTCGGGCCATCGGCCAGCAAGTGATTGACCGCTCTTGACTCTAAAAACAAAATATAAGTTGAAGTGTGACCACCTGCCTATATCTGAGGCCATATTGCCTTGAGTGTCAAGTGTTGAAAGATAATGGAGTGAGGAAAAATTGACAGTAAATTCAGACATTTCCCATGCATTCATAATTTTATATATAAAATCCATCTATCATGCCTTAAATTTAACAACAATGTTATAGAGGAAGCTTAAGTCCCCCATCCCCTCCTCCTCCTCCTACTTCTCCTCCTCCTACTTCTCCATCTCCTTCTTCTAATTTTATTCTTCTTCATGCCAATACACTTGAACCATTTTATGTAAAGTTGCCTCTCTTTACACAGGTACAGCGGGTAAGTAGACCTACCTTTTCCTGAAAAAAATCCTTGAAAGGCTCTAGGCACTGTCAACAAAACTTTTTTTTAAATCAAGTAAGTGGCAGCTAATTGCTATTTGAATATCAAATATTTAATTTTCATCTACGAATGAAGATAAATATAACAGTCATTTTGATAAGATGCCAACAAGAACATAACTGAATCAATTCAATATCCACTGACATCTTCTTGTGTATAGCATCTTGTTACGTATATGCCTAATGCTTTCAAGTTTCATGAATGTAAATACAGGAGGTCCTAGGTCGTGACTCATCCAGTTATTATGCATTTCTTTAAAGCGTTTCTTCTTATGATGTAAGTTAGATCAGAGATTTTTAAGTCAATGACAGAATAAAAAATGCCAATACAATACATCAATCCAAACTAATCACATCTATCTTCTTAAAAACCTGAATTTTCTTTACTTAACTGAATCATTCAAGGCTACAGGAGGGGCACTGACACTGCAAATAAAAACCATTGGTTTTTCTCTCATTCCGAAAGTTTTGTCAGAAGGTGCTACGCAACCACCCATAAACACGACAAAACACCCAAATAAACGGACAAAACACCCAAATAAACAGCCAAAACTCTGCCGGTTTTTGCAGTGTAAATTGAATGCTCTCAAAACATTGGTTTAATTATTCCGGTGTTTGCTCATGTGACCCTCCTTGCTTCAATGCTATCCGTTCAGAGCAGCAACAAGAAGCGCAGGCGCACAACTCACACACACACACACGCGCGCGCACACACACACACACACACACACACACACACTCACAAAAACAGAATTAGCTGACACCAACGTCTTTTAACAGGTTTTTCTCAGTAGTGTAAATGGTAAATAAAAAAAAAACAATGTTTTTTTTTAATTGTTTTTTTTTCTTCTACAATGTAAATGGGCCTAGGAAAGCCTTCAGCAAAGGCAATGCCTGCACAATGATCACTGAACCCATGGACCTTTACAGACAGAGGACGAATGATCACCTACACATGTACTAACTAGAATTACATCTCATCATGGCAAGGTACAGGTATAACAGTCCAGGGCTTGGACAAGAAATCTAAAACCAGCTAAGGTCAGTTTAAATCCATACCCCCCATTATAAAAATAAAAGGTATTGTTGTGGTCTTCCTTTATATACCTTCACTCCTGCGCTGTTCTGGTTGGAAGTGCCTCAATAGCCACGCGGAGGACATACCTGACTGCAGTTCAATGGGGAACCCTTTCCCATCGTCTTTTACCCAGCGCTTAGCATATTACCTGCCACATTCTTGGCTCACGATGGAGTGGGTGGATTTGAAGAAAATGAGATGGGGTTCGGAGGTAATATGCATGCAGCGCAAGACATCTATGTTTGATTTGGCTATCATGCATCCACTTTCTCGGTGCTATCCAACAGGAAAAGCTAATATGTCTAGATCCAATAGGACATCTACTTATACTAGGAGTAGGTATTTGTAATGGGCATGGTTAATAATTCAACTGGTCAGAGCCAGAACTGAGAAGGGTGTGAACTCTGTATAATTATGAGTTATAATGCCCTTCTTGCACTAAAAAGAGCTATAGATTGTGTACAGTTTGTGTATGAAATGTTGGAGGCTGTTAATAGATAAACATACAGATAAAAAATAAACTGTAGCAACCAATAGAAAGTATAGCAATATTGGAAATTTGGAATGACTGAATAAAGGGCATTATCAAATAAAGTACAGAAGGTGGAAATAGACTAGAGATGGTAACACAGATGAGAAAGCAAAATATATTTTTCTTTGCAGAAGCATAAATCCCTGTCCTGAACCACTCATTGGACATCTCAATGCAGACTTCAGACTACTCCAGAGGTATTACCTGAATTGACTTCCTAATCCCTACCTCATCAATTAACTATCCTTTCATAATCGATACAAAGTAGTCTACAGGTTCAGGCTTTAAATGATTGACACTTTTTAACAGCCAGTAAACATTAGATACACTGAAGGCCTAAATGTATCATACTTCAAAGTAGAAACCCATGAAAATACATGCTTTTACAATGAGAATTCTGAAATTCATCACATCATCTTGACTTCTTAACCTATGGATAAACAAAACAAGAGAGTGTTAATCAATAATAATGATTGAATTTGGGTTTGGAATTGAGACTGCAGACACATCTGCTCACATACGACAAGCTTGTTAAATGCCCGCCATGAGACACTTAATAGGTACTCATTAATACTTGACATACCGAGCGGTTCAATAAGAAGGTATGAAGTGTAGTAGTAGTACGCCTACATTGTATGTTGAGAACCATTCAAAACATACTCTACTATATGCTCGGTCTACTGAGCGATGGATATATTTTTATAGCAATGTTCGCACAGGACTGTTGTAGTTTTAAACTTTGCTAAACCTCAAATTTTTAAACAACGAACCACTAAAAACAAAGCGAGTTCACATGGGATCAAAACAAGCGTTCGTCATAATCGACTACAAGATGGGCAAGCAGTCATTGCAACTCCAACCTGGAAAAACCTCAAAGTAAATTGCATCCAGACAGCATATAAATTTAAGTGAAGAGTCAATTTTGATAGTTGTTTGCATGTTAATCGTAACATTGCTTGTGGTATGAAATTTCAAGCAAGTGAAGTTGATAGTTTTGAAACCATGTGTACTTCTGCATAGTCCTTAAACTTCAAGATAATATCCTTTGAGTTTAAAACCTACAAGCTAAATTTTACGTTCACAGAGTCTTGTGTGAACTTAGCTTACATGCATCTAACCACTTTATTGAACAGTGGGTAGACATTCAAATAAACATGATACTACGCCTACATGTACTTCAAACAAGTCACGTCTGCACCTAAAGTTCACAAAAAGTGTGAACACCTACATGTACCCGTACACACAGTTAAACAATAATAAATTTGCCCTTTAAAAATAGCTCATTAGCTTCAGGAGCATTGATAAAAATCAATGCTTAGACTCTGAACGGTTGGAGAGATGCAATTTCTAATATTAACAAAATTAACAGGGGCTATAGGCTTACCCAAGACCTGAGAAGCAATACAATCACTATTCAACTTTAACATTTTTTTTAATGAATTACTACATGTAGTATTCATAATAATAATGAAGAAAAAAAACATTGCAATTATAAACAATCATTTACTCCAATCAGTACTGGAAATGGCCGATCATTGCTTTCTTCTCAAACTTTTTCCTCTCATGCACCATATTTTGTCTGAAGCAGTGCGTTATTAAACTCATATACTTTAACAGAGAGTTAGTGCTACTCGGGCTCAGAACAGACGATTTCTCCCACCCCCCCACCCCCAAATCTCTTCTTTCATCCTTTTCTTCCAAATCTAATTTCATCAAAATGTTCAATGGGCTCAGTTTTTCCTTGCCTATTATCCGTCCTGCACATCAAATGACTTATTCAAATCTTCAAAGTAACTGCAGCTTTTTTCCTCTATCTGTATAAATTGCCTCAGGAAGAGAGAAATTACATTTCCTCCCTCGTTTCTTTATAAATCGGTTCCTCCAATCAATAAAACGCCCCATCACCTTTTTCATATCAAAAGGCCCCAACTATATGGCTTCCTCACTTCCTATCATTATCATATAATTTCACTGCTCATTTGCTGCCGTCTAG
This sequence comes from Mesocentrotus franciscanus, assembly GCA_037976565.1. Taxonomy (NCBI): domain Eukaryota; kingdom Metazoa; phylum Echinodermata; class Echinoidea; order Camarodonta; family Strongylocentrotidae; genus Mesocentrotus; species Mesocentrotus franciscanus. Next base: position 26,508,834 of record CP137673.1, read on the forward strand.
GAAAATGCTTTCATCGTAAACAGGTAGAGGAAAGGCTACCCATATGTTCCATGCAATTTTTTCAAAACAAGCCATAATTACATGGAATTCCATATGGTACTTTGGATAGAATAGGTAGACAGGTTCGTGAGATGGATGTACACATACATGTGGGCATAGGATAGGCCTATAAGGCTATCCACGTACCACTGGTCGATTAATAGGTCTATGAATAAGAAGATTAGCTCTGCGCTACCAGTTCTGTTCATTCCGCTTGAGTGGTACGTTTCAAGGTCTGTGCTGCTTATCGAGCCTTGGCTTCACACCCAATACTTCCAGGAGAATATATATCATCAGTTTGGAGCTAGGAGGGCATTAACTCATATGCCGTTTCACAGAGTTAATGCCCTTCTGGCTCTCAGCCAACGATATACAAGAGGAATCACGTGACATATGAGAAGCTGATCTTTCTAGCTACCCACCCGTGCCTACCCATCTTAGGGTGCGTTTATCGTGTCTTGCCACAGATATGTACATATCGAACCCCACTATCGAACCCCACTATACGAACATAATTTTCGGGATGTCACGTTTATCGTCTCTTCACGATTCAAAATAAAGGCCTTGTCTCTGCGCAGCTGCTTTGCGCCATTTGACCCGGGAAGCAGATTAGCATGGGAAGGTCTGATTTGTATGTGTGGTTCAAAACAGATTTGCGTTTATCATCTCTCAGAAACGTGATTCTGGCTCTATGTCACATTCAAAACACACTTTTTCGGCGTTTCAATATACCCATATCTAAAGACGTTTGAAAAGGCTTTGCGTTTATCACCTTAAAAATTTGCCTGAAAGACGTTTAAAAACGCTGATTCTAGGCAAAAAATTGCACGATAAACGCACCCATAGTTGGTTTCCTTCTACCTACTGTACATCAAGTAGCAATAGTTTGGGATGGAGACGACTTGCCATTACAGGAGTATATGGTACACATGGGCCAGAAAATGTAAATGCAGGCTCCAAAAATGTTGTAATGTCAACAGGGGCCCATGCTCACATAACCTTAAAATTTCATTACGGATAACCCGTTTAAAATATTACTGCGAAGACCTGCATTGGTGTATGATATTTACACGTAAACATTGGCCTACTAGAGCATGTGCCCATGGCTACACCAGGGAGATCCTCCTCTACCCCACTCCCCCACCCCCTCCCATGAGTCCTTCCTTGTCATTCATATCCCCGCTCCCTGCTCCTTATTTTCTCTTCACACCAATGCTAATGAAAGCATATTTCAATTTGACTCAAGTAAAAGCAGTCGAATATATCAACATGAGTCTTGCATTCTGAATTTAGGCCAATATTGTATGGCCAACATTTTTGATAATCCACTTATTTATGTTTTGAACAATAAAACCTGTTAAGTGTTTTTTTTTCAACGCAACTTGAAGGCTTCTTTTTTACATGACCCTGGAGTACAGGATTCTCCAATGTTTACAAATATGAAAAAGCATATAAATATCATTATACTCTTATCAATAGAATGAAATATTTATAATATCAAATAGCATTAGAGGTGGGTAGATTGGGGTGGACTGTACTTGTTCATAGCACCAGTTTATTGATCCAAACACCAGTTATTGTGTCACAAAGAGCATGTTGTGTCCTTGACAAATGTAGCTGGAAAAACTTGAACTTGTTGAATGCTACACTTTGTCTTGTATCATCCTACTATTGTGGAACCTAGTATCAAAACTGGTTTCATTACAAATCCACATATATGTGAATCTTCTATTCAATACCCTGTCAGGAGTTGAGTCAACGTGGTTTCAAAGCAGAAAGAGAGAGGAGGATAGACCCCTACCTCCCTTCCCCCAAAAAAGAAGGGGGCAGGAAAATGGGTTCCCCTTTATAAACCATAACTGTTTTTGCCTATGGATCCAATCATATTAAATTAAATTATATCTTTTTATTTATTACATGGTATCCAGCACTCAAAATATATGCGGGCTCAGAGGGTTCTATTACAGATTCTCCAACAACAACTGTGCCAGTCAATTTCATAAACGTACCCCCTGTCCACACACAACATTTTCCGTGATTAGGCGTGATTAGTTATACCATTTCGCGATAGTTATACCGTTTCGCGATAGTAATATGATGAAATTGTGTGTGTGGACGCTTACTAACGATACATCGTATAACGAAACGTTGTATAACGAAACGCAGGTTTGGGCATCGTTTCGAACTAGAACTCAATAACTAATCACGCCTAATCACGCTTAATCACGGAAATTTTGTGTGTGGACGGAACTAGTCTAACTGGGCGGGGCTTAACGTCGGATCGCGAAAGGAGACCTGACCTCTCATTTCCGCTTCCATTTCATGACCGCAGTAGCAAACTGCACACCTATACGACATTTCGCTGTAGAGTTTTGGGATTACTTTGTTGTGTGTGTGGACACCCTGGAATTTATACGATGATTCTTTATACGACGTTTCTTGTGTGTGGACACCCTGGAATTTATACGATGATTCTTTATACGACTAACCTAATAAAAATTGCAACTCTAAGGCCTAACCCTAACCCTTCATCTTTGCTGAAATTAAGCCCAGAGCAAATGTCGTCAGAGCAACTGTATAAGGTAACTGCACAGGGTGGCATCCCTAGACAATACACTGTATAGTACGAAGATCACAAAACCGAGAAACCAGACCACAAACCTTTCCTAAAATAAGCCATGGAAATGTGAAATCAATTACAATCACAACCCATGGAGCCTAGCCAAGTATGGGATTCTCAACTCCGTCAACATGAATGTACGTTATCTCTGATTTCTATTTTTTCTACCCACATTGACTGAGACCGTACAACCTAAATGAACATCAAGTAGACTTTCTGACTCTTCGCTCAGTTCATTGTCGCCCTTTGTTTACATTCATTCTTTTCATTGTGAGTTTGCAAAACAACAAATTAGTTTTTGTGGGGGGGAATTTTGAAGTCAAACCCCAGAACAGCAAACTTACAAAAGTTCAAAATTCACCTCAACAAATAACTCCCATTCAAGAGGGTCTCCCATAACCCGGGTATTCAGTTCAACCTTTTGCCCCTTCTCTGGGAACCAAATTACAATTTGATTTGATTGTTTGAATGCTTTGTGCTAATGAATAGAGATTGGATGGTTTGTTGATCAAACTTCCGCTGTGGCTGAAGGCAATGCTATAAAAAAGCCATGTTTGGGTGACTTCAAGCACCAATACTGGCCAAAAGTTGAAAACAACCCATCTCGGTAAGTGTATACCAGAGAAAAAAAATGAAACGTGCTTTGAGTGATAAATTGTTACATGTCCCTGCGAAGTGATTCAAATCAAGATTAAAATCTCAACGTTAATGCTTGTATTGAGGTGAATGAATTGCTTGCTCCATTGATATTTCAATCATTCTACATGGGGGAAAAAAATGTTTTTATAACCATTCTCACATCTTTCACAATCTCTCAAACTTTCATATGCTATGTTCCCATGGAACCATCATAGTTTTTAATTTTAAGTGAAACTTTAAAAAAAATTAAAATGATCCGCTAACAACAACACATGTTCAAATGGCACAGAAATCACTGCTCGAAGTTTTAAACTACAAGCAAGGGAAGCAGGTGTTGTAATACATGCTCCAAACGGTAAACCTCTATTAAGTTAATAATGTTTGCAAGGATATAACCTTGAATGAGGACTTTCCTGCATTGCTCATAGATTTCACATTAACCAGACAATCACTCAAGGTTTAAATTTTTGATTAAATTTCAAGTTAACACAACTACAGTGTAAGAGTGTGTCAGTAAGGTCCTTCACTACAAGATGACCTCAAAGTTTAAAACCACAAGCTAATCTTTAAACTTTACGGACTGTCGTGCGAACATAGCTATTGCCGGGAAACTCAATCTGCTACTTCAAGGTGTGCACGCGGGTCAATTAATCCCCAAGGAGTTCAAATAATCATAACGTGACCTTTTCCAGAAAATACGCGAAGCCTTACAAGATGCATTCTGAGCCCGATATCTAAACCGAGCCAACCAACAAGCACTGGTAGCAAAGGCAAGCAATGTAGAAAATTTTGTTCACAGGAGCTTATTTGAGATTTGCTTCAGTATATACCGGTATCTTTAAAAGAGTAACATAAATTCTCAGTGATTGATACATCTTTACAGTTGTCCTTGTTTAAAACTCATTTCTAGTTTTATGAGTGCACCCCTTTAAAAAAAAATAGTTTTCTAGAGCTCTCTTTGTGATTACCAAAGTTAAATTGCCCATTTTTTTTCCTCTCGGCTTTAATAAAGAAATGAAATTTGTAGAAAGGCCTAACTTGAAAAGTGATATAATCTGGAATAACTCTGCATATATGCCATGAGAGCCATTCATGTAAATCTGCTGAAAAATGTCTCATCAATTCACAGTAATGTAGATGAACGTCAAGTGTCATAATCACAACCTAATGACACATTCTTTTTATGTACATATTGACGAGTTCTAGAAAGCCATGGGCTTGAAATTTACTTTGGAAATGTTTAGTACAAAAATGGAAATAAAACAAAACTTATGTAGGATGCTATACAGTATGTGATACTGCTTTTAGAAGGTGACAAAGAGCTTGCAGCCACTGGGAATGGGGTTGGGATCACCATTTATCAACTAATTTCAAAGCAAATCTGACAAATTGGTTTGGAGAGCTTATCGACAATGCATAAGGGATTGTGGTTTATCATCCAAGGCAATTCTTTCAAAATGCATGGAGGTTTACATGTAATGTATGTAACTTGTTGATTTCTCTTTGAATTTATGAAATACTCCAGAGAATACTGATGAGGAAAATTATTTAGAAGACTGCACTGCAAAATTGGACGCATGTTTCATTTTATCGCCCAATAAAATGTTTGGAACTGTATTTAAGCCTGAACAACGACTATAAACAACAACTATGAACATTCTCTGGATAAATTATGTATGTGTGTGCTAGATCAATACAATTTTATCAACTCTAGGTAGAGTTTCTGTATAGGAAAAGGAGCAATTATTTTCCCATTACCATTCAATTCAATAATCTATTCATCAAACACGGATAGAAAAACAGTCAGAGGAAAAACCAAATAGTTATTAAATTTCAGACTCCATTAAAGTGATACATGGGGGTAGTAAATCATGCAGGATCTGTCCGAGGAGACAAGATTCAAAATGCCTTCTGGTAGACCTGATCCACTACCCATTATCATACCAATTAAATCCCCATAGGAGTGACTGTATCCCTGTGGATACCTCCAAATGATGCCATTTATCTTTCGCAAACGGCCTTAATCACCCCATCTCCCACTTCCGCGGAAGGAATGGGTCCCCTAGCTCTCACCTTTGTTATCTTTGAGATCGACAATGATGTGATGGTGATTATCCAGGAGGGTTCCCAGGATGCCGCAGTTCCCGTTGAGGGCGGCGTGGTGCAGTGCGGAGAAGCTGCAGGAAGAGGAGGAGGAGGAATCAAGGAATGGTTATTACGCATTGTTCATGACGAAATTTAGTTCATAACAACATTTAGTTGTCATGATTATGGATGTAGTAGCAGAATTAGTGGTAGGAAAAGTGGTAGTGGTAGTGGTACTAGCAGTGGTCATGAAAGTGACAGTCGTAGGGGTAGCAGTAATGGTGGTACCTGGTAATGGTGGCACTTTGTAGTGGAAGTGGTAGTGAACGTGGTAATGGAAGTGGTTAAGGTAGTGGTAGTGATAGTGGTAGTAGAAGTGGTAAGGGTAGTGATGGTGGAAATGGTAGTGGAAGTGGTAGTGGTAGTGGTAGTGATAGTGGAAGTGGTGGAGGTGATGATAAAAATGATCATTGTAATTATGCTACATCATATGAGTAACTTGGGTATGAAGGCTGGATCGTATACACATAGACTGACCTGTTTATTTTTAAAAACACTAATTCCATCAACTACAGGTACATTGCTACCACACTTTTCATATGCATTATGATTTGTATAACAAGAATATGAGTGGCACTTTTGAGTTTGATTTTATCATGATTTGCAAAATCTGTATTTTGCCAAATCAAAATGAACTGGCCTTGAACCACCAAAAAGGATGAACAAAAATTAAATACAAATGATATGCCATTGTATTTAGAACAAAAACAGTGTACTTATTCTACATTGTAAGTTCTGCTAATAGAATACATATATGAGAGATTTCAAGCATGCAAATTACATGTACATGTATGTAAGAGGTAAATACATGCAGAGTGCTTTAATAAAATAATAAGAATCCCAACTTGATTTGGTTTTATGCACTTGTGTCTATATTTGTCTGATCTACGATTTAATCTTGCTGAACCACAACCATGTCCATATGAATGTAACCTGTACCACATCCCCATAAATGAATGAATAGCGTGAAACGCGAAACCCCGTTCATCCAGAACAGAGCAATACAAAATGACACAGCCTGAGGCAAGTATTAAAAATGGGTCAACCTTTATATACGGATTATGTTTCCTTTCAGGTTGCAGCCTATTCAGTTTATTTTTATGTTCTTGTACAATATGTTTTTAATGTGTATTTTATGTCATATATCTGATTGTTATACGTAATGTTTTTTAACTGAATGAAATAAAAAATTGAATTGAATTGACTTGATTTGAATAATGTATGAAACCAGAAAATGGAAGTAACATATGTGTTTTTGTTTCTCTCTTTCTGTGCAATTTTCTTCCCTTTCATTTCCTTGATCTACAGGTGTACATGTGTAAACAACTTTGGAATATAAACTCAAGTACATATATTGTTCCCTCTTTTCATATTTGTTTTTCCTTTTTCAGCCCCTATCCCCTCCTTTTGAAAAGCTAATTTTGTTTAATTAATTTCATGAATTACTTACTGTAATAGAGGAAACATCAATCATGCATGTAGCACAAAGTCACTAGCGTGCTACTTTCAATAACTATCTTTCAGGGTCTAATTGCTTTAATTGCCAATAGAAAGTAATTAATTACGAAATCAAGACAATCAAGACAAACGATAGCATTGACTTGTTCTCCATTTAAAGTGTTTTATACTTCATAGGAGAGTGTGTATTTAACCATACTCAATGGTATAAAGAGGAGGATGAGTTCTGGTCAAAGTAAATATGGGCCTTCTCATTCTTTTAATCCCAAGCATAAGAATATCATAGTAGAAATGTTATATGAAAAGAATTTGTCTTTCAAAAAATCCTAAGAAGAATCTATTTCAAATTGCTTTAGAAAATGATAAATAAAAACTGATTTTTTTTTTTGTAAAGGAAGAACAGAAAAGATTGCGAAAAGTTTGAAAACTACTGCAATTATTCCAGGCTTCTTCTGTGTTGCTTGTGTTTTCTTACTTCAAATTTTTGACAGCACATGGATGACTGAATGTACTGAGGGAAACCATTCACGCTGGGCCGAACACCTTGACAAAAAAGGCTGGCAAACCCTGAAGCTGTCAAAACAATTCATCATCCTTTTCATCTTTTAAAGAATCCTTACTTTGGGAACTCAAATAATCCTTGAACTTCACCTTTCCCTGCCTTCTTTCATTCTGTCGTTTTGGGCCTAAAAATCTTTGTTGACTTGAGTTTTATTTCGTCACTTTATCTACTTAAGCATGAATAATTGCAATTGTCATCAATTCACACCCAAAAGGTGCAATGCATTGACGCTTGGAAATGATGAATTAGATGAAATAAAATATTTGCTTGCTTACCCAACATCATCTTGGAAGTTGAGAGGTGATTTCTTGGAAGACACACTCTTTCCTGCAGAGACACAAACAATAGAGACATTTTTGATAATCAGCTTTGATGTATAGTTCATGTTACAGTGTATACACCCTGTATATATCTCACATACCAAGAATCGTGCAACACAATTGGTCTAAATGAGGTCACATGGATTGGCAAATAATAGATTGTATATATTGGCAGTCAGAGTGATACATACATTAAATGTGATAGTCTTTTTATCACTGATGCCACATAGACTGATAGACATACACACTAAGGTGTGAAATATCTATGTCACATATGCGTAGACTATTGACATTGAAATCACCATGGCATGCAAATCAAAATTGGGCAATCTCTTCCACACCCCACTCTACCCCGCCCCTACCTATTTTCCACCCCCCACCTCTATTCCTACCACCCATCCCCCTCCCCCACCTCTATTCCTACCACCCATCCCCTCCCCACCTCTATTCCTACCACCCATCCCCCTCCCCACCCTCATTCCTATCATTTCCCTCAAATATACAGGGTACAATCGCACATTGACATTGCCATGCAAATAAAAATCAGGCAATCATACTTCCATCATTTCACTAACCACCACATGGCCCCAACCAAATTGAATATCATTGCAAAATAACGACTCCATCACAAAAATACACTCTCTAGTCATTCAAAAATCATTTCACAAAAAAATTGGCCTCGTCTTTTCAATTTAATCCCCCAGGCCGCGGCAGGGTAAAGCAGTTATTACCATATTACTCCAATAATACAATCCTCAGGATCTCATCGAATCACGGGCGGTTTAAACGAGAGCCATGTCAATGCAGGAGAAACAACAAAGATGTATTCAAACATATGTCTTCAAATAATATTGTGATTCACTGAACTGGGACATTAATAACCGTTTTTTGCTCTCTCCCCCTCTCTCTCTCTCTCTCGCTCTCCATCTCTCTGTCTTTCTCCCATTCTCTTTCATTCTCTCTTTCTTTTTCCATCTCTCTCCTTCCCCTTCTCTTCCATTCCCTCTCTTTCTTAGTCTATCCCTCTCATTCCCTATCTCTTTCATTCTCTCTCTATCTCTGACTTTTGAGCACATTTCATGTTTCATAAATTTCATATTTTTTCTCTCCATTTTCTAGTGTCTTCATGTCTCCTTCTTTTTTCAATCATCATTATCTCAATCCTTTTTCATTTACATGTATCTCATATCTTCCTTTTAATATACATATATAATCAGACATCAGACTGTGTCACTCTAACCACATACTACATGTACATGTACATCATCCATGCAAACAATAAAAGCCCATTTCTCCCTTCCCGGTATAGTCGATACACACAAATGTTTAAGTTTGAACACTAAAACCACATTGTAGGTTCGCCAATGCCAAGAGCCACGCAGTGAGCCATTCAAAAGCAACACTAACCCAACACATTTTGAAACACCTGCAAATATGTAATTCAAATGTTGTATTTTTTTGCGCCATTCACTCTAAACGATGACTAATCAATCCACATTCCATGTATGATGATTTCACGAAACGAGAGGGGAGGTCCAGCTTCCCTTTCCCCCGACTGAATAGAACATTTTTCCGCAGTTGGCATAAAATACACAACTACTGATTCTACAATAAACATTCTGAAAGCTCGACCCCCTCCTCTTTACCCCAATAAGACTACAAATCCATTTTGCCAATTCTCTACTCCACAATTGAATTGGATTTTTTCCCACACGTCTCTATTTCAAGTCTAAAAACAAATCAAGTGAGGCTGTTTTTCAGGCTGTGTACACGCTAACTGGACCCATTTTTTTATGCAGGGGCTACACGGCAAGATTAGTCTCTAATATTTCAGGAAACTTTTATCTTCTATAAAAAGATTGCAGGGCAACACAATATGCAATGAATATAATTGGTAACAATCACATGTATTTTCATGGTCTTACTGGTATATCTTTGATAAAAATTAAATCTAAATCTGAATATGTAATTGCAGCCAAGCATGACAAGTTAAACCTCCATTAAAAAATATATATATTTGAGTTGAAGTGGACTACATGATGTTTTTGTCATTTCACATTCCTGAACATGATTGTAAATAGCCAGTTGGCTTTTATGTTATCCTTGAGTACCCAGTAAAAAAAAAAAAAAAAAAAAAAAATCACATGTATGTTCATGTCTTTATCTATCATCAAAGTTTTGGAGCATCGCAAAGTTCAGATTCAGAAACAGATTCAGATTCAAATTAAAATGAATCAAAACATATTTTCTTCTTGTATCAACAGAACATAATGTCAATGTTTACACTTAACGTAGAAGAAGAAGGTGAGATTCCTAAAAGTACAAGACTTATGCTAGGGACCACCATCAAGGGGAAAACTTCATATACTTGTTAAGACATTTAATACCTCTTGTCCACATGCAATTTCATTTTGCAAATATAGCTTCATCACATACACGTGTGACATAGCCAAAGCAAGCAGACCAAGAAAGAATCACAAAAGAAAAAAACGTAGAGCTGCACCTAGTAGTCATTTCCTACGTTTCTCCTATCAATAATACCTTCTCCCGAACCGCCTACACAAAATTCATCGTAACTAACAAGCTGAAGGTCATTGTCACTGTAAACGTGCAGAAGCGTCTATATTCTAAGACTAGATGGATTGAGAGCAGGCAAAAAAAGAAGGCAATTGACCTCAGGTGGCCAGAGCACAAGGTAGGATCACACAGCAGGGCATGGGCATGAATAATCATGAGAGATCAAGGGGGGATACCCAACTTACATGTACATGTAGCTGCCTGTTCAGACGAGAGGTAATGCATACCAAACTTGCATGAAGAAACGTATTTATAAAGAATCGTCATATACCAGAAGGGGCGAACACACTTCAAAATAAGTATCATATGTACATGTAGAAACATCACTAACAGTTTTTCGAAGATGTCAGTTGACATGATCGCTTTAAAGGTAAAGACCAGTTTTGGAAACGCCCCTCTCTCAAAAAATGAAATGGAAGCTCTCATTACCAATCATGTGAAAGAATATGTTTTTACTAATACGTGATGATACAAATTTTGCCGGGAAACCGCCTACTAATTGATATATTTGGTATATTATTACATCTATTGGGACCAAATAGATATCGCGCACGTGGTCGCGTAGTCCCATATACATCTTTCTGTGTACAGTGCTTGTAACTTTACCAAGACTGGGCCAAATTTCTTATCATTTTGATGATTCCAGAACCTTGCAGTACACACCAATACTTATATGCTAGATGATCAACCTTTTCTGATCGATTTCACAACGTTTCTTTCACAATGCAATCGCATGACCAGTGACTGGTCTTTATCTTTAATACCAGTCGTCAGTGTGAGCTCACGATAAACCAGCCCAGATATACAGTCTCATACAGTACATGTATGAGACCACGTTCACACGAGCAGGGGACCCTGATGTTTTATCAAGTATTTTTTTTAAATCAAAATGATGCTTCAACAAGCATTTAGTTTTAGGACAGTTTGTGATACAATGTTTCGTTATAAGGCATTCAGAGTAAGAAAAGTCAATGAGTTATCATATGGCTATACAGTTTTCTGTAAAGCTATTAAGCTTATACAGTGAATTTTGCTAGTGTAAATGAGGGTCACATGAAGAGTGCATGATTTGGGGGACTAGAAAGGAAATGTGCCTGGAATAATACATCCATGATGAGTGCTGCGATGGATGCTCACCAAGGAGTTTAATGCCACCAGCGAACAACATCCAAATTGAATCATTCCTCTTGAAACAACTTTTCAAACTACTCAAATTTCTGTTCTGGGTGTCGAGACGTGCATTGAAATGAGAGAGTAAAATGAGGAAGATTGATTGTTGCCTACTTCATGACAGAGGAAACCAGCATTGAATAAAGGAAACAAGTCAGCTCTACAAGAAAAGTTTGTATCTTTACTGTAAAAGTTATCTACTAATGGAAGAATGATGGGGTTATCAGAAATTCAGAATGCATTATAACCAGGAAGACTAATATTGTTAATATATTATCTGCTGAATTATCTTATTCCCATTCAAGCATAATGCAGGAACCAACTGGTTCTTGCAATAGGTTGATAAAAGCAAAATAAGCACCGGTTAGTCTAATTTGTTCTACTAACATAGATATTCATGTTCACTTGTTCACTTGGCATTTCATCAAAATAATGGACAATTGAGAATATTGCCAAAACAAAATAACCAAAATATGTCGTGAGCAATCATTTCTGACAGACCCCTGACACTGGTTCAATTTTTAAAGGCAGCATGAAAGGAGAAAATGATTGGTCCATGATCAACAATGCTCAAATGATTCTGAATTCTAGAAATATGTAAACAATGTACTGTATTAAAAACAATCGCTTTGTGCACTGTGCATTTCTAAAGATTGATGGACAGTCCTCCAAGAGCTGAATAAGGAGAAAGATGTCTGTCTAGTAACAGGGAAGCAACACAAAAAAATAGATGAACATGAGAGAGGACATACTGTACATGCACATATAAATGTAGGTATACTGTATGAGTGAGAGACAAAATGGAGAGACAAAAAGAGATAAAGGAGAGAATGGCAGAGAAGGGACACGGACTGACAAAAGAAGGAAAGGAATCACGAGGCATGCAGAACGAGAGAGAGGCATAGAAGAAACAGAGATGGAGAGACTGAGAAAGATGGAGAGACAAAATGGAGAGATAAAATGGAGAGACAAAAAGATATAATGAGAGGATGGCAAAGAAGGGAGAGGGAGTCACACGGACTGACAAAGGGGGAAAGGAATCACAGGGCATGCAGGATGAGAGAGAGGCAGAGAAGAAATAGACAGGGACAGAGACAGAGACAGAGAACATGAGGAGAGTGTCAAGTGTCTTTGGGATCTGACCTACATGCTCATTGATTAAAGATGAAGCTCTACTGATTTCCATTAGTGAGTCCCATGGTCCATAATCGTTTGTTAGGAAGGCTACATAGATGAACCCAATGATCATGACAGTTCAAAATGATGCCTTCTGCCGATAGCCAGGAGGCCAGGAGGGCTTTCAACTCACATCCTTGAGGCTTGAACACAGAGTTAATGTTTCTCACATTAAGCGCATTGAGCAAATATTACATTTGGGCTGTTTATTTTGTTTGTTTTATTTCTGCATTTTCAAAATACATACAGTAATCATATACATAAATCATATACATAAATCAATTACATGTATTTCTTCATTATAGTATACATATTTATAAAGTTTTCAATGCATACAAACACAAATATTTTTCAATGAAAAGGATAAATTACAAAAAACGCAAGAGACCGCCATCATGTGCAGGAAGCTTGAAATCGATGGCGGCCTCAGGAGAATTTAATAGCGGCATAACTCTTAAATTATATATTTGTACACGCGAAATTGATCAAGTGGGTGCAGTGAAAGTGCATGTGCAAGTCCGGATGGGGTTCTGGTTCGTAATGTTTATAAATCAAACAATAGTGTATTTTAAGAATTATTAAATTAAAAATATATTCGAAATCAGAGACAAAGTTTAATGAGAAAGGAGTTGTATGTATGTATGTATGTAATGCCCTTCTGACTCTTGAAAGGCCAGAGGTCATAGACAACACAAGAGACAATGAAAGCCAAAGAAGCAGAAATACAGGAAACGATATTAACTACATAATATGGGTATATGCTGAGAAACTCTCCATGTATGAGGAAGCAAAGGTCATTTGAGGTCACAGACTGTCTAGGAGCACCGAAGACAGGTGCGCATGGTAGGGAACCCAGGGCCTGAGATGACATTTGTATTACATGTGATTGTTTGTACAGGGCAAAGGTGGAGATAAATATTCACTCAATTTGGAAATTGGGGAAGGCAGGATTGATGAGGAGGAGGATGATGGTGAAGAGGTTGGTTTCCATGGTGATGACAGAATGATATACAATGTACTATGGCAATGAATGAGATGATGAGGTGAATGATAATGATGATTTTGCCTCTTTTTTTTCTCTAGTTTCTTTTCTCTTTCTTCTTAATGGTACTGTGATGATGATGAACACGTTGACATTCCCAATGACTGCAAGGAGAAAAACTAATGTTATGGGGCCTACAAGGGGTCTACAGAATAGGCAATAGTAACTTTGTTAAGTGTATCAAGGAAATCAATATATACAATATAAATTTGTAATTTGGATGAAGAGAAGAAAAAAATCACAAAAATTGTTTGAATGACATCCGGAGGTCAAAGAATGCCATCATATCATGGACAGGTGATCCAATATGTGATATGATTGCAAATAATTCACTTTCCATCATTTATGCCTCAAGCACCCTCTGGGTGGATAACTTACTTACAAGTGTACTTGAACATGGATCATGTACATGGAAATACACTTCAGAATCTAACACTGTATTTGAAGCGATATGTCCATGTACCTGCTCTTTACAATATTTACAATATAAATAAAAACAAGCAAGCGATGCATCAACATTTTCAAAATATATGTATTTATTTCATGGATATTACATGTACTAGTACCTCTGCTAATCTTTTAAAAGACAAAATAAAGAAGGCCTACTTTGAAGTCTAGATATGTTGACTGACTTGGGCAACTTCAAAACACTTCATTACAAATTACATGTAGATTTCGAGTAAATCTATTCAATCAAGGCCCTTTGTACTAAACACCTATTTTGTAAAATCAACAAGACATTCCTAACTTTGTGAAAATGGCTTTAAAGACTGGTGGGTGTAGAAACGTTTTGAGTCCCGTGACTTTGTGGATTTGTTTCGCTTCTTGGTCTCTTCAGAAACAGGGATTTGCTTCACTTCTTCCCAAATATTTTCTGTGGATTAGTTGCTTAAATGATTTTTAAAGCGTTTTTGTGTCTGGATACTTTAGAAATGTCACATTGGACCACTAATGGCAGTCTTTTCCCACTAAAGTTGGTGGAATTTCAATGAAGCAAGAAGTCAGGTGTAGGTATACATGTAGGGGCCCCCACAGAAGTAGATCTACAGTATATCCCAATAAAAAAGAAAAGAATGCAACAGATTGTTGGCGGAGTGTTGCACTTAGAGCATGCCTTCATGCCATGGAATTTTGTTAGCAAGTGTTTAAGAATAATTCATCTTTTTGGAGGCAGAAGGGCATTAACTATATACAGTATTGCTTGAAATAAAGTAGACACCCTAAGTACAAGATTGGCTAACACCTTTGGCTCCAAACACATGAATCAACCATAAGTTATGAAGGTGCTACATGTATTAAAGATTTGACTCGCAAGATTTGACTTCAAAGATGGTCATGAATGAAGTATGAATTTATTTGACTTTGATAGAATCCCCCCTCCCCCAAACGAACAAAAAGGCCAACAAATCCCTAATAGTCTAGAGATAAATGATCACATTTAATAATGGTCTGTAATTATGTGAATTGTAAAAGACCAACATCTGTTTGAACACACAGAAATGAGGCATTTTACATAAATTTCTAAAGCATTGCTCTATGCAATAAGGCAGCCAATTAAAAATGAAAGTTTCTTGAGACACGGACATTTATGGTGGTTCTTTTTTCTTCAAAAGAGGCAATGGTATCACAGAATCTGTTAAGAGCTAGAAGGGCATTAACTTAACCGTTTAAGAATAGGTATGTCTTCACCAGCTCGAGATTGCCAAATAGCCCGCTATTTCTGATTTGGGAATTAAGCCAGAAGTTACAACAAATCACGTCTTCATCAGCTCGAAACTCGAAACTCAAGCTCGAGAAATTAGCTCGAGATATTTTGCTCAGTGTCCGTGCATATTGCGAGTCTTCGGGCTGGTGACGACGTACTGGACAAATAGCGGGATATTTTGCCAACTAGCGGGATATTTTGCAAACTAGCCCAAGATATCTTGGGATGATAATCGACCAAATATCCCGCTTATTGCAACACAAATTTGCTGGATAATTTGTGATCGGGATAGTTAAAATATCGGGATAGTTAAAATAGCGGGTTATTTGGCAATCTCGAGCTGATGAGGACAGGCCTACTATGAACTAACCACCTTCCGACTCTCAGCAGATAAATCTGTGTAAATGGACAGTGAAAACCTGACACCTTGGGGGTGATGCTTGATGATTTAATTTGTCTCATTGAAAAGGAAAGAAAGAGTGAAAGAGAGAGAGAGGGAAAGAGAGTGGGAGAGAGAGAGAGCGAGAGAGAGAGAGCGAGAGAGAGAGAGAAAGAGAGAGAGAGAGAGAGAGGTGGGAGTCATGGAGAAAGATGAGAGGGAAGGAAAGGAGGGAAGGAAAGGAGGGAAGGAAAGGAGGGAAGGAAAGGAGGGAAGGAAAGGAGGGAAGGAAAGGAGAGAAAAAAAAGAGAAAGAAGAGAGATTGATGCCATTAGCCACGTACATTTGCACTTTAACGCAACAACGGATTCTCTCTAAAGACCGGGTTATAATAACTTTACAATCTGTTGTACGTAAAGTGTCAGGCATGACATTTGACATGCAAGTTCTCTTAATGAAAAACCTTGCAAATCAATCCAATTAATCCACCCTTTGTACCAATCAATGGCACATCAAGCAGTATGAAATATAAATCACTTCAGGAGGGCCCGTCAATTGTAAAGATGCTTGCACAAACTGATGCAAGTGGCACCAAAATGGGACAGGATTACCTCGAAAATCCCCAGGACTTATCTTCGTTTTTTTACTTGGACGGTCTGTAAAGAAAGATTTTAATCCCTTTATAGAGTACTAGCAGGCAAGTTAGGAGTGTGTGTGTGTGTGTGTGTATGTGTGAGCGGGCTCCTCAAGTAGTTCTACACTATAGAAACTGAGCGAGTCAATACACCGGTGTGGTTTACCTCTGTATTTAAGAGGTGTGCATGCTTCGTGGGGCCTCTCGCTGAGAAAGACTTTAATTTTGGTGACAGCCCCCTTGAGCCATTATCATACAATACAGTGGGTGGAAAACCAGTTTCAGAACAGTCTCATGATCTAAATGCACTCAAATCTGCCTTGCGTGATAGGCATTTAATAAGCACTGTCGACATGCATGAAAACGTTTCTTTCTGCAGCCCCAATGCTCGCACTCCCCTCTCTCCTCTTCCCCTCTCTCTGCTCCTCTCTCTCTCTCTCTCTCTCTCTCTCTCTTAAATCTTGTTTCCTTCTCTCCCTCTTTTAAGTCCAATATACTATTTTGTTTAATACTAAATGTAGTCCTCAATAATCTGAATGCAAGTTAAAAATATACACATAAGTATTCAAATCTCAGCTAGCTTGATGCACATCATATATGTATCTGTTAATAAGAATCCTCGTATTAAGTTTATACCGGTAGACACTCATCCTAAAACCACCACATAATCCTGTATTTCCTGCATTGCTCTCTTGGACATGATCCATGATCCATGTAAAAATGTACTTCAGAGTCATCACGATCATCAATGAGCTAGTAGAGCTTCAACTTTATGGACAGGATGACCTATAGATGCAAGCTTCATATATTACCTTCGTAACGAGCTCTCCCAACCTGCTTCAATTTCAAACACCATTGCGATGGCTCTAGAACACACCCTGACCAATATACTATCACTCTGATGGGTACGTGTTTAAGACATAGTAAACAAGACATTGACAAAATTATTATTGATTTTAATTCAAGTGATTATTCCAAGTACCAACACTCATTAATTCAATTTCTTCATCTCCTAATTCTTGATCCAGCATATATTTCTCAAATTAGTGTGCAGTATTATATTATAAGTGTTTGGGCAATCCTACAGTATGTATCTACATTTACTGGATTCGCTGAAGGTTTTAATACAATTACATAATCTACACCCCTAACTAAGTTTCCAGAGATTTTTCAGTCCAAAAAATACTAATTTCTGATATCAAACTGATCTTATGCCATGTGCTCATGCATGCATGCTCATACATTTTATTTATCGTCTGCAGAGAGCTAGAAGGATGTTTAACACAGGGTTAATAATCCCTTCTGGCTATCAACAGATACCCCACACCAAGTAAATTAGGAACTAAAAAATCAATCATTGCTAAATTTACCAAGAAGAAATCTTCTAGGTCTGCTGCCTAGCTTAGAGCTTGTACTCCTTCTATCCAGGAGTGCTTTTAATTAAGCGCAATTCCACTCAATCCATCGCCCTCTACACCAAGCAAAGAGCAATTTGACTCATTAGCGTAATGCTTGAGTTTCAGTCATCTCGGTGAATTGGATTATTAGGCTCGCGGAATCAGTGTCATAGAGAAAGAGAGAGGAGCGAGAGGGGATAGATTTAATATTCTCGGTTGTCACATGGCGTTCAATCTCCACTCAGTCGTATGCTGGCAAAATCGCGACTTTGCACTCTGCGCACAGGATGGGTTGTGTATACGAACTGGCGTCGGATTTAATCTGACAGGTTCGTCATAGAGAGAAAGAGTACATGTTGCTATGGATTGTATGTGCATGAGAGGCGTGCAGATCTTTGCACAATGCACATGAATGCTAAATGTCATATCCAATCGTGCAAGCGATATATGACATTCCACTTTTTAATTGCAAACTTGCGAGGGGTTGAAGGATGATGCCAATTGGTTTTCTATCATCATGCTCCCATGGGCAATATGTTCAGCTTACCCACAATGTGGTCAAACCGAACAAACACCAAAGGCATATTTCATACATAGCAGGCTGACAGTACAATATTTGCTCTACATTACATTCTGCTGATACAGGTACATGAATATCTACAAATGGAGAATTCTATGTTTTAAAAGGAAAGGAAATTTGATCTTCAGAGAGAAAACTCCTTCAGTCAATCTCACAGTAGTAATGATACACAGGAGGCTCAGGATCGATCTTCAAGAGCAATTTACAAATGTACACTGTAGTTTTGGAAAGCTCTATAAGACCTCTGGAAAACATACAATGAGAGCTCTACAAAAGTTGCCATGAGAAAATCGCTCTTTTACTATATCAAAAAAAGATTTCATGAACAAAGAAGAAATTTTCACACCTCATCATAGAGAAAAATACATTACATGTAGACCTACTGTTCATGTACAGGTGTACAGTGTACGTACAATGCATAAGTTCTATAAATCATCATTCACTCTGATTTATGCTTTCATATTTGCTCTTTTCTTTTGTTATACCAACATTAAAGTGTCAAGAATATTTACCATCAACCTCAGTCACTTGGCTACATATGCAAACACTAGCGACATTTATGAATGCACTACACATGCCCCCCCCCCTGTATCAAGACGTTTGTCGGGGAGCGCATGCATTTAAATTGCAATGCATTACAGGCAGACGATTATAACCATTCCAAACAACTTGCTACAGTATGTGCGCATTAGGCAGCATAATCGCATGTGCTCACAGGCATTTGCCCTGCCTTCACACTCTACTAGAGATTTTTTTCTTTTCTTTCCTCTTGAAGTCATCCAGACAACCTGAACATCAGTCAAGCTCATCTCTTGAGCCATCACAGGGTATTTTGGGCTATCTCATGCCGCTGAATTTCAGATGCCGGAGTATACACGTACATACTTCTGGGGGCCCCCCTTGCGACCGACACGGCAGTATGCAGTGCGAGCGATCCCCCGAGGATAAAGCCAATAGTCTTCTACGATTTCATTTACGCTGCTAAATAATAACATATTCAATATCCTCATAGATAAACTATGACCAGTGCGAGCCAGGGTCTTTTCAATCAAATACTCTAGAATAAACACGTTTTGTTTTCTTTGCCCAAAGGGCTACCGATAACCTAAAGTAGTCACTTTAATACTTTATTAGATCAAGAGTATCAATTTCACAAGTTACCGTTGAGTACACCAAGAAGCTACAATGTACAGTAGGGGTGTTCTTTCTGGTTGAGATGAATACATATATGCCAACATAGTATGGTGTGTGGTGATCGGCCATTGAAAACATACTGTAGTACCATAGGAGTCCAGCTTTGAGCCTTGGCGACTAACAAGGCTGTCAGATACATGTACAACTCTAAGACCCCATTCTCACTCACTTTGAAAGTGGTCTTAGTTAGACCGCTCCAGAGGAACGGGTCTTGAGGAACGGTTTGCGAGCGTTCACACTCCGAGCAGTTTTTTATGGCTCAAACCGCTCCACGAGTCAAAGTGGTCTTGTTGCTATGGCAGCTCAGGTCAGCGGGTAAATTTTTTCGCGGAATACTAAGCGTATGTACCGTACTACATGTTTCGCGTGGAACGTCACTAGCTCACTTCCGTTCAAAGTGCGCTTCCGTTCACACTCGCACGTTAGAGCGCTCCAAACCGCTCTTAATAAGACCCGTTCCTCAAGACCACCTCCCAAGGTGGTCTTCTGAGCAGTCCAGAAGTCCACTTCCTGGACCACTTTGACCGTTCTCACTCACCTAAGAACCGCTCCTGAGGAACGGGTCTTAGTTAGACCGCTCCAACGAAGTGAATGAGAACGGGGTCTTAAGCATTTTTTTTTTTGCACTCAATACTAGCAACATAAAATGGAAAGTATACATACATGTACACATCTCAACCTACAAATTGTACATGTACATGTACACAATGTATATTCAATTAGCCTGATCTGGTAAATTTATGAGAATGGTTGCTACAAGGACAACACTCCATAACTTTGTTTGGTTCACTTCAATACACAAAGTGTCAGGTTCAACTTCTGTCCAATTGCTGCTCAACATCTATTCAATTTCTGTTTAACCTCTTTGCAATTTTTGTTCCACTTCTCTTCAAATTCTCATCAAATTCTGTTCAAATTCTGTTCAACTTGTGTTCAACTTCTGTTTGAATTCTGATCAAATTCTGTTCAACTTCTGTTTGAATTCCAATCAAATTCTGTTCAACTTCTATTTGAATTCTTTTCAAATTCTTATCAAATTCTGTACAACTTCTGTTCAACTTCTCTTCAGCTTACAGTTTGTATGTTCTAATTTTGATCAAATTCTGTTGTAACTTCCATTCAACTTCTATTCAACTTCTGTCCACCTTCTGTTCAACTTCTATTCAGGTTCCATTCAATGCACAAATGTCAGTCTAGTTCGCAAGTTTCTGTCGAGACCTGGGCATCACTGAAGCACAATCATGGGGGCTCTTTAAAATGTGGAAGTATCACAGGAAGATGGGTACATCAAAGCCCGTTTGGATAACCTTTTCATGTTTGGCACACCATAAATCAGGCATGTTTACCATGGAGGAACTCCACACACAACGAATAACAAACAAAGGGTACTTTCACACTGTCCGAGTGCAACATGAAGGACCATGTACATGTAGGTGAACCCCTGTGTAAAGTAGGCTCATCAAACTATCATATTACATATTAAATCCAGTCACAGTCTCCATAAATATACACATGTACATGTTCACCTGTATACTACTCCCCCCCCCTTGATTATGGATATGGTGGTTGTTTAATTGACTGTGTTAACATTTACATGTACATGTAATTCCTTATAAATGGGCCTACAAATATGATTTTAACTTTCTCAATCATTTGTTTTGATATCTTTTTCGATCGTGCTAAACTGTACATTTAAAAATCAAATGAAAATATATTACATTTCTCAAGCACCAAACTAGAGCAAAATATATATATTGGCCTAGATACTGTACATGTATACAAAGAGGTGAACTTGGCAAGACACGTGTGGTTTAGTGTATTTTCTGATGAGAAACTGTCACCTCAAGACAACTCATACATGTACTACAGATCTATATTGTATTCTGACCATCAAATCAGCAGTGCTTTTGAGTATTCAGTCATGGACATACTGTAGATATGGACATTGAACACTTTCTTTCAAGCCTCCATGTACAAATGTACATATCATCAGGGACTAGGGCCAAGGCTCGTGATGTAACCAACTATCCAAGGACGTACAGTACAAGTCTTGAAGGTCAATGATGTATCAACCCTAGGGCTGAAAAAATGAAAATGATAATTGCGCATCATCCAAGAACCCTGGGCCTCCTATATCAATGTGACCATCGTCAAAACATGGACCCTACCCTACCCTTCCATGATCATCGTAAACAAGCACAGGGCATGATGCAGGGGTTCTTCAGCTAAGGAAAGTGCAAGGAGACCTACATGTACATGGTGAGGCACAGATGTCCTTACTGTACATTGATAATGAAGTTCCATGACTTGCATCTTGTACCTTGTACGAGATGTGAAGGTCCCAAACCCATCTTGATTCTGGTATCCAAGCAACCGAATTGGGATGATGGTATTTGCAGCTCGGTCTTGTCAGGCTGTCAACTCTGCGAAGTGCCCCTGGATGTGATGCAACGGCCTGCAGAGTCATTACCAGAAATGTTCTGGAGGGTGTGTACAGTCACGTACATTACATGATTGAGTATTTGTGATGCACTACTGCAATTTGAGGACTTTCATGTTTTTTCAGAGTATACCTCTGGCCTTTTCTAATCATGTTCAGAGATTCAGAGTGCCTTTATTTTTCAGGAAAGGTATGGTCTCTTTTGTACAATTTGTCTTTTTATCCCTCTACAATGAACATGTACATGAATATGTGAGCTTCTTTATTACAGTGTACAATAAAAAAGAATACATGTATGGGCCAAACTGCATCGTCACTGCATGTACAGTTACCAACTAAATTATTCATACCCCTTGTAAATTTGATGTTTTTGTGATTTTCGTAAGTCAAAAATGAAAGGTGGATTGGTTGAATTAGGGCCTTCGTTTAATATTTTTAGATGTAAGCTTTAATATGTCACATTCTCAAGGAACGTAAATTGGGAACAATTCAATTTTACACATACTTAAAAATTGCAAAAGTTGGTAAGGGTACATGAATAATTTAGTTGTTATTACTGTACATGTTTAGACCAATGTATTCCATGACAACAACAAAAACATTTTCGAATCTCAAATTTAATAAGAAATTGATTGAAATAGTTACATGTAAAATGTATTTTGTTACAAAAAGTATGATATCATACAACATTGTTTCCAATTTTATGATTTGACTTAAATACTGAAATCATCTTCAACTGAATATACTGTATTACTTCTAACAATAAAAACATGCAATATCATGGCGCCAATGTGAACAGTCTCTGCGTGTTAGCATTCAGTCCAGCAGAATAATTCCATTACATTATCAATTGTACTCTGGACATCATTTCAGAGATAGGAAAGATCCACTTTCAAATTACACGAGTAGTCGTCGTCCCCACAGGTTTACAATGAGTGATGCAAGCCACATGTAAGGTTATTCTAATTAAGCTCATCAACCAAAGCGGATATTTGTTCAGAGTGGACATTCCCATCCCTCGATATATCTAAATGGGATGTGGCTATTCTGCTGGCATCCCAAATAAAAAAATCAAGGAGAAAGCCTTGTTCGCTTTTCATTCAGATGACACATGTGATTGAAGAAAAATTGCCTACATACAGTACATGTATATTCTTATTGGAATTGGATACTTCATCTCCTGTGAGATGAATGAGAGAACTGTGTCATAAAAGTACTGCAGACTCTTTATGCCCAATTGTAATATAGGCCTACAGATGTATCTCATTGTTATAGATGTAGGATATGGTGTTTAATATTAAAATGTTAAACTCAGTTTTACAAATACAAAAAGCTGAAACTAATAACTTTTGCTACCTTAAACTTCTGCAAATTTTAAACAACTACTGTACATGTACACTGTGCCATTCTAGCAGCAAGAAAGTTTGACAAATAGCACAAATTCAGAGTTTTAATTCAATTTATTTCTTTATTTCAGCAAGAAACTACATGTATACAATTCTTTACCCCTCATGGGATTGCTTGACAAGTAATTCATTCTAAAGTACCATAAATTTGACTATTAAACCTCATTGAGCAAAGTTCCCCAAGTTCAACATGAGAACAAAATATCATTGGAACAAATGTTGGCCGAGGAAGCCTACATGTACATGTTTATGATCACATGCTATTTTGTTTGCAGGAAATGCACAATATTTAGACCCACATCCAGGAAGATGATGTTTGTTCAATGTTTAGATTTCAATATTCAATGTAATTGTCAATTCTTGAAAAAACGGATCTCAGGAGGATCGTATAGTGTGCGATGGACTGTAAAAGCAAGCTTTGGAGAAAACATGTCATCTCTTATTCAAATCATTGACTTCAATCATGACTTTCTGTACAGTACATGTACTTCATTACATGTAACCCTTTCTTTTAAGTCTACATGTACTGTACATGTGTATTTTAATTAGTTTGATAGCTTTGTTTTGAATCCCTGACTAGAATCAAATTTTCTTCTTTTTATGATTTTTTTAAAAACATTGCCAACCCTGCTTTCAATTGTGGTACACAGTACATTGTACATGTACAGTACATGTAGCTACAGAATATTTTACAACTACCGGTACTGTATAATAGGCCAACATAGAAACAAATAACAGGCCAAACCCTGGGTTAAAAAGTACACACTCAATGTATTCATTGGATGTGTGATTTACAGCAGTATCAAATTAATGTAATGCATACCAATGACATTGATGTGAGCAATTTCTCTCAAAATTCAATTTGAATGTCAAAACATCCTCGTAAACAAATCAATGACCTAATCTAGGATAACGAATCTTGAGCAACCCAGATAGAGCAATCTGAAATGACCCAATCAAATACCAGAGGCAATTTTATCCGAACAATCTCCTCAATTCACGTGCATGGATTGGGTATCAATATCGTCCAAGGCATAAAGACAACATGAACTTGCTCCTCGTGCTATGTCTTTAGGTATGTCTTCATCAGCTCGAGATTGCCAAATAGCTTGCTACAGTACATATTTCTGATTTGGGAAATAAGCCCGAAGTTACAAATCAAGTCTTCATCAGCTCGAAACTCAAGCTCGAGAAATTAGCTCGAGATATTTTGCTCAGCGTTCGCGCATAGTGCGAGTCTTCGGGCTGGTGAAGACGCACAGGACAAATAGCAGGATATTTTGCCAAATAGCGGGATATTTTACAAACTAGCGCAAGATATCTTGGGATGATTATCTTGACCAAATATCCTGCTAATTGCAACTGCGGGCTGATGAAGACGCAAATTAGCTGGACAATTTGCGCTCGGGATAGTTAAAATAGCGGGTTATTTGGCAATCTCGAGCTGATGAAGACAGGCCTATTGCCATTTAGGAGAGGGTAAAAGAGGGGGGAAATGTGACAGTGGAAGCTTTCAAGCAAGTGCACATTTTATCCTCGTCTCTGATACCTGATTTATGAGAATGCCTGGGCCCCGTCATACTTGATAAACTGATTCATAAAACATGCAATCCTCACAGGGACCCAATTACTTCAATACCCCCAATGTTCTGACAACAGCAGCGGGTTGATTGACTGAAATTGTCTACGGTATCTGCTAGTGAGGTCTGTATATTATACCCCTTTCAAACTGGTTCTATCGGAGTCACACCGATGAAAATACCGATTGAATTTTCCTTATGTAAACAAAGGTGAAACTGCCATTTTCCCCGCTGTCGCTTTCATACTGCCGGTGAAATTCACTCGCTGTGGCGAGACCTTGCCGGAAAAGAAGAATTATTGCGCAATTATTAAGCCCGCACCCCATCTAGCTAGCATGCAGCATGTTCAACAAAAAGTCAACAAACACAGCTGGTTACGATAAAGCGCGTGACTGCGACCTTTGACCATTTTCATTGGTCTTTTAATCGGTGTTTTCTCCTGTATACGCATTCACAGTGGCTGTTTCATCGGTGTCACACCAATAGAAAGAGAATTTCTCCTGCTCTTGAGCAGGAGAATTTGATCGCCTATTTCTCTTCTTTTCATCTGCTATTCTATCGGCTTTTTCTCCTCTGTACCTTTCATAGTGGCCGTTTCATCGGATGCGTCCGGATGCATCCAATGAAAATCAGGCCAGTTTGAAAGGGGTATTAGACTCACATGCTTTTCTCTGTTCATGTACATGTACATGTACCTCCTTAGTCCTGGTGGCCTGTGTCTTCGAAGAAAGTGTACATCTATACAATAGATACAGGAAAGATCTTAACCAATTACGTACAGGAACTCGGTAGGCCCTGTATCAAGGCTATGGGAATGAGATAACTTAGTAGCCAATGGGTTAACTAATAGAGCCTCATGGAATGTACAATGAATGTTGTTTACAGTGATACATTGGAAGCCTATCTCGCAATGATCAACAATGTTATCATTAACAATGTTATCATTGTAGTTGGTCTACATTGACATTCACTACGTACATGTACATGTAGGCCTGTAATCACCTTGGTAACAACATTTCAAAAGGGCTAAATACATAAATGTTGTATATTTAACAATTTACATGTACATCTGTAGCTGTCGCATACCATTTACATCCAAATACACAAAACAAAAAACAAAACATGAATCATATTTCAAGATCCCTTTAGAGATGCAGAGATGCCAACCCTATAGGATGGTTGTCAGTAACATTTACCACATTTGTCAGTAACAAATAGCAATCTCTCCGTAACACAAGACAACGCAGCATATTTTTTGCGCAAAAATGCACACAAACACCCAATCACTCCTAGGCTATAGTTTATTACTGCATTTAGAACCTACCATTTTCAAGTTCAAAATAAAGATGTGCATCAAAACGTTTTTTAAAAATCTGTTATACATGTAGGTCTAGGATCTCCTCCTCGGGTACTCGCTCTTTTGCGTGAATCCATGATAATATCCAGGAAGAAAACACCTCAATCAAGTGTCGAACGGCAAATTCAAATCCACAGTCAAAATGGCAGAACACGTACATGTATCCTACACACCAATGCACCACACACACACCGTACCGCCAGTACCAGCCCAGGCCGTTAGGCCCGGCGTTAGGCCCGGCGTTCATGAACATCACGCACCGTACCGCACTTGCAATGCGCCCGCTGAATCATCGCACGCACGATCATCCGCCATCATGCTCCCCCCAAAACGCACAACCGCGCGTACGCGTAGAATACAAGTTACGGCGGCCGCGTTGTTTCGGAATTAAACAAGATTGCGACGGACGGTCTGCTGGTGGCATCATGGCTCATGTGCACAATTTAAATAGCGTGTAGCAAGCGAAAGTGCCCATCCATGCAATGTAGTCAAATTCAGCGAACTTGTGCGTTAATGCGTGCTACATGCAGCGCCGTACAGAGCTGTGTACGGAGGCTATGTATAGATAGGCGGCATACGCTATTATGTACTTATTTATCATTTCCCCGTACCCTTTTGGTTGTTTACCGTAACGCCGTAACAAGAGCAATAAAACCGTAACAAATACGGCGAAACCGTAACGGTTGGCATCTCTGGAGATGACGTACAGAGTATGCCAGATACTGCTCACGTACATTTATCAGGAAAACATGTACTGTACATGTACATGTAGCGATGTAGGCCTATTTCATTTGAACCATGGGCAAAACAGTTACATGTGCATGTTGAGAATATGCCTCGAAGAAACAATGTCTGCCTTTTCTAATTTGTAGATTGTAATTTCAATTCCATTTATTAATTAATTTCGTAAAATACAAAGATATAAATATAATAAAAATTGTGCCTGGGAAATCGCATTAAAAAGCCAGTGGCTTGTAATACAACACAGCGATTCCCCTGACAATCATAGTAATGAAAAAAGCAAATACAGAATACAAACAAAGTGCAAAACAAAACAAAAATCATTATCACATTACAAACATTAAGAAAGTATTAAAAAATAAAGAAACATATTTTTTTTAATAATTGATTTTCTTTATGAGCAAAACAAAAATTGAGTCAAGTACATGTACAATGTAGGTGACAGGTTCAAATCTGTTTGGTTCAGTATTTTGCTTCATTACTGCTCTCACAATGCTACAAAACATATCCACAAATAAAATGTAGAAGTCTTGCCCAACAAATATAATCCTCAAACGACAAAAAGCAATTCTCTGTAATGTACAATGTATACATGTAGACAGGTTGTAGACATTACAACAGGTTTAATAACGGATACCGGGTATGTACATGTACGGGTGTACAGGTATGTACTTTCATGAACTTTATTATCTTGAAAGAAAAGTGGGTCACTCACTTCACCTCTTACTCCATCATCACAAGAGGAAAGAGACTCTCTATTGTTATTGACCTCAAAATTTTTGAAACTTTTAAGGAGGTTATGACTTACTGTACAGTGGTACATGTACATGTACACTTACAGTACATTTTATACATGCCTATCACAACTGAACACTGTAAATCACTATCCATGTTTCTTTCCATTTCTTCCAAGTCCTCATAAAAAATATGATTGGAACATACAGTACTACTACTTGAATGAGATAATGTGCCCTTTCCAATAATTTTATTTACATGTACAGGTGTACATGTACTTCTTCCTCTGACCCTCTTTGAAAGGGAAACAATATTTTTGTGTGTGTCCTGGTTATTTTAACTCATACAACATTAAAATAGAATGTACAATGTTAGGGCCATAAAATGATATATCCCTGAACAGGAGACAGACTACAAATGCAATAGGGCGTTTCATCTGCCCACAGAATTCACTACAAGAAGACTTCTACATGTACAGGGTGTATATTACCTTATTCTTGGTTTGATTTCATGTACATGCCTTCACATCAGCCTTAAAATCTGTTCAAAATGGATACTGGATTTACCCTGAACAACAGTTTCAAATTACTCAACAATGAATAACAAGTTAACAACATCCAGTAAGTTTAATCACATACATGGACTCTGTCTAGTTTCAACATCCCTCTCCATCATCCCGCACCAACATCCCGCACTCTTTTTTTACAGTGTGTGGGCACTCATTCACCGGTGCTGTGCTATACATACACATCTGCGTACGTAATGCCATGCGGAGTATTTCTACCCCCTCTCTTTTAAGATGTTTAACCATTGATACATCATACCTCTGCATCCCTCTAAAGAATTCCTCTCTTGGCTTACTGCTAGTGCTACTGCACCTGTCCCTCCAAGGGGATACAGTTCCTGCAATTCCTTCTCTTCTTTAGCTGTGTTCACATTAAAGATTACCTTTCCTTAGGATAGACAACAACTCCAGCAGCATACTTCACATTAGCAAATCTTCTAGAAGTGTATTTAAATTACAGAATATTCCCTTCATCTATATCTAGACATGTACTAATAACTAATGCTCAAATACATGTAAGTCAAATAAGCCTCAAATATACTGGGGCAAGGGGTAATTTACCCACAGGTACATGTAATTACTAATGTGTAAGACAGCAAGCATACATGTACAGTATGTATAGTGGAGCAAGGGATGATTTTCCCCATATTTTTAAATATTTTTTAATGTAAATTAATTAAAAGTCTCCAAATGAAATAGCCCCACAAGGTCCCTTCTTGGATACAAATTCATTAATTCATGGTAAAAAAGTTGATGAGAGTCCTTAAAAAACATCACATTCTGAGAGACTGTACTGGTCATTCCTGAGGATAGTGAGGGTGACCTACATGTACATGTACATGTACAATACATGTACTGAGGAGGCATTCGCTAATTTTTTGTTGTTACTAATTTTTCTTGATCCAGAAATACCTTGGGTTTGTAGCTCAAATAGAAAGTAACCATGCATAAGATGTGTACACTTCATGTTGAAACATTGTCTCGACAGATCACAAGAACCTGTCCCATCAAATTCCTGTTCTTACTACACAACTTCCCACACTTAATTTTCAAGGAGATACTGTACTGTACATACACTGTACATGTATGGGTGCAGTACAGGTGTACACCGGTGTCATGTGTGAATGCCTCTCTTCTGAGGACCCGGGCCTTTGATAACTTGAACCTACTCTTCAATCGGAATGGCCTTTTGTGCGGCTAAATGTGTGTTTATGCTTCTCAGGGATTGCGTTTGCTGAGGGCATGTGTGGAATAACGTATCGAGTTCAGAATACAGATGGATACAAAATACATCTACAGTACCTGTATCACATTGAATATATGTCTTCTCTGTAATGCAAAAAAACAATCTGGAGGAAAATGGACACCATGGAATGGCTTGAGATGTGGGCCTACTGTTGAATGTACTTAACTTGAAAGAATGTTCTGTTTTCTTCTTCAAATACATGTAGGTTAAAGTTGAGACAGTCAGCTCAACAATAACGTCACAGATAAATGAACATGTACACGCATATTCTACTGGTATTATCTCATTATAGCCAACACATAAATTATTTGATTTTACAATGAAAATGACTATTCTTTATTCATTTTTTTCTTCTTTTGCTTTAAATGTACATGTACTGTACATGTACAGTACATAAAGAATGAAGGCAAATTGCATTAGATTTTTAAAAAATATATATGGTACATGTTTGTGCCAATTTCATAAGATTCATATAGAAAACATGTGCACTCCAATTCCATCAATCCTACTATAAATAACCTTCAGGCTTCAGCTCTCACAGCCTCTGCCCCCAAGATATCCACACAAAAATTGCTCTCATGAATAAGTTCATATAATATCTCCCTTTTACTGCTCCCAGTGTATCCCTAATAGTGAGAAATGTACAAATTATTAATGTAAAGCAGGAAACCTGTAAATCCCTGTTTTATGTCTCAGATAAAAGGTAGCCATCATTCAGGACCTCTATGACACATTCTTCAATAATACACAAGGCCCTATTCATCATGAGGCGGACAACACAAGCAAGCAGGTGAAAAGTACAATGGCAACGGCTAAAGCCCTACAATCCTGTTAAGGTTTAATTTGAAAAACTGATCTTCTATCAGTGGTGCTGCTTCTAAAAGCTTTCAAATCAGATCCCAGGGCAAAGGTGACAATCCTCTATTGACACATAATTGCTGGAGGGGGCTCCCCAACCAGTTTAATACCAGTATGACAAGAAGTGCAATCCAGTGAGGAAAAAAATGATTGGGAATAAGGTATAAAGTTTTGCAAAATAAGAAGAGTACTTTTGATATAAATTGGGGTAGTTGGATTAGTCATGAAGCATGAATTTATCTCACCTTTTACCCTTTCCACCAATTTTATTCCACCCTCACAAAATGAACGAGAGAAAGAGAACCCCATCGATAAATCCTTTCAGGGTTGAATTGAATGTTGCCACAAAACATTTGCTTTCAATTTGGTTCAATTTGAAACGAGAATAGCATTGTCCCTCTGGTTTTTTCTCTCTTTAACTCTGTTTTGGCAGCACAATACAGTGATACAGCTGCCGAAGACAGATTTGTTTGGTAGCCTCCCCCCTCTAAATGGATCTAGATGAGTCAAGGGATGCATGCATGCTGCCTGTCGGCTATCTAACCATTACGGCTATATTTGTGGAGCGGCCATTCTACCAGAAATCCAATTTAAAGAGGGTGGGCTCATGTGTGCATAGCATGCCGATCTTGTCATAAAGCCAACAAGTACAGTATGAGACACATAGTAATAGCATCTTCAGGCAGTCGATCGTTTCAGTCTACTTTATGAGAAAATATTACATTAACATGTACTTGCTACTGCAGGAACTCTTGTGATGAGAAATTAAATGAAATCAGCTACAAATCCTGTACACTGATTAGAGATGTGAAGAAAATATTGATGGGAATACTACATGAAGCTATCATTTTTATATAAAGTCTACAGTTGGGCAAGTACAGTTGGCAATGTTGAAACAGTGCAACATCCCAAAGATGTTTATTCTGGGTTTGTCTGTATTTGGTTGTATTTCCCTTATTCAGATTGTAATGACTGAAAAAATAAAATGAAATCACACTCAAATCGCATTTATAAACACAAGCAATGGTATTTTTTGTATTGACATGAAGCTGCAACTACATACAGTACATGGTGCTATGCAGACTGGTTAAACTTGAATCAATACAAGTCATTAATCATACAAGATGAAATGTAAGCAGCGATTGCACATGTACAGGAGTATACTTAAACTTGTACATGTAGAATGTAATTCTAGGATTTAACAACAAACGTTCTAACTCATGTTACAGTGGAATGCAAAGACCTGACCCAATCGATTAAGATAATTAAGCCGTAATTATTCTGTTCCCTTGACACAATTCCAAACAAAGAACCCTTGCTGCTTCATATGTTCATGTACTGTAGGCAATAAAGCCACATACAGAGTTAATTCATCTCTCACAAACTTCCTGTGTCATATTACATCATACACAATGTACAAACAGCATCATCATTCAAACATGTTTTTAAAGAATTATCTGTAGAGAGCAGGGTGTATTGAGTATTTAATGGACATTATTAAATATGAGACTAGAATTCTACAAAGGAGACATGAGGATTGAGGAGAAAAAGACTTAGAGAAATTGGTTGGGAAAAGAGAGAGAGGAGAGAGAGAGGGAAGAGAGGAGAGGGAAGAGAGGAGAGAGAGGGAAGAGAGGAGAGAGAGGAAGAGAGGAGAGAGAGAGAGGGGGAAGAGAGGAGAGGGAGTGACTGAAAGAGAATCTATACATGAACATGTACAATGTACTATGTAGGGAATGCATGTAAATGTACTCTAGGCTTTAATAAATCATCAAATTCACTGTAATCATGTACCTGTATAAACAAGCCTTTTAAATAGGAAAATTAAATCATTTCTATTCTACAGTATAACATGTATTGGTACATGTTACAGTATGTCTCAGTCCTAGAATCCCTAGATTCTAT
The DNA here is from genome assembly GCA_037976565.1 of Mesocentrotus franciscanus. Taxonomy (NCBI): domain Eukaryota; kingdom Metazoa; phylum Echinodermata; class Echinoidea; order Camarodonta; family Strongylocentrotidae; genus Mesocentrotus; species Mesocentrotus franciscanus. The sequence goes on from CP137673.1 coordinate 26,541,304, forward strand.
TCCTTTTATTTTAGGAGACTTTTCTTGGGCTCTTTTTGAGACAAGTCCAATACCGGTAGTCCATTTAATTTTTTTTTTTTTCAATTTCAACTCCTCCCCTTACTGTGAGGAGAACAATACTCATGAACCTGTAGCCATCTCTTTTCTATCTGGTTGAATGTACATGTACAGTACCTATTTGCTCTAACAAAAGTCAAATATCGCCAAGTGCAGTCCCTCGAGTATTGATTTACACTTCCATTACATTACCCTTTCCGACCCTTCGATGGAAATCGACAGTTTACAAGACTGCCTCTGACCAAATGTCTCAAATTTCATCCGTGTGCACTCCGTTCAATATTCATTCAGGAGCAAGGTTTCCCTTAATCACCCTGGCACAGTACCTGCATGGAAAATTGATCTTTCAATTGCAGGTTACCACAGTGTATTGAAACACCAATAAAACAGTGCAAGACATGTCCATTTATATAGTGATTTCTAACCGAACGGCCTTGAATATAGCGCGACTCCACCTCATCCAATTCGCGGTGTTCATTATGAAGACAATGTTGCGGAAGGATGCCTGCTCAATGCATGCACAAATCCCTCAGATCCGCTTACGGCACCCTAGCCAGATGCTCAGCCAATTTACACATCTCGCTGCCGCATCCCATTCTGACCCACGATGTTTGTCATCGGTGAGATTGAAGCTGGGCATTTGGCAAATGGACTGTGCTATACAGCACGACTAGGATATCCCACTTCAGTCGTCACATATTGTGAAGAATGCCTCATGCCCCATACTTGACCCTTCCTCCGTGTTTGCGCGAGAAGCACTGGACTTTAAAGGTCTTGTTTGTTTTAGCCACCCTCCCATGAAAATTGGAATAACTTTTTCTGATCGACTGGCGCAGTGGAGATGCTATTATTAAATCATGTCTGCTGTAATAAACCTCTAATCTAGGATGCATTTTTACATCTTCTTCACAAGAGTGTTGAGAGATGGGAGCAACCAAAATATCATCTACAATGTATCCACAATATGACTGAGGTACATGTATTCCATTCTGATATTTGAAGTTTCATATCCTCTTTCAATCAACACAATGATCAATTGTTTAAAAGACCAACAAAGGCAAATAATTAGCATCAAACTACATGTAGATGTAAGCCATTATTTTTCCTTGAAGTTCTTTGACAAGAATAATGACAAAAAACAGACATACATGTACATGTATATAAATTCCCATTCATGACTACAACTTATGCATTATAATCTTCTCTTTAATGCAAGGCACTGCAAAGCTGACTGAAAAGTGAATGAATGCCATTGCACCCTCTAGCACGCACTGTGCTGTGTGTACACATGTATTCATCCTTTATCAAGAACATCCAGTGACTAATTAAACAAATATACCCTTTTCTGTGGGCTAAGATGCTGAATACAAATAAAATAGTATAGTGGAACATGGATGTACATGTACAGTATCTTGAACTTAAATGTCTGTCACCCACGATGTGTTTAGAATGATAAACAGACTTAAGTTTAAATCTTCTGAGCAGACAGTTGGCTTGGCTGATAAACATCAGATACGCTGTCCGGGATTAAGTTAGCTAGGCATGGATGGACGGACAATTTGCACATGGAGATGTACAATGAAATGTGCATACAGTTTGCATGTATAAGAAGTACCAGTACGTATTTGCGATGCATAGATTACATGTAGGTACTGGGGTACATGTAAGTTGATCCCAGTCCGTTACATGTTAATGCACTATTACAAGAAGAGTTATTTACTGGTACATGTACAGTGTAGTTGTCTCATACTCTCATTAAAGCTTCAGCCATAAATAACAAGTTCAATTTCACATTTGCAAGAATTTACGAGATGGGATAGATATCAAGAGATATAAACTGACTTTTTTTAGCAACTTTCGTATCAATTTCTTCTGATCTGAAAAGGCTATTAAAAATGATCATCATAATTTAAATTACAGTGCATGACTATCATTAATCATTAAATCATTATTTATTGATATGTTATTTTATCATAATCTAATCTTTAAAATTATTTGACAGTGGTTAAATACAAGTGCCATCACTGCCAAACTGAGCCTTAAATGTACTAATGAACCAACATAATTTCCACTTTATTTTTGGTCGTTCTGCAGTGTAAGAATCATTATTCTCCTCATGAAATAGTTTCTTCTTTACAATTCACTTTTATAATAAATGTTATTTGTAAAACTTTTATAATTCTTTCCATTTCCAAATTCTTATTTTCCATTCATTCCGGTAGAAAAACTACATTTGATAATCTACTTGTAGATTGTCCTTTAGGTACACAATTTGACAGTAATGTAAGTAAAGGGGCCAACATAATTAATATGATAGCACACACTGCTTCAACACAATCTTTCTTTTACAACAAAAGCAAAAGGATATTGAATTACATTGTAACTTACTGAGTTTGGATTTTAATTTACTGATAATCCGTTGGACAGTCAGCAGATCCTCATTCTTCACAGCCTGAACAAGTTCACTGTCCTTCCCCATCTTGATGGAGTATCGGCAGATAACAGGCCGATGATGATGATGGTGATGTGATCGAAATTAGCCGCCAAAGTCCGTCTACAGCTACAACTACATGTATTCCCAACTGGTTTAGGCCTAGTACTTTAGTCCAACTTTAAATCCAACTTCCAAGGATAAATTAGGGCCAGGGTTCAAGCCGAAGACAGAACTGTTGTTAGCTCTCTTTTTCTGAACAGTACAGTCGTCACTAACTTATCATATAACAAAATAAGTTTATCATGATGAACAATGTCATCGTCGATTAATGAACTACAAATCAATTCTTGCAATGGATCACAGAAAGTTTTAGAAAGTAGTTAACCTCCACTGTTATTATCCATGGCTTCCGACAGTAATTCCATCTCTTGGTAGGTTTTTAATTTAAATCATTGTGAGTCAAAATTTACGTCTCTAATTTCGTACACTCCAAATATTAGCTAGCTAAGCTAGTTCTACTCAACTTCGTGAACAGCAAGAAAGGTGACAGCATTGCTGATCGGGGAGGCGGCCGCTCTGTAGGCGGGCATGGATCTCGAATAGAAACCACAACAATCGCGGGTTCAATCCATTCAGCGGCACTTCCAGTGTTGCATACGCGGTCGAGTGTTCATTGAATGGGCTTAATCCCGCGCCGTTCCCCTTGCCTTGGCCTACGTAACACACCCTTCTCCAAAATCTTCTCCGCAGTTGCAAAACCGATCCCAAGAAGAAATCATGAATTACTCCTTAAATATATCCAATGGATTGCTCCGAATTAAGATGAGCAGAGTAATAAAGGAAGTTGTCAGTTAATCCACAGTCATCAAACGGATGAAATGATCCGAGAGAAATTACGGCATAGCCAGAGTGATGAGAGTCTGAAATCCGAGTGCACCTGCCAACCCATTTTCATCCATCAACGCACCCATGGGTTCTAGACGATTCATCTGCTAACAATTTTGGCACCAAGCAAAATTTCGGCCCCAATAGAGTACCGAAGCTCTGACGTCATAAAAATCTATTTTTGGAATTTCTCAATTTTTTCTTCATTTTCCGAAAGAGCATTAAAAATAATGTCCAATGTCGATTGAATAGGTTAAGTATTGGCTGAGATATGACCATCTGAATAAAAGATTGCCTATGGGAACTCAGTGTTATATTGCTCTGGCTCATAACATTAGGAGCCAGAGCAATATAACACTTTCCCATAGGCAATCTTTATTCAGATGGTCATATCTCAGCCAATACTTCTATTCAATTGGTTTTCGACATTTAGACATCATTTTTGATGCTCTTTCGGAAAAGGAAGAAAAAATTGAGAAATTCCAAAAATAGATTTTTGATGACGTCACACTTCACCACTCTATATGTTCTTTGCCTCGGCCCTGTATATGTTGATGGCAATCAGTCATACCTGACTATTGTTGCCAATGACTTTTTTTTGACCTCTCTCTCTGTTAATTGATAATAATTTATATACTTTCTACATTTTTCTTCCTTTTTCATTCCTAACAAAATTATATACACATTTCTTAACTAAATTTACATTAAAAATCCGCAAAACAACTGCACTATCCCCCGCACAGTTCCAACTGCGCTTGCCCTGCCTGCCCTTTCTCGCGGAACTCAAGATTGTGTTGTTGTTTTTATTTACACTGGTGCCCATAATGTTAGAATACAATTTTTTTAACCTCTTTTTTATGAAATGTTTGTGACAATATGATATATTCTTGATTGATATAGTTCATATTTTCTAAGAACTGTATTGATCAATCTCAGAGTCATAGAAATTGATCTATATGTCTTTTTATGATTATGATAAAATACCAGTCCTATAAATGATATTTATCAAGAATAAATCATAGTGTCACAATCATTGTATGAAAAAAGGTCATAGAAATTTATTCCAACTTTATGGGCAACAGTTTATGTAACTAAAGGTTGTGTTGTCACTGGTTTTGCATGTCTTCCTAAGTTTTCAGTTTTGGCATTCAGTATATAGCACTTTATACAATGATCATTTAATTTAATTTAGATCTATTTATATAGCGCAGCTACTACATGTATATGAATATACTCTACTGCGCTGTGATGAAAACAAAACTCCCAACAGTGCTACTTTACAGACACACAATAAAAAATAAAAACTATTCAAAAGCTCCTGAAAACAGGTGCGTCTTCAACAAAACTTTGAAGACAGCAACAGACGAGGCTTTTCTTGGGTCTATATAGTGGTAGGTTATTCCAAAGCTTTGGAGCGGCGGAATTGAAAGCGCAATCTTCAAGAGTTATTTTTGTTTTTGTGTGAGGAAGCTTTATATACTAACACTGATTGAAAATCCAATCCACTCAAAAACATTCCCTATATTTTAATAAAAACAATATAATACATGTATTACATAACGATTGATTCACTTGAGTCTAAAGCCTTGAATAACTTATAAAAACGAAATGGAAACCTGACAGTTCCTAAACAAAACAAAAAAGTTTGAAGATTTATAAAGCAGCATTCGTTACGATGATTTCCCAATATAAAATTCATGTTACATACTTCCTTTTTGAACGATTAGGTCAGCATAATTTGATCATTAACCCTGTAAATGTTATAATCTCAGTTATTCAAATTATCTCCCTCCGGGCCCCTGAAGTTTTGGGAAGGGTGTGGATGTATCCGGTGGAGATATCCCCCTCCTCCGCTCATTCCAGATTTCTGTGGGGAAAATAAAAGTGAACATATTTTCTATTGTCTAGTTTCAATTTTTGTTAAACATCATAATGACCCTTGCCTCCTTATTTTGGTTAAGGTTTTTTGTTTCTTTGTTTCTTTGTTTCTTTGTTTTTAATATGTCTCAGCTATAAACTTGTTGGCATTTTTAGTTTGACGTACAACCCGTCGACCCCTCCCGATTCAAAGTGGTAGCGACGCCCCAGCTTCAGTTTATTAACTTAGTGGAACCAATGAAGTGTTGTTGTTGTGGATTTTGATGATGATGATGTTGATGATGATAATGATGAAAATGACGATGATGACGATGATGATGATGTTTTGTTTGTTTGTTTATTTGGTATAATTAGTCGTTTAATATGTAAAAACAAAGGCTAACCGATTATGTTAGGCCTGCATGCATGGGATTGAAGTGGATAATTGTCTCTGTATATTGTAATTCACTTTGCTTTTTAAAATACGTTTAATTGAAGTCATTGTAGGCTTACATGTATGCCCTATAATATACAAGGCGGAGCATTGTTGTTAATACTTTGATGAGTTGAACGTTGAAATCGTGAGTTCTTGACGCGTGATTAACATTAAGGGTAAAACAGCACGTTATGACTTTAAGAAATTGACACTTTGCACAGGATCGTTCACAACAACCCAATATGTCCTACCCGACCCCCTTCCCAAAAGTTGCGACAAAACGTCCCCCCGCAAAAAAAAAAAAAAAAAAATGAGCTGAATACATATGGGAACAGAATGAAACGGTAAAAACATAATGACTTTGCATATTTTCACATGTAATAAACTAATAATATAGTGTTAATTGCTGGATCATCATTCAATGTTGATACGGCTCTTTTTCGGTCTAGAGTCTAATATTGTCACATGAAAACAAATTACAAACCAGTAAAACAAACATTTCGAATTTGGCTAGGTTAATTTTCATAAAATTTCATCGAATTGTCGTTAAGAAGCAAGACAATGATGTATGTGTATAGCGAAGAAAAATTACTTGAGGTAGATACTGTGACGTGATTCTTAAGAAGCCCTATCGACCTTAATAATTATATCCTCCTCCCCGATATGACAAAATAAGGCTGTTATAGGCCTATATACGCCAAAATATGAATTACTATTTGGGTAGCGAACTTTTTATATTTCCATTTCCTATTTTGCTGAATAAATCCAAAATAACGCTGTCACTATGAAGTAGGCCTATCATAAGTAATTGTGCTCGTTCACATCGCTCATGCACTCGTAACTAAATAAAAAGAAGGAGAGTTCATATTTGGGCATGCAAGAGATTCCACTCCCATTACAAAATTGGGCTTGTTATGCCTTATTATTATACCCCTCCACCCCACCCTCTCCTCCTCCTTCTTCTTCGTCTTCTTCTCCTCCTCGTCCTCTTTCTTCTTCTTCTTCTTCTTCTTCTTCTTCTTCTTCTTCTTCTTCTTCTTCTTCTTCTTCTTCTTCTTCATCATCTTCTTCTTTTCCTTCTTCTTTTCTTTCTTCTAATTCGTATTCTTCGTCTACTTCTTCCTTTCTTTCTTCTAATTCAACTTCTTTATCTTCTTATTTTTTTCTTCTTCTTATAATTCATCTTCTTGGTCTTCTTTTTTCCCTTTTTTTCGAGTTCTTATTCTTGTATTTGTTTATTTTTTCCATCACATGGGGGTGGATGAGCCCTCTTCTTCTTGTAAGAAAATGGAATTTGACACGTTTCGAAAATTTCCCATGCAGTAACAGATGTTACCGATCAATGAGAGTGCGTTTCAATTTTACGACGGATAGGTTGGATGAGTTTATCATATTATATCAGAAAAGATGGGCGCTTGCTGCGTTCTGCATTTAAATGATCTGTTGACAACTTCAGAAGAAAGAGAGAGAGAGAGGGAGAGAGAGAGAGGGAGAGAGAGAGAGAGAGAGAGAGAGAAAGAGATGGGTGGGGGTAAAAAAAAAAAGAAGAAAAAACTCGACCCCCTCCTGTATACATCATCCCTTTTCCCCGAGATATATGACCAGTGCTTCCTGAGTGACTGAATTTACGCTTCCTTGCATGTGTCCACAGAGAAAAAAAAACACACCAGAAAGTAAAGTTAAAGGGCAAGTCCACTCCAAAAATAACTTACTTTCAATAAAAGCAGAAAAATCAGACAAACCAATCAAAACAAGTTTGAGCAAAATCGGATAACTAATAAGAAAGTTATGAACTTTTGAAAAAGTATGTAAAACTATGGAACAATGAGAATCAAGATGGTTATCAGTTTGTGACGTCATGTCCTCACAACTTATCAATTGCTTTATATAGTTTAATCCCATTAATTTCCCTTTTTATCCCCCAAAACTTGATTTGCCCATGCCTTTGCCCAGGTTATATGATTTGTATCATATTGCGTGCATGACATTTCCCAAAATCTTTTATGAATTTTGAAGAATTGATACTATTTTCTGAATATTGTATATTCATAATTATTGATTTTTATATAAATAGTTTATCAAAATTCAAATTTTCATGATTTAACTGGATTAAAATTACTCTATATTAGTGCATCCACACAAAAACATATTACTATCAATCTAACTTGGATGCTGGTGTGAAGAAATAAGATTCTTAGGGGGGAAATAGGAAATTTATATTATCAATATAAAGAAAATAATTAGTGGATAGTGAGGACATGACGTCACAGACTCATGAGTGAGTTGCCAATTTGTGTAGTGATTTTCAAAGTTTTTCATGTCATTAAAAATTCATAACTTTCTTATTAGTTATCCGATTTTGCTCAAATTTTTTTTGATTGGTTTGTCTGATTTTTCTGGTTCTATTGAAAGTAAGTTATTTTTGGAGTGGACTTGGGCTTTAAAGAAAAGGGAAGCAAAAATAATGCGAGAAGAAGATCAAACAACCCCTTCCACACCCGAGCCACCCAAACAACTAACTTTTTAAAGGGTAACCAAATTAAAAACTCATGTTGACTTTTGTTGATCTGTAATAATGAATACATCACATATCTTTTGACTTTTTGGTGTACATTTATGTCATATATTTTATATTATTTTTTAAATCATTTTTGTTCTACCTACTAAGCTCCACCCCATAAAAAACTCCAAAAGCAAATGACTTTTGTGACATCATCATGCCAGTCATTCATCAGTCAGCTAGATGAACAAAAGACATTGGTATGTCCCTTCCCATCAACTGACCACCTGTTCACAATAGCATTGCATGTTTTCATATAATAGCCCATGGAAACCCTTCTTTTTATGGTGTTGCTTGGGTATTTCTGACATAGCAACTGCTTAAAATGTAATTGAATTTTGTGAGTGGGCATTTTATAAAAACATGCAATGCAAAATGAACAGGTGGTCAGTTGATGGGAAGGGACATACCAATGTCTTTTGTTCATTTATCTGACTGAAGAATGACTGGCATGATGATGTCACAAAAGTCATTTGGGTGGAGTTTAGCAAATAGAACAAAAGTAATTATATAAAATATATGACATAAATGTACACCAAAAAGTCAAAAGATATGTGATGTATACATTATTACAGATCAACAAAAGTCAACATGAATATTTAATTTAGTCACCCTTTTCTCTTCTTCATCTAGGCCATCGATATACTCAGGTTAAAGGGAGAAAATAATGGTTCTCAAGTTATTGTGGATACGTCCCCCATATGGAAAAGCTATTTCTGTATGCATTTGGCATGATTTGGTTACGTTTGATGCTCAGTCATTAGAAAAACACCGACATTTAAAATTGTTCTATATCGCGATACTTCACATCTTTTGCTGTTTGTAAAAGTGCACCGTATCACGTCAAAAGATGGCGCTATGCCTAAACAGGCCAATGCACACTTCGTTCACCATGTAACAAATATAGACGAATGGAAGCTGTGTAACTGACCCGGTTACATATGCTTCTTTTTTTTCAAAATCTCCCAAGATCATCAAAACCTCCTCCCTGTCGTGTTGAAGCCCTTTTCTCCAATTCCTTTCGAGAGTAATCATCAAGCTTCATATCATGATATTGCCTCATATAAAGACTTTTGGAAGTGCTTGTGGAATATCTTTCATAATAATAATTTGATTATTATGTTTAAAATAAATAATGTCAGTGTTATCATGGATGCGATTTTGATTAAAGATTAGGAAAAAAAGGGAAGATGATAATCCTTCTACTCCATCTCTACCTTTCTCTCTCCCTCCATATCTTTATATCTGCCTCTCTTTCTCTCTCTCTCTCTGTCTCTGTCTCTCTGTGTCTGTCTCTCTCTGTCTCTCTTTCCGATCTCCTCCAGTCTTTACCTCTGTCATTCTTTCACATCCTCTCCCCTCTCTTTGTCTCTTTATCCACTCTGTCTTTCTTGCCTTCTTCATCTTTTCCTCTCATCATATGCAAATACACTTTTTCCCTGCCCTCCCCTCTCTGTATAACGCCCGTATTTTCAATGTAAATCCATTTGTGTCTCTTCCTCGGTGGGTAGCTTGGGTCTCAGTATCAAATGGGGCACTGGCGTTGGGGGAGGGGGTGCACTGATATTACTTGGCTATATATAATAAATGCAAATTAACAGGGCTACTGTGTAAGGGGTGCCCCTTTTCCTTTCTCCCTCTCTTTCGCCATTTGACAGGCTAGAATTGTGTTCTCAGTAGATACCCCTTCCCATTTCAAATTTATCTCTTTTTTTTCCTACAAATTTTCTGTCCAACTCCAATATTGTATCCTCATATCTTGTCACAGTGCCCTATTTCTCTCCCCCCCTCTCTCTCTCTCTCTCTCTCTCTCTCTCTCTCTCTCTCTCTCTCTTCTTTATTTCTATCTTTACTAAATACTAACCTTCACTCTCTTCTTTTCTTCACGTGCATCTAGTAATCTTCATTTTGCTACACCCCTCTTCTCACTGACATAACACAAAACAGTATTCTACCACAATTTAACAGATTAATTATTTTAATAACACAAGTTATATTACATACAATGCATATGATTATAAATATCAGTTGAGCATTTTCCACAGAGTGTGCTTGCATGAATTAATTAGTACTTATTTCTCATGACAACTGGGGGTGTTTTACAAAGACTAAGATCGACTTTAAGTTGGACTTAAGTATGGCAGGCGATTCGTGCCACTGTTTGCTCTTACCATTTACTGGCATTTGTCTCTCAAGGGACGTACAAATCGTGGTCTCAAATCTACAAAATTTCCCTTTTTTGATAGTTCATTATTGAAGGAAAAATATAATCTAAAGATTATAATTTAGAGACCGATGGTGATAGCAACCGATGGTGATAGCAACCCATGGCATGAATGGCCTGCCATATTTAAGTCCAACTTAAAGTCGATTTTAGTCTTTGTGAAACACCCCCCAGGAGTACAATCATATCCAAGATTATAATAGTAATAAAAATGATAATAAAAATCAATATCATGATAATGGGATGAGTCACCCTGAGAATGTTTCCTCTGTTTATTCTATTTCTTTAACTAGAGGAAGATGACTCTCTATAGAATCACTTTCACAAAAAATATACTTCAATTTGTCGAATGAGCTCGACTTTTGACAATACTGATTCAAGAAATAAACCAGACATGTTTACAAGAATGAAGTATGATAAAGTGATTAACACAATATACAATATAATAGCTACATATAAAGGCAAATATTTCATTTTCGCAGCTGAATATATCTTGTATAAAAGCTGCGCTATATAAATTTATTTATTATTATTATTATTTTTGTATACATGCGTAACAAGATGAATTTCGAGTAGGCAAAACAACAAAATAGAGAATTTTCCATGCATAAGACATTGTGGTAACCAATATTGTAGGAAGATGTTTCAAATAAACAAACACTTCCTCTTATTCATAATGAAAATTTACTTTGTCCTGAAAAGAAAATCGAAGATGCATCTATTCTAAACAATAGTAAAATCATCCAAGCTCCAACTAAAATACCGGTAGTTGAATTATGCCTAAAAGCTGCAAGTGTATCTTGTAAAGAAATACTGCAAAGTTGTATTTATACACAAAATTGTCACTGTTCAATATGATAAATAGGAAATTACACCTGAATTCATGTTATGTCTGTTTGATATTAGTTTGGTATTTGCAAGCTGACCTTGCATCATAACTCCAAAATAGTACCTTTAAATTGGTATGATTACAACTTACCACACAAGAATGTTAATATTTAAATATCTTGAATATGTCAATGGACTTATATCTTGAATATATCCATCGAGAGAAAATGAACAAAAATATATTAATGAATGACCTATAAGAATCTTATTTACAGTAACATCTAATTATTAAAAAAATATGTGTGATTATTTTCTCATGATATATTTTGAGACTTGATCATGCTGACTACCCTCCTAAATAACCATAATTTAAACCAAAAAAGGAATAACAAATATCAAGATACTAACATTGAAGGCATGATTGAAATGGAATGCAAAGTTTATAAAAGAAATATGGCAATAGCATAATAAAACTTTGAAACAGAAGTTTAGCATGCAAATATGAAATGGGTATGATTCACATTTCATTAACATTGAAAAAAATAGAATTCACTTATTTCAATGAAGTATATACACTGCATTTACTTAAGATTACATAACAATACAAATCCCAGGTACCATACTCTTTCTCCATACCCATTATCATCTTCCTCTCTCTCTTTCCCTCTCTCTCTCTCTCTCTCTCTCTCTCTCTATCCCTCTCCCTCTCCTATCTCTCTCCCATTAACATCTACAACACCTTAAAACATGAAATAACTTTCAATCACATGTTCCCTAGATGAATAAAAGTTGTAATATGCAAAAGGCAGTTACATACAGACACGTACATCAAACATTAACCATGGCTTGGCTGTTGATCAAAGCTTATTGACAACGATAATAAAGTCACCAAATCAATCAATAATATTATGTCTGTTCAGACTTCAGAGGCAGAAGGGTTTTAAACTTGATGTTGAATGATACATCCTCCTGACTCTAAGCAGAGAACTAAAGCTAACAAATCGATCATGTACATGTGTATAATCAGTCATCATATATCTCCGGCTTGGAGGCAGAAGGGTTTTAAAGATAAAGTTGAGTTCTGGGCATGCGATTGCATTGTGAAAGAAACATTGTGGAATCGATTAGAAAAAGTTGATCATGTAGCATACAAGTATTGGTGTGTACTCAGGGTTCTGGAATCATCAAAATGATAAGAAATTTGACAAAGTCTTGGTAAAGTAACAAGCACTGTACACAGAAAGATGTATATATGGGACTACACAAAAATGTGGTATAAAAATGTGGCCCTCATTTTTAAGCTGTTACATGTCATATTTAGAATACGAAATCATTTGAAGAGCCATGCTTTTAAGGGAACGTTTTTCTCTCTGATGTTCTTCCACACTTGCATAACAACAATGAAAAGGCTCACAAATTATTTGTCACCTCTCCCCAGAACTCAACCTTGTCTTTAAAGAGAAGGTTGAGTTCTGGGAAGAGGTGAAAAATAATTTGTGAGCGTTATCATTGCTTTCATGCAAGTGTGGAAGAACATCAGATTAAAAATGTTCCCTGAAAAGCATGGCTCTTCAAATGCCTTAATATTCTAAATATGGCATGTACCGTAACAGCGTAAAAATCGGGACAGATTTTTATGCCACGTTTGTGTAGTCCCATATACATCTTTATGTGTACAGTGCTTGTAACTTTACCAAGACTGGGCCAAATTTCTAATCATTTTGATGATTCCAGAACCTTGCAGTACAAACCAATACTTATATGCCAGATGATCAACCTTTTCTGATCGATTCCACACTGTTTCTTTCACAATTATGCAATCGCATGACCAGAACTCAACTTTATCTTTAATTCTATGTTAAAAGATAAAAGTTAACACCCTTCTGGCTCTCAAGACAATATGTAAACCTCACCTGTCCATAAAAGGCAATTAAAAAAAATATATAACACCATGTATAAAAGAGCAGACATCTCAGAGCCTGAAACAATATATTAAATTTGATGCATAAAATTTGATACCACTTTTTTGTTGCTCTCAGTATTTCCACCTGCATGTAGTACATGTAGGTGTGACAATTTTTTTACGAAAGAGACAAACTTGTATACATGAGTGAGATTCAAATGCAGAACAGTAGATTGTGACAGGTAATTCATCACACTTACAAATAGTTGCATGACTTGCATCTTTAGCATTTATGAAATCCTCTCAAATTACTATTTTGGATGTGTTCATATACACTCAGCCATGTCAAATTACTATCGTAAAATATATATCAAAGTGTTTCAAAGATTCTTTGCCTGGGAATTTCAGTACAAAATGATGTTCTTGGTCTCCTCATGATCCAAGAACGGTACTTTCATAGCTTTTTGTTGACAAAAAGTAAAGCCTGCTCTATGTTTATTGCATGGTCACTTTCTAACCAACACAATTAGGAACCAAACTAGCATATCAATTTTATTTTTGAATACCTGTGCCTAAATAAGCAAATGTATAATGGCAAAGGTAGTTGTCTGTAAATTTCACATATATGTTATTTTCGTGTGTGGTAATATGATTTATATCATGTCTATTTTATCACTGTTAGAACAGGTAGTGATAAGCAGTATGGTTCTAAATGAAATTATAAGGGATACTACTACTCATGTATTTAATATGTACATTCCAGTCAACAAGATTAATTACATGTTCATCGTTTCCTGTATGGATTAGAGTGCAGGGATTATAGAATGGATTAGGCACTGATCATTGTTTGATTCACTGAACTGCATAGCCACTGGTACTGTCATACAGGAAAGGGATTTAAAGATAAAGGCCAGTTCTGGTCATGCGATTGTATTGTGAAAGAAACGTTGTGGAATCAATCAGAAAAAGGTTGATCATCTAGCATATAAGTATTTGTGTGTACTGCAAGGTTCTGGAATCATCACAATGATAACAAATTTGGCCCAGTCTTGGTAAAGTTACAAGCACTGTACACAGAAAGATGTATACGGGACTACGCGACCACATGCGCGATATCTATTTGGTCCCAATAGATATAATAATTCACCAAATATATCAATTAGTAGGCGGTTTCCCGACTTTCCCGGCAAAATTTGTATCATCACGTATTAGTCAAAACATATTCTTTCACATGATTGGTAACGAGAGCTTCCATTTCATTTTTTTGAGAGAGGGGCGTTTCCAAAACTGGTCTTTACCTTTAAGAAGGTGATTTAATCTTGAAGCTATCCAATCCTCAAAAGCATTAAAAAGGACAAAGGTGGTGCATAGTTAACAGCTAGCATTACATGCACAACTGGCCAATTCAATTTATCAATATCACTATTCTTTTCTTAAACTTTGCTTTATAAGAGTTGGGTCGCTGCTCCCAAACATAACAACATTTTCTCCTTCATTTATAACAAACACTGGACAAGCTGCATGTAGGCTACATTATACTAAAGCTTTATTTTTAGGGAGGAAAAGCAGGGGATGGAGGGTCTGCCAAAAAAATGTATTAGGACCAAAAACTTTGTAAAATATAAATTGGATCCAAAAAAAAAATTGTAATTTTTTTTTCCCCTAAACATTAATTCTGCATCTATGCAAGAACATTTTCCACATATTTTTCACTATCCTACTGTGAACTTCTTCTATATTTTGATTCAATTGCAAAAAAGTAAGAGTAAAAGAGTATGATAATGTACTCTCTGGCTGGATCTTTATTTAGTTCAGCAATAACAAAGTTATTCATTCTCTCATCTGTTTTAGAGTAAAGGTCAATGTAATATGTTTAAACAGACTTCATAAAGTGACTTGAAAGGTTATTCTCATATAAGCTAGAAATTGACACTGAATTATGCACCAGTGATAACATAACTGATATTTATATCTTAAATTAATACCAGTAGATATAATCAAAGCTTACAAAGCCTTCCGAAAATAACAAGGAGCTTTCTATACAAGATCACTCCAAAGTGCATAGGTTGTAGTGCAATAACAAATAATGAAATTAAGATAATATCAGCACCTTAAAATGAAAATTCACAGTATAGTGGATAAATGGATTAAACTAGATGGAACTTCAACTGCGCGCAGTCGAAAATGATGCCTCCGCCATAGAGCAATTTTACAAACCAAAATGGAAGCAATTATTAAAATTCAAGTTTGATTGTAATCCATCTGTTGGTTCTAATGATAACGCGATCACAAGCTATTTTGAGATACATAATGAGCCCTGTGACCTTTGACCTCGTGACCCCCAAATCTAATCAGTTCATTGACTCTGCAAGATACATACATGACCCAAGTTTGGCGGTAATCCATCAATCGGTTCTTGAGATAAAGTGATCACAAGCTATTTTTGCATACATAATGAGCCCTGTGACCTTTGACCTCGTGACCCCAAAATCTAATCAGTTCATTAGCTCTGCAAGATACATACATGACCCAAGTTTGGCGGTAATCCATCAATCGGTTCTTGAGATAACGTGATCACAAGCTATTTTTGCATACATAATGAGCCCTGTGACCTTTGACCTTTGACCTCGTGACCCCAAAATCTAATCAGTTCATTAGCTCTGCAAGATACATACAGGACCCAAGTTTGGCGGTAATCCATCAATCGGTTCTTGAGATAACGCGATCACGAGCTATTTTTGCATACATAATGGGCCCTGTGACCTTTGACCTTGGACCTCGTGACCCCAAAATCTAATCACTTCATTAGCTCTGCAAGATACACACATGATCCGAGTTTGGCGGTAATCCATCAATTGGTTCTTGAGATAACGCGATCACGAGCTATTTTTGCATACATAATGGGCCCTGTGACCTTTGACCTTGGACCTCGTGACCCCAAAATCTAATCACTTCATTAGCTCTGCAAAATACATACATGACCCGAGTTTGGCGGTAATCCATCAATTGGTTCTTGAGATAACGCGATCACGAACGGGACGTGCGTGCGTGCGTGCGTGCACGCACGTACGGACGGACGGACAACCAGAAAACATAATGCCTCCGGCTACGTTGTAGCGGAGGCATAAAAAAGGTTATCAATAAAGCTCAAAGTGGGGGGTATTTTCTGAAGCCCAAGTTCATTCATCATAAAGTGGGCTTGCTATTTGGTGGATTATCCTCTAGAATCCTCAAAAAATGTAAAACAACATGAAAAAGTAGTGATTATACGGCGTGAAAGGAGTGACATATTGATTCAAGTCACCAAAGTTCTCTTGAGATGACTAAATGCTATTCCTGGTAATTAATTAATTTCATGAATATATAATCCTGAGTATAAACCCTCCCCATCAAAGAGGAAACCTTGCTTGTATATCATTTCATAAAACTTGAGATTTATAAAAAAAAAGTATGACATAAAGACTCGATACAAGACGCTTTCCTAGGTTACCATAAAGCTGCGCTGTGATTTAGAGTTTGAAGATCACATCGTTTGAAGACAACCCAGAGGTTTCCTCCCGAGTACCTGATTGGCGGGCGTGGCCGCATCATCCAAAAGTGGCACCGCAGTTGGGGCATCGTCTCTGTCTCATCGCCAGGCAACAGAGGATGCCAAGAGGAAAGAAGACAATGGCACAGCAGAGGCCGAGGAGTGTGAAGTCGTCCTCCAGGGTTCCAACGCGACAGGCGGGGCAGCCCCCTACCACCACTACCTGCGTTGTGTAGGTCGTCTGCCGGGCTACCATAGGTTGTTGGGGCGGGTAGTACTGGGTGCCAATGGGTGGAGGACCCCCTTGAGGTTGGAAGCCAGGCTGCTGGGGGTAGCCGGGTGCGGGCTGCTCTCCTGGGTAGCCAGCTATGTTTATGCAAAGAAAAAAAGGAGCATAATTTATCAAGATGTGTTCGACTCCATTTGTTGTGACCATGCACCACAAACCCATCAATAAGGTCTCATGGAATGATTTTCAGTCAGCGCTCAATAAAGATGATTTAGTCAGCATGGTCAAATTTCATTTATTTAGCATTTCCTAAAAGTAATTAAAAAAAATTGGAAGTACCAAACAATCTAAATATTATCAAAAATAATATCGCTAGTGATATTCGTTTGTCTCGCAATGTATGGTCAATAAGGGATCTAAAAGATCACGACGTTTCGTGCGCCGCTGCAACACTTCGTCAGGTGATAAAATCTAATCTAAATATTGTACTTTTTGCAGATTTGGTATCAAATGATTGACAAATCTTCACCAAAAAAAAAGGGGGGGGGGTAAACATATATGATGTAAGGCTTTTAGACAAAGAGGTGGTGTTCAAATTGAACTCAACATGGATCTTGAAAACAAGTCAAACAAGATCACTGTGGTTTTGGCTGACAAATGAATTATCACATGCAGTTGTGAGTTTCACGTGATCAGGATTCATCTAACAGGATCTTCTAATTATGGGGGTTCATGAATCTGGAAAAGTGCTTAAAATTTCCAATTTTTCCATGACGATCACATGACAGTTTGGCAGAATCTAATTCATCGAGGTCATCAAACTAACAGGTACTGAATCACTGATATTTAGCATTTCTTTATTGCAACTGAACTTTGAGGTTGGATTTCAAATAGAAACAGATAGATAACAATGGTAGAAATAATGTACACAAAGTTAAAGAAACTGTATAGCCTGATACATAAATATATACATGTATATGAATTTCAATGTGCTATGTAATAAAATTATTACACATTATCAAATAAAATTAGGCCAAAATAATGAAAGCTCAATAGCTCATAATCAAATCTTTACCATCATACATTAAAAAATCTTTGATCATGTAAAAAGAAATTTTTTCCCCTCCTATTTTGACAAACACATATGGTGAACGTTCATTTGCCCATGCTGCCCCAGTCTCATGGAATAGCCTCCCAGACTCACTTAGAAATATTGACACAATAGATAAGTTTAAGTCCACCCTGAAAACATATTTATTTAAATTGTTGTAAACAAGTAAAAGGAACTCAGTACCCTACTTTTCTCTTTGCTTTTCTTTCTACGTGCATAGGGACATACTGTACTTTGTAATGTGTTATGCGCTACCGGTATATAAAAATGGATTATTATTGTTATTACGACATCAAAGGTGAGTACGTGTCATGGTACTACTACCACAACACAGATTAGTCATTGTCACATCAAGAGATTTTTCATTCATGGATGAAATATACCGTATGGATAATGTCATATGTTGTATTTTGAAAAAAATCACCCTTTAATGGAAATTTAAAAGATAAATAAACCTCAGAACATGATATTCCTACCATAAAAAATATGTTTTATAAAAAACACTGTATTATCGACGTGAAAAACTATCTTTAGTTTCTCCTGGTTATCCCTCTGTCCTAGAAACACAATGTTGCAAGCTGTATTCACCCCAAAAACCTGAAAAGTACCATCCTTTAACCGTAAATAATATCGTAGACCTATTCTTCGGTGTTCAATCCATAATATGTTTTCTGTAACCATAATAAATCTTTCAATTTTTTTTTTTTTTCTTCTTCAAAAACTAGGATTTGAGAAATGCATGTCTGCATGAACAAGGGCAACTAAAAAATAATAACATTACATTACATTACATCTTTTCCAGCAACTGCGTGAATAATGTGTGACACTTTGGGGAGCAAGCGCCTTTGAATGTGTCTTACAGATAAATGGCGCTATACAAATGCTGTTCATCATCATCATCATTTAAATACAATAAAATTACCGGTAAGGGAAAAATAAAAAGGCAACCGGGTAAGTATCATACCAACACTTTTGATACAAGTTAAAATCAAAAGTAAGCAGGACATGGAGGCAAGCATGTCTGTATTCTACAGCACTCTACATGTAAATATTATGGCACTCACTCTTTCAAAAATTCTTCGGCCGAATTGTGGAACAGCTTGCCTGATATTGTCAAACAGGCAAGCACAATAGAGTCATTTAAGACTCTGTTAAAGACCTATCTTTTTGTAAATTGTTAATTTTGTTCCAACTGTTTAGTGACTTCTTTGGTTATAGTATCATGAACATATTTAATATTTAATATTTAATTTGATGTTCATTTAATTTTCATTTAAAAATTTGTATTACCTGAATGTACAATCTATTACATGTAAGCTATATAGGAACTGCGTATCATTATTATTGTTTGCAATTAACTATTTTCATGTATCAGGCATAAATGTTCATTTCTATTCTGCCCTATCTCTATTTCCTTCTTTTCTAAGCGCATAGGGACTTTCTTTGTGTTAGTGATATGCGCTATACAAATAACGTTCATTATTATTATTATTATTAATGTACATGTAGTAGTTGGGTAGTATGATGAGAAAGAGTTTGAGACTTACGATGTTGAGCAATTGATCCATACGACGGAGGACCTTCTTCCTTCAGCTGAGTGTACGGAGGGGGTTTACTTGTTGTTCCTGCGTACAGAGGTGGTGCTGGACCTGATGCCATCTTTGGTTTTTGTGGAGAAGATCTGAAAGAAGAAAATCCAATTTTTTTAAAAAGTGGGCCTACAGATTGGTGCTCGTAGACTCTTTTAAGATTATAAATGCGATTGTTAAGCAAATCATAAGCCTCTTTTTTGCTTTGACAAAACTGAAAGAAAAAAAAAAGGTATGAAATCTGTTTTAAAGAAATGTTTTAAAGAAATGAAGGATTCATGCATCACCTATTGTATTTCTACAATAACATACCCATAAACGGCTGGAGTGTCAGAAGAATATAACAACACAAATCACTGTTAAAGTTATGTGAGGAAAAATTTACACATAATCCTTGGTGACCAGAACACCAACTTTGTAATCCAATCCTGGAAACATGCAGTGGTCTTCAGCAAAGTTTTAAAAAGAAAGTGATCAATAAGTTGCACCCCACCATATGTAGGCATCCATGACCTGACAGTGGAGTAACATATTTTATATTTCATGATCAACAACCATGAATGATACAAATGTCATGGAAAGATATGAAAATTAACGAAGAAACATTGCACATGGAAAGGCTTAAAGTCCCGATAGGACTGGTTAAAGAAAGGCAAAATACTTTGGTCGCACCAATACACCAAAAGACATCAGATTTACTTGAAAAATTTGTTGGAAGGAATTTTGAGAAGTAACTAGACCAAGAGGGAAGCCAAGAATCAACACTGATGAGAACATGGAGTGGAGTGTGGACTAAACATTGCCAGAATGCACTCTAGAATGGCAGAGAATACATTGTAGAGATGTGTGGAAAATCAACCTCTGAGTCTGAGCTGAGAGAAGATACAATGATAAAATAGATCAACAATTGATGGAATTTTCCACATCACCTGACAAGGTGAGGTACTATTATTGGCAACCTTTTCAGGGGGGGGGGGGCTGGCCTGTTCTGAAAATCCAATCTGAATAGGGGGATGTCAGGTCAAATTTGGCGAGAAGTTTGCTTAAAAGTTCTAAACAAGCAAATACAAATTTAAAAAAAAAAAAAAAACACACACACACACACACACACAATAACAAAAAAGACTTAACACTGTTAGAAAATAGAAGTAAATTTGTAAACAGTTATGTGTAAACATTGGTGGTCAGATTTTCAAATTTGCTGATACTTGCCGCAGTGATCAATGTTCAACTTCAAAATAAAGCACACAAAAAAGATTAAATAAATCAAAGTCACCAATTGTTTTGTTTTGACTTGCCCATAACTGTCTTCTTAACTGCACTAAAAAGTAAAATACAATCACCTGATAATAATAAGGTCATAAATTTAACTAATTTTTACAACAATTGTCACAATCCCATTATTTAATTGCAATGTTAGATTCTAAATTGCATCTCAACATTTCACACTTTTCGCTCATTTCAATGATTCTACTACACGTGGGTGACCATAATGATTGATACTCTGAATAAATGCCTGTAGTCTGTAGAGTATAGCATGTATGTTTTATAGTGCTGCTTTAAAGCAATGCCAATGGCAATGACATTGCAATGCCTTGAATGCGTGATGCAAACAGAGATCGAGACAGCTACATACAGTCAGCGTATGGTACCGCCTACCGGCCCCGCGTATTTCTACGTAGGACCTACACCTAGTACACGCACCGAACACGGACCAGCAAGAAGTTTAAAAATGACAGGCGAAAAATTGTATTTGATAGACAAGAAAAACCTCAGTAAACTTAAGAACACAACTTGTACTTACTTTTCCAACAGAAGATCCTAAATGGTAAATTAATATGCCCAGAAATGGAGAAGAAATTATTACATAATATTTTCAAACGCTTTCAAACAGCAGCTTGTGTCACGAGGTGTTTATCAATCACTCTTTGACATAATGACGTCATGATTGAGTATGGAATGCCAACAGGATAGGAATTCCCCGACCACAAGGAGCCCAAGCAGCTCGAATAAAACCGGTATTTCTTTAAAACTTCGTGACATGTGACGAAATACATCTCCTTATGATAGACGTCGGTTCTAAGAAAATGTGGAAATTTACATTCCGTATTGGGAAACATAGATACAGCATTGCAGACCAAAAAGAGATTTAAAGTTGTTCTTTGCCAGTAATTTGTTGTTGTCATTGGCACTAATACACACATGATCAGCGAGTCTATAACCAGGCTGGCATATACCATGCAGGCAGTTTTCGACACCCCCCCCCCTTTACCAAAATGGGGAATGCGCTAAGAAATCGAAACCTAAAAATGACCACTAAAATACTTAAGTGCTATGTATGGTCTGTCCTTCTGTGCGGCTGCGAAAGTGGACGTTAAATAAATCATTGGACAGCAGAATTCAAGCAGCAGAAATGTGGTACTAATTTAGAAAAATGATTAGGATACCTTGTATTGACAGGATATCAAACGAAGAAGTGTTAAATAAGGCATGTGTTGATAGATCCCTCCTTAACATCATACGGAAAAGACAACTTTAGTTTATTGGGCAATTTAAGATAAGAGAATTAAGGCACAGAAAAACAGAATACTGAGAGGAGATCAATACATCATTACATGGATAAGATCATAGGGCTGACTGGTAACAGAAGCAACATAACATTACAATACAAAGAACAAGAGATAGATTTAGATGGAAAGACTTGATCGCCAATCAGTCTGGAACAGACAAGGCGCCTATAGCAAGCAAGCAATCATTCTCTCTTTTTTCTCCTTAAAATGAACAATAATAATAACATTCAGCTTTTATATAGCTCTTAATACACCTCGGACGTCTCTAAGCGCTTTACAGATATACTATTACCCCGGTCATTGGATTCAGTGCTTGCCCGCACACACTGTGTGCACAATCTCCACTCCCTGGGGAGCATTCCAGCCAGGCGTTACTTGTTAATAGGTGTTACTGAAACTTGGTTGAGTGACAACTCACCACCTATTATATCAATGTTTATTCATTTATACACTATGATAGACAATCTGGTAGAGGTGGTCGAGTTGCAATGTATATATCTATTTTTTGTCGTATGAAATAAGACCAGATCTTACTTTCAACAATGATTTCATTGACTCTAAAAAAGTGTAGAAATTAACTTGCATAATAGAACAAATGTTTTTGTTTCTACGGTCTATCGGCCTCCAAATATTATTTAATATTATTTGTAATAAAATAATGTCTCATGTCTCGCACAAAACATATGTCTGGGCAGGTATGTTTAATGGATTTGAGAGCATTGAGATGATTCATTTGAATCATGACATAGCCTACATATTGTTTTCTATTTGTTAAATAATTTTAAAACCATTGTATATAGCAACACCCCTCAATCCACAGTATTCCAATTTACGTATAAGTCAAGAGTGTCAAATGCCTTGCTCAGATCCATGAATACTCTAATAACATGCTTATGATCAGCTAAGGCATTTGACACTCTATCAAATAATTGTAACAATGCTAACTCCGTTGAATGATATTTTCTAAAACCATATTGATCTTCATACAACAGTTCATTTTTTGATAGAAAATCATACATTATAAGCCAGTCTTTCTAAGACTTTAGAAATACTTGGTAAGATAGAGAAACAGGTCGGTAATTTGAAACTAGAGAAGAGTCGTCTTTTTTGTATGTTGGAATTACTTTTCAGTGCTATTTTCAATGAGTCCGGAAAGACTCCTGTCGTAAGTGATAAATTACATATATGTATATCGTGTCGTAAGTGTCGTAAATATGTCGTAAGTGATAAATTACATATATGTATATGTAATTTATCACTTACGACAGGAGTCTTTCCGGACTCATAACGTATATGTATAATAATAATAATCTTTTATAGTCCACTCCAAATTTTATTAAACCGAAAATGGAAATTCTTTGTGCCCAATTGATCGTGAGCCCGGCAGCCACTGAGCAGCGCCAGATCGACATTGCTCTATCCCCTTATTGTTGAACGCCTAACAAGGTAGCAGCGACTCCCATCTTTTAACGTCTTTTGGTATGACGCGGCCGGGGTTCGAACCAACGACCTCCCGGTTGTGAGGCGGACGCTCTACTGACTGAGCCAACACACCGGTATACTAGAGGCGTTACAATACTTTCTATTATTTGTTTACAAAAATGCGTACTCATCTCATTAGGACCACAAGAATAACTTATTGTCAATGAATTGACAATATTCAAAATTTCAACACAGTTTGTACATAGGCATAAAGTAAAATGATTTATCACATGGATTCGAAAGGAATTGTAAATAATCTGAACCATTGAAATTTATTTTCGATGCCTGAATAGGGCCTACATTTTACGAAATACTCATTAAAACAATCTCTTTAGAGTCTGAAATTGTCTGACCATCATTGTTAATAATACTTTTTGACTTGGTCTTTTGCTTTCGAAGATTTTCATTTATGACTTTCCAAGTAGATTAGCATTTTCATTTTTTTTTTTTTATAGATAGTACATGTTTATTGTTGTTAATTTATTCCTATAACATTTATATTCGTATTTATTCTCGTTACTTGGATGTCGGAGACTACGTCTGTACAATTATATTTCTTTTCTTAATCGAACAAAAAATTCCCTTCGTCATCCATGGATTTTGTGGTTTTCCTTTCTTTATATTTGTTTAGTCTTTGGAATACTGAAAATATATTCCAAAATAGTCCACATGCATTACCAGTCTCAATACAAGACAGTACTCAATTCCATGTTTCCATCATTAAATCATTATTTAAAGATAATATATTTTCTGTTGTAAATTTACGAGACGTTGATATTCCCTTATGGAACTCTCTGCCCATTGAAATAAGAAACCTTAGGACATTTAAAACTATATTGTTGTCTAAGTATTGATCCTGTCGTGTGTCATTCTACTATATTCATGTTTGTGTGTACAGTAAATATACAATCAACCAATAATGTGTAATCGTCCATGACCTATACATATATTACCATCGTTTATCCATCCATGCATGAATGAACCTGCATCTCTCCCCTTTCCTTTTCTTCTCTGCAAGTCACTCTCCTGCTTTCTTATTATATTGTTGTATCTAAGTTGAGGGCTGCGGGCACGCCATGCTGTAGCCCTCCTGCATCTAATGTATATTAATTATGCATTCAATATATTTGTTTAAATTCGTATATTTTCTGTATATGTACATATGAATTATTGTATCAAACCATATTATGTTCATGAAAATGTATGATGAAAAAAAAAAAGATTCAGAAACCAATAAATCAAATCAAATCAAATTAAATATGTGATAGCATTTAAAATCCATTTTTTTTTTACAGAAAATTATATTAGTGAACAGTTTTTACGCCAAAACAAGATAGGGTATATGTTAGGGGTAATATGTAACGAAAAGTGTTAAATCTTGTTGCCAAAGTGAAAGTTGATTTAATGTGAAATGATGTTTGTTTGTTTGATTTGTTTTACCTGACTGCTAAGAAAGCATGTGTAAGTAAGCAACCAGGGGACCGACGGCTTTAAGTCCTCTCCAAGGGACTTGGTAATGAGGATTAACGCCTTACCAAAGGACACTAGCGCATCGACTTGGTTTCGAACCTGGGACCTCCCGGTTACGAGACCGATGCTCCACCACTGAGCCACCGCGCCTCCCTGTCTTCCCATTTTTAAAGGAAAATACATACAGCAGCTAATTTTTTCAATGAATAGATGTAGGGGAAAAAACTGCAAAACTCTTTTTAGCCGCAGATGCAGTTCAATTCTTAATTTCACCTCTTTTCGAATTCTAGTTTTCTCCATTACTTTCCCATTTCCTTCTTTTTCCACGTCTTCAATCATTTGGTAATAAGGGGCCCGCTGGAATGACGTTTTCCATATAGGAGACAGTCGAGACACCCGATTTATTAAAACCTCAAACCTTTTTAACACTAATAGTTGTTAAATTCTTTGAAAAATATTATTTTTGTCCATTATCCAGATGAGTGAGATGACATCCCCCAAAAATTTGTTGCATAGTTGTCCAAATTCTCTTACTTAGAAAATCGCATTTTCTCGCATTTCTCCGACAGTGACCAGTGTTCAAAATTTAGGCAGAATAAAATTTTAGTTTAGTTTAGACTCTGGATTTTTCGAAAATGAGAAGGTGGTTCCATAGTATGAAATAGCTGATTTTTCCTGTTTAAGAACAATTGTTTTTTTCTCAACTAATTTTAATTGTACTGAGTGACCTTTGCCTTACATTAATGAATTTGTGAACCCAGTGCCTAAATTTTCTCAGATTCGCATACACCCAATGTAATACATGTGTATATTCAATTTCACTATTGAAAAAATACAAAAAATACAAAACAGGAGGCGGGCTTAATTGAGTGAGGAGTCAGGGAGCCATAAGAAAAGTTATAAACATACAGCAACACAAATGAGCTCGCGTTCAGCATCATAAAATTCATCTTCAGTAGCATATTATCGGTGTTATTCAAAGAGATTCGATCATACTGGTGTTATTATTATAATCTAATGATAATTTTTTGCTTTGCTAAAATTATCGTATTCTTTCTGCATGGTCAGAACAATTTGAATGGATTTCTCCCGAGTCCCCCCTCCCCTAGCTCCCCGCGCCCATGAGCGGTTCTTTCTTTGGGGTTTGCATTCCTAGCGAAAATATTGGGGGGCTTGAAGATTATTATTATTTTTATTTTGTTGTTGAAGGGGTTGAGCTCCCAAGCCCCCCTTCTTCCTCAAGAATGCTACTGTCCTCGTCACCGCCCGGGCTCGCCCCTTCTCGCGCATGATCCTCCATTTACCAAAGCTCAAAACAGCTAGAGGCATTATTATGCACTAATTGCTTTGTCACAAGCCGCTTGCCATACAAGAAAGGAAGCGAACGTATTGAGATCATTGACTTTGTGTATGGGAATGAATGGAACACCTGGAAGTCAATTAGCGCACACAGGATTAGTTGACTGCGTTGACTGCGTGAAGGCATTAAACAGGTGAGTACCATTATTCTTCAAAATAAATAGTTAAGAATCTTTTCTTTCAGTCCACTACATTCTAGATGGTAAATGTCAACATTAAGATGCGAATGGAAAGAATGATTACCAATAATACTGCAATAGCCATGTTCAGACGGGTCTTCCTAGTCGACGTAAGTTTTTCCCTGCAGGGTGCAGCAATAAATATTCCATAAATATTTGACTTAGCCTAGACTCTAGGGCTACACCATTACTATTTAGTTGTCCATATGTACGCTCTTACTCAGACCAACTTTCCACGATTAAGTTAACACGACCTTCCACTGACCCAGTCTTAGCTTACTCAATGTAACTTCCTGAACTTAAGACAATTGTAGCGCCCGCACTATAGTCGACCTCAACCCAGCTTCCGCAACTAAACCGCGCGAAATATAATTCTCATTTTTGTAATTTTGATTGTAAACAAACAACCACCCGTAATTGTGAAAGGTCACAGATACTCTGAGTGCCAAGTGAGAGCATCCACACGGTCAACTTACGCTACCCTCTAGGCTCTAGTCGTGTTAGCGCGTTACTCCAGGAGTAAATCAGTCGGCTTAAAGGTTGGCATAGCTAACACCACTATCACATTCAGATGGTCACTACGCTGACCTTTATGCCCACGTCCACCTTACCATATTTACGCCGACTAGCTCTAAACATGACCTTTACGCCGACCAAAATTGCCATCGTGTGAACACGGCTAATGGGCGCATGCTGGGCTAGGTCTGATTGAAGTTAAACCATTGATAGTGAAAATTGATCACCTGCAATTGCAAAGCTTTCTTTGAAATTTCTAGGTGACCAGTGCCTGTCAATGAGCCTTTAAAATTTGTTAAGTGATGAGTTTTGAAAGGTTCATTATGAACAGAAAGGGCAGCCAGCCAATTATTTCATGACCACAACGACTGAACAAAAAAGAAAATTCAGGGCTATTATTAATCTGGGGAGTTTTTCTTTATGATTATAACTCTCATGTCTTGTTAGTTTTACAGACGTTTTGTGTCTGGACAGTAATTAAAACAGCAATTTGAAGGAGTTTACAAGCAGTATTTCATAAATTTTCCAAGACTTGTATAACTATAAGACAATATTATAAAGCATAAACATTTGTTATGGTTAGTGTTTATTTGATGCGTACATTTCGTTAAATCTGAAGGCAAAAGAGAAGGCTTTATGTTTGTTAACTGTCCGGACACCCAATACCCCATCATACCTTTTTTTGCTGGCTCATATTTTGCATTTGTAAATTGCAGTTCTGAGTTAAGTTTGGATAGCTAACAGTTATGCATAAGTTAGATCAATTTAACGTGGGATATGAATTAATGTTTTTAAAACCCTTATTCTTTAGACTGCTTTAAATTTTTATCTTTTCCAAATCTGTGAAGCTAAATACGTAAGCCACATTGCTTTTTCTAATGATCTATTCTCTTTTGTTATGTTTTTTTTTCCTTTTGTTTGCCTTTTGTTTTTTGTTTTTTTTTGTTTCTATTATTTTTTCTTTGTTTTACTTTATAGCTGATGAGAATGCCACACATGCATAAAGTCTTGTAACCATGCTCCAAAAGAAGTCTATGTGATCACGCCCAAGTTTATAGTATAGAGACTACCATATACGTGTCATCTGATCTTCAAGCACCACCATGCCGGCAACCTATCTGTGGGCCATCGGCAACCGTGGCCGGGCCTATGCCATGTCCACGGACAATCAGATATGGGAGCTCCGCAGCATGGAGTATAACGTCAAGCGGGTCCTGGGCTTTAAGAGGATTTCGGCAGCCCGGCATGTGGTCTGGGGCTTGGCCTACAACCAACAGCCCTATATCTATGTGTTTGGTATGGATGTTCCCATTCGATTCCTTGAATACACCTATGAAAACCAGGTTGGTCACATTGTTTTTCTCTGTTAAACCTTATTTCAAAATGAGGCAAATAATATGTTTTCCCACTTTTTTTTTTGGGGGAGGGAGGTGTGGAAAGTTTGGGATCCTGGCTTTTCAAGACATTAACATAACTTTATGAAATTGTATCCAGTCTTGTGACATATATTTGCTTATTATAAAACCATTACCTAAAGCCTGCCTAAAGAGGCAGTATTGAAAAATAATCTCATCTTATGTTATTTCATAGTATCAAAACTATATGCTGATGGAGCAATGATCTTATACATGTAGTGAGGAGAATATATATACCGTATTTATATCCCATATCAAAAATTTCCAATGCAAGGATTGGCCACGGATGGCTCATGTGACATTAAATACTTCTAACATGAAGGAAAAACGGATATTACATGACGTCAAATGGGATATATCCCGGGTATATCCCTCTGTTCGAAGCTATCATTAGGCCTAGCGCAATATTGCCACTACAATCACTGTTATGTGGCATGGGCAGGGTAGCACTTATGCAAGCATAGTGTGTGTATATTTTTCGACAAAGATGTGAGTTAAAGTGCATTTTCAGAGGTAATTCTTTACAGTTTACATTTTTGGTTTTTCATTTTTTGATGAGGGATATAAATCAAGTATACCAGGCACTCTTTTTGAGGCACTGGTAATAGTACGGATCTTCGGTGCCTGGCATAGTGACTATTATAGTAATAATGACTGCTATGAGAGGCATAGTTGTTTTTATTGGCTCAAGGGAAGGTTACATTGTGCTATCACCCCGAGGCGTGACCCCTAGACGTGCCGAGGGGTGATAGCACGATGTAACCTCCCTGAGAGCCAAAAAAACAACTATGCCTTGAATATTAAAGCAGTCATTATAACTTTTATATACTGAAAAAAGAGTCAACTTAATTACCAATCATGGGGTCCTCACATTTAAAAATCATCGTCAAACTGTGCTCCAGTATTAAACAGGGAAAGCAGAACTGTGCTCCAGTAGAACAGGAAAAGCAGAAGTAGTCTACTAATAAATAGTTAACTCGAACAGTAACTTACCGGTATGTAAAATGTAGCGACTAAATCGCACACACAAATGTATGACAAAGACAGTTCTAACACGTAAACCAATGGGGATCGCAGGATGAGGGTACAAATTAAAGACTATTGACTTGTGGGCGGGTACAAGGGCACAAATTAAAGACTATTGACTGGTAGGCGGGGCATGGCTTAAAATCACGACTCCAATTTCGACCAATCAGATGGCTAGATTTCTAAAGTGAAGTATATAATTTCTTTTATACAACACCTACTAAGATTCTTGCAACCTCATTGGTCAATTCTTAATCACATGACATGCGATAAAAGTAATGTTGAACAGCATCATTCTCCAGGCGTGCAATTCCGTTTGATCAATTTGCACCATTGCACGCTGACGTCACTAACGATGTACAAAGTATATTGTGAGGTAAGTGACTTCACCGTGCAGTGGAACAAATGGATCAATCAAAATTGCACTCTGACGTCAAAATAAACATAAAGCATGATACGCACGGCGCAATGGTACGAAATTTGGACTAGGCTTAGGAAAACTGTTCTTTAAACAAAAATTGTAGCGTCCGAGGTGTTGTATAAAACAAATAGTGAATGGTCTTTATTCGTGCAATGGAACAAGATTTTGCATTCGGTGAAAGATGAGACCAGGCCTTAAATTTCAATATTTTTAGGGCAAGGCCACTTTTCTGTAAGGCACATTCCTATATTACAGCACAGATAGGAAGAATTGGAAAGGGCACAAAAAATCTCCAAGGCCAATGAGAGGGGCATTGAGGCCAATCAAAAGGGCATCCAAGGCCATGGCCTTGGTGGCCTTGGATTAATTTAAGCCCTGTGAGACGCTCTATTCAACTCGGCTGCGTCTCGTTGGATAGAGCATTTCTTATCTTTCACCTCGTGCAAAATATTGTACCATTGCACTCATGGCCATTCACTATTTGTATAATAGGCTGCACCCCTCAGAAAATAGTGCTATACCAGTCACCTCAGAGAATCCATAATTTCAATATTATTGATATCTATATATATATATATATCTAAATGCAGCTTTGAGAGCACACTCAGGAGCACATATATTTGTTTCTTGTCATTTCTGCTGTTTTGTCTCTCAATTTATTCATACTGTGCATTGAATAAAATAATAATAATATATTTCCTCAGAGATGGGGTCCAGTGAGAGGCTACTCCGATCGGAGTCTCATCTTCTCTGACCGTCCTCCTTGGAGCGATGAGAAGGGTACGAGGGTCTTCCCCCGCCCCCGTGATGTAAGACTTCCAAACAAGCACTGGAAGTGGGAGTCAGACTGGCATGTAGATGAGAATTTCAAAGGTCAACCCACTGGAAAAGAGGTAATGATGATAAAGATGATGTTGATGATGATGATGATGATGATGATGATGATGATGATGATGATGATGATGATGATGATGATGATGATATTGATAATAATAATGATTATTATAATGATAATGATAATGACAATGATAATAATGATAACAATATTAAAGAAATAATGATATTAATGATAATGATAATAATGATAACAATATTAAAGAAATAATGATATTAATGATAATGATAATAATAATGACAATGATCATTTTAATAATGATAATAATAACAACAATGATAATATAGTTTATAAGGCACTCTTATGCATATTAACTGGTTCGAAGGCACTTAACAAAGTTCTAATAAATTGGCAAACAAGTAACATAAGTTAATGATCATCATTGAAGAGAAGAGTTCTGAGAGCCTTCTTAAAAACATTTAACAAAGATATTATTTACAGATAAACTAAAGCTAAAGCTAAAACAGTATAATATCTGAGGCAAAGTCATCAGCAGGTCATTTGTTTCATATTTTATATTTATTTCATATTTTATATTTATTTAAGTAAGATGACAAACATGTAATTATTTGACAGTAAGTGCCCGAAAGTAATCTCTAATGAAATGAACAAACTAAAATTGTAATTTGCTATTAAAGTATTGTGAGTTTACCGTAATAATCCCTTATGAAAATATTGCATTTTTAGAACAATGCCTTATTTGGTTAATTATTTTTCTTTTCTTTTGCCTGTAGGGATGGCAGTATGCAGTCAACTTCAACACAAATGAGAGTTACACGTCTGAAAAAAGATGGAACTCTTGCGTTCGGAGGAGAAAGTGGATTCGATATAGGAAATACATCGCTACTGATGCTTGGGCACAGGTAATGTTACAAAATCGTATCTTTTGTGAATCTTCTGATGGTAGTATGTACAAATGCATGCATTTATTTATATAGTAATTATTATAGTCCTGGGTTTTTGTGTAAGGAAGTTCAGATTGGTTTTCCAATTAAATTCAGTTGTTTTAATCAATCTGATGTTGGTAAAATGTTGGAATGTATTCATTTTGATTTGGTGGATATTTGAAAGAACATGATTTATTGAAGCTAACTTGTATTACTATTGTTTTTATTGGCATAGAATTGCGCATGAGGTATTTGGTGTTATGACATGTGCTGTGGCCACAGTTGTTCTGCGGTCAATATCCTTCACTAACCAAATTCCTAACTCCAGCCCTGGACGTGATTGATATACCTAAGCCTTAACCTAACTCTAGGAGGCTATGTTAAGTGGAAAACACTCTGTCCCTCAGATAGAACGTTAAATAAAGGCCCTGTGTAGAAGAAAGTCACCATCTTTGCACGTTAAGAACCCACTGCACTATTTATTAAGAGTAGGGGAAAACCCCGGTGTATAGTGGTTCACCTGCACACCCCAATCAGTTATGGCAGGTGGAGAGACCCGAGGGTTACAGTGCTTCAGTTCGCTTTTCGCCTCCCAGGCACTGGTGACGCCAAATACTTGATAATAATGATAATAATCCTAGCCCTAAATATAATCTATGTATAAACCCACCTGCCACTCTATATCTTTGGTGACAAAAAGCCCAGAGGAATTATGACTGGTGCAAATAATGGAGCACCAAGGTATTTACAGTTCACTATTAAATTATTTGATGTTTTTTTATTTTTTTGTAGTTCAAGAATAAAAGGTGGACTGGAATTAAACTTGAATTAGGGCCTTTGTTGAATATTTTTAGGTGTAAGCTTTAATATGTCACATTCTCAAGAAACATGAATCGGGACAAATCAATTAATCACATACTTAAAAAATAACAAAACTTGGTAAGGGTATAAAAAATGATTTGGTTGTGTTCCTAAGTACCATGTAGTTGCAAATTGACTAATGTTGAATATATGAACACACAGGTACAGAGTATCAATGCAGACCCTCTAGAAGAGCCATTAATGGAGCTCTCAGTAGGTGGACATGAACTACCGGGTCAACACGAGGGCTATCTCTCAGTCTGGGCTATATCAGCATTGGGAAAGGTAAGATATTTTGATGTTTGGGATTGTTACCGGATCAAAAAATATTGTATTTCTAGAGCATATTGATTTTGGTATTGCACGCATTTTTTTCATAAACTCAAGATGTTAAAGTTGAATTGAATTGGTATTTATTTTGTTCTGTTACTAGTTTTAGTCAGGTGTGTTTTAACAAAAAAGGATATAATTTTTGCGTATCCAGACACCTACCCCCTGGACATCCACCCCCGGATAACCACCCCTAGGATAACCACCCCCTAGGACAACTACCCTCTAGGACAACTACCCCCCGGGACAACTACCCCCGGACAACTACCCCCGGACAACTACCCCTAGGATAGTTGTCCTAGAGGATGGTTATCGTAGGGGGTAGTTGTCCGGGGGTAGTTGTCCATGGGGTAGTTGTCCTAGGGGGTAGTTGTCTGGGGGTAGTTGTCCTAGGGGGTAGTTGTCCTAGGGGGTAGTTGTCCTAGGGGGTAGTTGTCCTGGGGGTAGTCATTCTAGAGGGTGGTTGCCCTTGGGGGTAGTTGTCCTAGGGGGTAGTTGTCCTAGGGGTAGTTGTCCTAGAGGGTGGTTATCCTAGGGGTGGTTATCCGGGGGGTGGTTGTCCAGGGGGTAGGTGTCCTAGAACCCATTTTTTGATGTGCTGGCACTTTTGTTACCATTTAACCCACTGAACACGTCCATGGATTTGATACGCTGTTGCCCCTGCTTCTCTTTCCTTGTTTTCCAATCTATCTATCTTCTGTATCTTCTTTTCTTGCTTACCTGCAAACTGGATAGGTATTTTGTTGTGATATTCAGAAGAGATCTATTGATATTCCCTATCGTTCAATTGCTCGTTAGAATGTAGTAAAATACTTGTATTAGTGATATACTCTCTACATGGTAAAGGTACATGCATCCAGCAAACATTTTGTATCTATTCTTTGTTTTACCATCTAGGTATTCTTCAGGGTCGGTGTGACAAGGAAGAACCCCGAGGGCTCCCTCTGGAGGGAGGTCTTCACCTCTGAAGGCAAGGGTCTTGTTCAGCTGTCTGTAGGACCTACAGGGGTTGTGTGGGGCGTGACCTGGGACGGCCAGGGAGTGATACGGATAGGAGTGTCTCGGGACCATCCTCTAGGTAAGAGAACAGGGACCTGTTTCATAAAGCCTTTTTTCAATAACATATTACAAAAATCAGTGACAAATCTGTTGTGAACCAATCAGAAGCAAGGATTTCACTAGCTTATAACAAAAACTGTCATTTGTCACTGATGACAAGTTTTGTGAAATGGGGCCCAGTTGTCAATGACATTCCATTTTTTCTTTAGATGTGTTTAGGTCTCTTGTTTAGCTTTTCAAAATTCCATATGAGTATTAGTGAGCATGTTAAAAATGAAGTAGACCTAATGAAATAGCAGTATACTATCCCATTAACTTGCATTAAAGGAATTTAACAACTCCAAATTTGTCCAAAATGATTTGTCTATTCTATAAAAAACATACTTTTCCCTGAAAGAACTACATGGTTTTAATAATATATCTTTTAATTCAATTCAATTCAATTCAATTCCATTCAAATTTTATTGTCCAATTACTGGAAATTTGTTTCGTTTGCATGTGAATACAGAATTACAGATTATAAGCAACAATAAGATACAAATGGATACAGAATAATACAATTGGTCTTAACCTGGATAACACGAAATGCGATACAGATGTAGTACAAAATGTAGACCAAATCCAATTCATAATTCGGACTAAGTAATTAAATTAAATTAATAGTTCAGATCAAATTCGATTCACAATTCAGATAAAATTCAATTCATAATTCAGACCAAATCCAATTCATAATACAGATCAAATTCAGTTCATGATTCAGATTAAATTCGATTCATAATTCAGATTAAAATGCAGACCAAAATCCAGTCCATAGTTCAGACTAAGTAATTAAATTAAATTCGTAGTTCAGATTAAATTTAATTCACAGTTCAGATTATAATTCAATTCATAATTCAGACCAAATCATACTAACTGTCGTTGAATTTAAAAAAAAAAAGGGAAAAATCTACAACACATACTTTTGCTTCTGAGGTAAATATAACTGAACACCAATGCATACTCTCAAGGTTCTTTTGGAACTCTAGGGGGGTGTTTCACAAAGATCCTAAGTTGAACTTATCTCTAAGTTGGAATTAACAATTATGGAAAGCCGTTAGCATCTATGAAAATATTTTGTAAAAGTTACTTTAAAGATACTATGTCCCTTTTGCAGCCAACATCAAATTCTGTAGAACTTTGCAGGAATTGTGAATATGTCATGTATGTCCTATCTGTGAAATTTAAACGTTAGCAGTGTCCTAATATTCAAATTATGCAAGGAAACCTGTTTACTTGCTAGACTTCACTGTCAGACACTATTGAGTGACTGACTGGCTTTTTCATCTTTGGTAATAACATACATAAAATGAGCTGTAAAGGGTACATGAGCATTTGTCTACATCAATAACCCACTTCTTGTAATGGCCAAAATTAAACTGATTGAATCTTTGCGCAGCATAAACGTACGACCATTCGGTACAATGGTCTGAAAAATCAGACTATTACTTACTGGCTCTATAGCTCCTAAGTCGATTCGACAACTAATAGTCGTTATTTTTCCACTTAAAGACATTTTCAAGCCCCCTTTTTTTTAGGGAAGTTCTAAATTAGTATTGTCTTTCAAATGCCGTTGGAATTTAACCTTTTCACTTTTTTGGGCCTGCAAATGGGACATAGTACCTTTAAAAGGCATAAAATGTTGATTCAAATCATCCATATTTTCTATTATCAAGGAGATTTCATGTTCTTGATGTGGAATTTATAAAAAGTATAAATACTTGAATTTTCGCTTTGGAATATATTTCATTTAAGGCTACAAATGGCTCTCCATAATGTTAAAGTCCAACTTAGAGTTAAGTTCGACTAATAGGATCTTTGTGAAACACCCCTCAGAAATCATGTCAGAAGAGCTACACAAATTTGTGGTAGTTTGACATAGAATATAGAGCTCAGATGATGGACATGCTATTTTTTTGCTAAAAAAATGCCAATAAAAAATGTGGAAGAGATTCTTGGACAATCCAATCATTATCATTGATTAAAGTCAGCACTTTTCCTCTCACGAGGGGCTACTGATTTTCACGTCAGGATTGCACTCCCTCCCTCGAGCATCCTCTTTTGAGCGACCTTACTGCTTTCTTTCTCTACCATATCTTTCTGTGAAATCTTCAGTCTTCCTTTCCTTCTTATGCCATCCACTTGCAGATCCCACGCTCTTTTCACAGGTTCATCATTTTCCTTCTCAACGCAAGACCCATCCATCTCAATCCACTTCTCTTTACCACTTCCAGCAACCTTCCAGACCCAACCTTTCCATGAGCTCAGCTTCAAAAATGTATAACAAGGCATATAAGTACATATATTATATCGATTGACCGATGTTTTTCATTAGATGGTGAAGGGTGATTGTCTTGTCTAGCATTTGTCTTCTGATAGTAATGTGGATCCACACAGTTCTTGAAGACAAGTACAGTCAAACCTGCTTTCGTGACCTCCTGTCCACATAGACCACCTGTCTACAAAGACCACATTTTCTGTTTCCCTTGAAAATGGTTTCTCATTGAAACATGTACTATAGGCACCTGTACATAAAGACCACCTGCCTATAAAGACCACTTTTCTTGTCTCCCTTGGGTGGTCTTTATAGACAGGTTTCACTGTACCTGTATGTCATGAAGAAAGAAACGGTACATTTTTTTTCTTCACCAGGGACTGGCTGGACTTATGTAAATCCACCTGAGAAAGCTCTCCTAACCAGCGTGGCTGTGGGTAACAACGTGGTCTGGGCACTCACCAGAGATCAGAAGGTATGGACATGATATCAATGATTAATGGACTTTCAACAATTATATGTCATTACAAATTTGTACATATTTTGGAAGATTTTCTATAATATTATTTGTATGATGGGCTTTGCGTTGACCAGAAAATTTGATATATCTTTCGCTTTGCATGATAGTAACCCGGTTACCATGCAATTGGAAAAAGAAAATCTCATGGTTTGTGGAAAAGTACTCAGATGACTGTGCAATATCGTTTCAATATCTTATGGTTTAGGGTGCGTGAATGTGTAAAAAAGTGAATACGCTTTTAAATACACAGATGCTATGACAATGAATGTTGCGCGATGCATGCAACCCTTCCAAAAATGCTTGCATAAAGACAAACTATGTTTTGGTTGTGTAACATTTCCATATTCAGCTTAATTCAAAGCTGACTTATCGTTCCGTTGATACCCCTATGTCTACTATCAAAGTCTTTGTTGATATGTTAATTACTAGGTTTGGTTCAGAAAAGGCTTCATGTCAACTGATATGAAGGAGAATAGAAGCAACCGCTCAGGGACCAGCTGGATTGAAATGTGCGGTCAGGTGGCGCAGCTCTTAGTCGGACCCAACGATCAGGTAAAGTAGAGAACACTTTAATACTTGCCTCCCCAAACAGTCTTATTATATCTCCCAATGTCTATATATATTTGCCATTGCTAATTATAACTAATACAGGTATATTTTTCTCTTACAGTAACAATAATACTCAGGTCTTGTATAGCGCATTTCAAATATGCATGAATGCCTCTATGTGTTTCCAAAGAGCTTTAGATTATTACCCTACCTCAGCCTAGCAGCAGTAATAAAATTCCTGAAGCTTCAAGGAATTAGTTCATTACCCATTACCCATTTAATTCATCTGGGTCAAGTGTACAGATTAGGTTCTGAGTTGCTTTTAGAGCTTAGCGTCTAGAGTTTTGTTAATGGATTGAAAACATAATTTCATCTGTATCCAAGACAATCACTTACATTTATAAAGCCAGGACAAATATTCTTCAAATATTGCAGTACTAAAAAACAGGTTAAGTAAACTACATAAAACAGTAAATAAATTTGTATTATTGGGTGTGAATGATTATTTTCTTATTGCTTTTGTTGTTGTTAAAGCTACCATACTCCATGATATCTTTGGTTACTTTCAATGTTGAATTCTAGGTTTGGGCTCTGACTGCAGAGGAAGGTCGCTCCATCATTTTCAGATCTGGTGTTTCCTACGAAGAGCTCAGCGGTAGAGAATGGAAAGCAGTCATTATCATTGAGAAAAATGATCAAAGATACATCTACCAACCGCCTGATACCATCAGTGTAGCAGACAGCATGGTGTCCAACTCCGTTAGCATCTGCGCTAAGACCCAGCACTTGCTTGATGCCGATAGCCGGTTCATGAGAAGCGCGAGTGAGCCGTCAGCTTTGTCTGTCATTGGATATGATTCCTGTGTACCTTCGGTCCTAGGAGATGAGTTCATGCACAATGGCAGGTTGATGAGAACGATGTGTGCGCAGACAGTTGATCTGTCCATGCGTAGCAGTTCGGTTGCACTGCACACAGGTTTTGAGGACAGCCTGAACTCTGTCTTCCTGCCAGGAGATAGAGGCACTGTTGGCAGATCACCTTCTGCGAGTCCTGTGAATGTACCCAATGTTCCAGAACTTGTGTCAGAGTCTCCCAAGACTGATCCCCCATCAGAATCTGTCCCTGCCAAAGGTTTAACAGTGGAAGACATTCATAACCTGAGTCCTATAACAGTGCCTGCACATCCTATTACCAGACAGCATAGTTATCACACGGATGTCTCTGACAACACCATTGACTACATCACAGACTTTAACGAGGAAGACTCTTGTGAGAACTTGCAGGATAGCGGAAGCGAGAAAGGTACGCAAACAGAGACTCTACCAGACTGTATCAATCTCCACCACGGTGCACTGGTTGGCCCTGATATCACAGTGGACCTGGTAAAGCGGTTACAACTGCAGAGCAACCAGTCAACGTCCACTACAGGAATCCCTGACAGTGTGGAGTGGGAAGACGGGAGACCCGCATACCATGTAGACAATCGTAAGAATTCTCTAGGAAGTATTAAATTCAGTGTAGGTGACAAGGAACTTGGTATGGATTCCGGAACCGTTAGCGATGGTGATTTAAGGACTACACCTTCCATTACGGTGGATGACTTCGATAGCCGACCGAGACCACGGTTCACCTCACAGTCACGGCAGCAGGGTCTTGTGCACTCGTTCTCTCGGACAGTGGATTCATCTTTACCGATACGGAATGACAGCATAGCAGACCTATGTTCAGCGGAAGACGAGATGGAGGAGGAGGAACCACTATGGATGTGGGTCTGCGGTGGAGGGTGTGTGGTCGAGCCGACATCACTACCTAAATGGTTTCATCAAGGTACGAATCCATCCTTTCTATTTGATGAATATCTGTAAAGTGCGTAGACTCCAAAGAGGTGGTATTCAGTATTAAGGGCTATAGAAACCCAGATTTATTATTGAATCCAATATCTGGTGTTTAGCATAGATAAGTGTTAAGTGTAAAAATTGTATCTTCTTATTTTGTGGAAAGAAGTTTAAAATTGTTATTTCTTACTAGAAGATTTCATACATGTGTATGTCTACAGAATAAAGCAGCCAAACGGTTAATGACTTTAGTTTGAAACTTTTCTCTTTTTGCAAGCAAGTGAGTATGTGATATTACTATGAAAATCCCACTACGCTGAAGATTTCTTGATATTGATGTGACTTAAACTACATTCACATGTTACTTCATCAGTGTTATCTCTGCTAGCATCAATCTTATTGACATTCATGCACAAGACAATATTTAAACAAAGACTTGCATGTGTCCCAGCAGCTTCAGGATAAAAGAAGATATTTGATAATTTGATATGAAATATTTGATGCGCCCTCTAGCCACCCTGAGCCAACAGAGCTTCCGTCATCGTCTCCAAGAAGGGCCATGGCGTGGCACCATCCTCAATTCACTTAGGAGACGTAGAGATGAAGAGAGCAGGTTTTTTGAGCACTATCCTAATGCGGTCGAAAGGGTAAGATGTTCTTCCAATTGTAGCCGTACTTCTTTAAGATAGATGTAGCATGGCCTTGACTCCCATTTGTCAATCAGCATTTATGTAGTAGAAGCAATATTATTGTATATTATTATGTTACCATGTTGTCAGGAGTTTTAAGCTTAATCCATGATTTGAGTCATAACGTTGCATCATCTGAGTTGTAAAATACATTTTGCACATGTGCATTTGTCATTGTGGCAATGAAGCATAAAACTAAAGAGAAATATTGTTTTTCTCATCATCTTCTCCAAAGAGACATTTCCCTCATACTTCTTTTCCACATGTGATGAAATCAAATTTCCTGTATGATCTAACTCTCTAAAGATATTAGATCCATTATTAATTTTTGAGAAAGTGCTTTTTCTGGGTACAAGCTCTATGTCATACTAAGTATGATATTCAAGAAATTCATTCCAGAACATATCCTGTGATTTAAACATGGTTTTTAAGGTAGTGTTGAATTTTTGCATAATTATATGCAGTTCAAAACACTTCAAATCTTTGTTATGCACCCCATTGTTTAAATGCAGAGTTCCTGGGCCAAAGTGGGTCGTCTCCAATGGTACAGTGAAGGAAGGAGGCGACAGTGGGCAGACTGTACCATTGAGCTGGAGAGGGGTGTGGACGGGACAGGGAGGCAGCAGAGTAGATTCTCCCTCCATTACCAGTCATTTGGCAAACAGAAAGTAGGTTTTGATACCCTTTTAAAGGCTTGTTCAATTATGCTGTGGTAAACCACCGCCTTTTTTAACGTGTAAATTAACAGCAACTGTGTGCAACAGAGGTCTTGTGTTTATTCACTGAGCTTTGTGTTATAAGATACAGAAATTGTACTTACTTTAAAGCCCCTCTGCACTAGTTTAGCATGGAGGGATTAGACCTCCCTGCAAGGTCACTGGCAGGTGGTTATCTCGTCAAATCAGCTCTCAATTAACATAAGAAAAAGGGCATCATGGGCGATCAACGGGTACCGCTTATGCATTGTTGGCTGTATAGAGGGCGCAATTAGCTATAAGTAGTGCAGTGTGGCTTTAAGTCATTAAAAAACACTGCGGTTTTGCTTCGTCATATCTCAGTGAGGCATTATTCTTATAGAAAGTTGAAAATGATGTATCCATTAATACTGTATCAGTTTGATAGGGAGGCCAAGATGTCTGCTGGGAGCTAGAGGGGCATTTACCTGTTGCTTTATGCTTTGAGAGGATATGGGTGAATACCATTGTGACTCATGGTAGACAGAACATTGGATGTCAATCTCTTGAAGTTCATAACTCTAGAATTATTGGGTTTAAAGCTTTCAAAATTTCCTTTTTTCAGTTCATGACTAGATTATCTTTTCTATTCATTTTATTGCAGAATTACAATAATTTGCAGAATACCGGTAAAGAGCATGACACTTGATGTTCAATAAATTAGTGGGCTAATTTAAAACCAGGTTTAACTTATTAGTCCACCTTTAAAATATGAGCCTAAAAACTTTATCAATATATGTTCGCTCTTGCGTTTTTTTCCTAGCTGATCCGTTTCTTGTTGAGTGAGATAACATGCGTCCAGGAGATAAACAATGGCTCAGAATACCCTTCCTTCTGCATCTTTACACCAAAGAGGGTGCTAGACAGAAAGCCGATCACTCTCCGAGCAAACAGCGACAAGGAGCTGGAAGAATGGGTGAGAATATGTAGTATTGTTGCTATAGTAACAGGTTTGGATAACGAAGATGATGATGAAGATCCACACAGCATTAATATGGTGTCACATTTTTTAATTTTTATGATTTATGTTCATTATTTTTTTCTTGTTTGTTACAGGGCCCCGATTACATTCCTGGGAGTCCTAACCATTATATTTTATATTGTCACTGTAAATTGTTTTGATAAAGGTTGCTGCAATCAGCCAAGCATGCACGGAGGTCAGAGGAATATATGGAGCGCCCTCTTGCAGGGCATCGTGGTTAGTGACATGCCGAGGAGATGTCTTCGTACATGAAACTTTGCCAAACATGCAGATAGCGCCCTCGTCTCACTTGTAAGTATAGTTTGTGCAAATGATTGCTGTGACCTATATCATAGCATATTGAGCAGAGAGAGAGAGAGAGAGAGAGAGAGAGAGAGAGAGAGAGAGAGTTGTTACATGCACATTTACGCATGTACACGAGTGTGGTGATATATGAAATAGAAGTTCCCTCCCTTACATGGGAATGTTTATACTGAGTACATGTAATATATGTCTTGTTTTATACTACTAGGTCTAGGAACAATTACTGCAAATGAACTTTTAAGTGCCAGATTGTAAATTATCATTTCTTTGTTGAATTGTTGGAAAGGACACCAATTTCTCAGATAGGAACAATTTTTATATTACAAGTACAATACCTGTTTTTTTGTTTTTGGATGAAAAAAACACTTGGGAGTATTGAAGTCCCTCATAGTAAATCTGTGTAGGTCTAATAATGTTTGATTCTTGCAGTTGTAATTGTAGATTGATTTGAATACATACATGTTAATATTTATCCTAAAACGATATACAAATTATCGCTTACATTTATGGATGATGGCTTTCATTTCGTTGATTATCTGAAGATACTGGAGACAGATCGGAGGACATCTGGCTTACATTGAAGCATGTGGAGCTGGAGTGGTCTGGGGTCTGGGACAAGACAACACCCCTTGGGTCTACCTAGGGGGTTATGGTGGGATGTTTAAAGGTAATATGGGTGAAGATGTTTGGAAGGGGAAGGGAGGGAGATGGGAGGGGAAGGATAATTGGAGGGAGGAAGGGACTGAGGGAGAGAGTGAGGGAGAGATGGAGAGGAATTCAGGAGGGATTGGAGGGGGAAGTGGATGAGGGGAGGATGATATCAGATAAGACCACACACACTGGGTCAACATGAATTTGGGGGATATATGGAGGAGGTGCATTTGTCATTTAAAGGCCAAGTCCACTCCAAAAATAACTTACTTTCAATAGAAGCAGAAAAATCAGACAAACCAATCAAAAAAGTTTGAGCAAAATCAGATAACTAATAAGAAAGTTATGAATTTTTGAAAAAGTATGTAGAACTATGGAACAATGGAAATCACTACACAAATTGCCAATTTGGTTATCAGTTTGTGACGTCATGTCCTCACTACTATTGCTTGATATAGTTTAATCCCATTAATTTCCCTTTTTATCCCCCAAAACTTGATTTCCCCATGCCTTTGCCCAGGTTATATGATTTGCATCATATTGCGTGCATGACATTTCCCAAAATGTTTTATGAATTTTGAAGAATTTATACTATTTTCTGAATATTGTATATTCATAATTATTGATTTTTATATCAATAGTTTATCAAAATTCAAATTGTTCATGATTTAACTGGATTAAAATTACTCTATATTAGTGCATCCACACAAAAACATATTACTATCAATCTAACTTGGATGCTGGTGTGAAGAAATAAGATTCTTAGGGGGGAAATAGGAAATTTATATTATCAATATAAAAAAAATAATTAGTGGATAGTGAGGACATGACGTCACAGACTCATGAGTGAGTTGCCAATTTGTCTAGTGATTTTCAAAGTTTTTCATGTCATTACAAATTCATAACTTTCTTATTAGTTATCCGATTTTGCTCAAATTTTTTTTGATTGGTTTGTCTGATTTTTCTGGTTCTATTGAAAGTAAGTTATTTTTGGAGTGGACTTGGACTTTTAAAGGTAGGATAAGATGAGGTGGTAGGTGGAGGATGGTGTTATGGTGAAGGAGGAGAAGAAGGAGGGATGGAGGAAGGTAGGTGGTAGGGTGAGTGGATGCAGAAATGAGAGGGATATTGGGCAAGACCCTACATCATGGGTCTTTCTTCAGGCAGGGATATTTAAAGCCATACTATACTAGAAGCACTACCGAAAAATCCCTCTAGCGCCATCTCAGGTCAGCGGCAGTTCTAACATCAAGTACTCTGTCTGCGAAGTGGGAATTACTATTGGTTTGTGCACTGTTGGCAAGTTGACTATGAGATGGTGCTGTGCAATAAACTGTACACTAGGGCAGAAAATTCATCTGTTCAGTATCGCTTTAAAGGTGAGATAAGCTGAAGTTGTAGGTGAAGAGTTTTGGTTTGGGTATGTAGAAGGAGAGGAGGTGATACGACTTTTGAATCATGAATTT
Source organism: Mesocentrotus franciscanus (assembly GCA_037976565.1). Taxonomy (NCBI): domain Eukaryota; kingdom Metazoa; phylum Echinodermata; class Echinoidea; order Camarodonta; family Strongylocentrotidae; genus Mesocentrotus; species Mesocentrotus franciscanus. The sequence goes on from CP137673.1 coordinate 26,585,457, forward strand.
ACAAATGAACTACTTTGCAAGACTATTTGAATAACATACACAACAAACATTTCATATATGCAAAAAAATTTTTTTTTTCTTTCTCACAAAGCTGTATACAATGGTTAGAAAAAAGAAATACATAGAAAACATTTAATGGGAGAATAACTTTGATTTTGCAGGGATCTACAGCAGCTCTTTTGGCAGCCAGCCTCAGACGGACTCCAAGAATATCTGTGTGTTTGAGAACCAAAGATGGAGCCCTCTAGCAGGCTTCACTGACAGGTATTTAAAAAAAAAAAAAAAATCCTTTGATTTCAAATTAAAATTCAGATTCAATTCATGTTTATTAATATTAAAAGTAAAGTACAGACAGATAGCAGAGACTAATGAGGTTTTTACAATATATAACAGATATTTACATTCAATGTCAAAATATTAAATATGAAACAAATGACCCAAACTGAATAGATGTTAAAATATGCATTAAATCAATGAATTGTAACATTTTTTTTTTTTTTTTTTTTTTTACAATTTAGACAATATTTAAAGATAATAATTGTGTTTTTGGTAAAGAATTACTCTGATCTTAGTCATTCTATACATTATGTACATGTACAGTAGTTTCTGCTGATACGAAAAAAAAACGTTAATAAAAACGTTAAAAACGTTCAGAGTAAAGAATTACTCTGATCTTAGTCATTATTCTATACATTATGTTCATGTAGTTTCTAATGTGATATTCCAATTGATTGTACGTGAATAATGTTGATATAGGCTGAGAATTAAGAGTTAATTTTAGTGCATTGTACAGAGAGAGCCATACTGACCCACAATAAGTGCATTGAAACCTGTATATAAAGACATCTCAAGGGAGCCATAAACAAGTGGTCTTTGAGTAGGGGGGTGTCCGACACTTAAAAAAATAAAGCCATCACTTTTGCCTTCAGACTTAATGAAGCACTAACCATCCTAAATCTATATCCTTTTATAATAAACATAAAGTCTTAAAAGATTGACGAAATATTGCATAAAGTCTTAAAAATAAACATAAAGTCTTAAAAGATTGACGAAATATTGCATGTACACTTCCTCAAATTAACGTTTATATCACCTGTCCAGATACCCAACTTGTCCGGACACACAACGTCTGGGTATACAGGTTTCAATCAGAACCAATAAAGTTGGTCTTACAAATAAAGACAGGTGTGTTTTTTCTGTACAGGCGGTCATTAAAGCTGGTTTCACTGTACTTCTTCTGTATTTCATGGATGAACAGTTAAAAAAACAAGAAAACATCCCATATGCAATTTCATTAAAAGTAAACATGTACATTGTTATTCAGAATGTAGCAATATAAATTTGTATTTACATGGAAATCTCATTTAACTTTCTTTGGTCATAGGAGATAGAGAATTCCATGTAAATTTTCAAATTATTGTTTGTGTGCTTGTAAATTTTCTAAATATTTCTTTAGAGGGTTGTGGACAAATGATTCTGGGAAGATTATTGAATCGAGAGACAACGTGCAGATGCCCTCATCACTCTGGCAGTGGGTGAGTAATTGGATGATCGTGATTGGGGGTATAATTGTGATTTGATTATGATTATGATTATGATTACAATTGTCATGGTTATGGTTATGGTTATGAATTTGATTATGATTACAATGATTATGATTACAATGATTATGAATATCTAATTATGATTTTATTATGATTTTAATTATGATGATTACCACTTTTTCAGAAATGACAAATTTCTTTTAAGCACATAAAGAAAAAACACATGGGAAATTTACAGAATTTGTGAATGCAGGAGACGGCCCTCATAAGCGAGTTACTTGATTTCGATGACGGCCTCAATAAAAAGTAATTAACAATGAAAGTGTTAATTTTCATGTTATTTGGTCTCATTAAGCTCTGGTAGGTAGGGCTGCCAACTTACAGTGTATTGGAATCTAAAGGTAAACCAAAATGGATAACAATGTACTAATGTATGGGGCAAAAAAGTCCTTGGACTTGCCGTTGTCATGACTTGACTTCTGCTCTGTGGGTCTCATTTTCCACTGCAAACCTTCATGGTAGGCTTGTTAGCATCACAATTTAGAGAGGAATGGCATTGTTGATAGCCTTATTAGCTCTCATGCTTCTCTCAAACTGAGCCCAGAATAGTTCCTGTCCGTCTTCATCATCCGTCCACAACATGTAAGGTTTGTTCCTACTCAGGAACAACCTGACAAGGTACGGCATGTTCTCATCCTCGATGTCCTCAACAAAGATCAAGATGACTTTGTCCAGTCCCGAATCGTTGAGATGCTCCAGAGCCATACGAAGCTTGGTCATGGTCCAAGCATCATTGACAGACTGGTTGCTTAGCAACAAGACAGTCTTGAAGCTGTTGTCGATGGCATCATAGAGTGCAGGGATGTAGTACATACCAAGGTGAAGGTCTTCGTCTCCGTAGATGATATTCTGTAGATGTGGCATCCTCTCCTCCAGGGCAGGTCTCATGACCCGGTCAACCCACTCCTGTTCTGCTTCCTCGAACATGAGGTTGAGATGATGACGATAGTTATCTGCATTGAAATTTTCTGCCATTTCCTCGTATCCAATGACAGCTAGTTTGAGGAGAAAGAGTTTGTGATTCAACCACCATCGTTTGTTGTAGGCAAGCATGGATATCATCACAAGCACTACACCTGTGAATGTAAGAACCGTGATGAGAACAATGTCCGCACCACAGTGATCCTCTGGATGGAATGCCATGATTGGCTGATTCACCAATCCATTTAACGATGTCTTAGAGCACAGTGTCTTTTCTGGAAGTTTGAGATCAATGTCAGCTGACTGCAGCCATTGCCTGAACCATGCCAGGGAGCATGTGCATGTCAAAGGATTTCTAGAAATGTCCAACCTTAGTGAAGTATTCGCTGGCAGAACTGTCCCACGTCCAATGGTGCTGATTTGATTTCCGATAAAGAGAGATCAGTCAGTCGAGGAGCCTGGGCAAATGTTGTCTGTTCCAGACCACGAAGAATGTTATCAGGGATGTACACTAATCTCAGTTGATAGAGACCATGGAAAATGTCTCCTGCCATCTCCACTAGCTTGTTTGCACGGAGATACAGAAACTTGAGAGAAGAGAGGGGACTGAAGACTCCCGGCCTCAGCACCTGTATCCTTGATTCGCTCAAATCAAGATAGTAAACATTTGAAAGGTTGTGAAATACTCTCTCATCCAGGCTGACTAAATAATTGTCTTTGAGTCGTAGTTTTTGTAGTGAAAAGAGACCAGAGAAAAGGGACCGATTATTGCTCCCATTGTACAAATCGGTATCTTTCAGCCTGACCCTTTCTAAGTGTAGATCTTTTAAACATGTCATATTATAAAATTGTTCAATAGAACTTTTAGACACTTGAATATCTGTATATGAAAGATCCAAGTAGAGCAAGGTCCGAAGTTGCTTAAAGGTGTTTTCCAAGAGTACTACCATCTCGTTTGACAAACGCAGTTCCCTCAAGAGTACAAGGTCTGTAAATGCATTTTCACTGTAACTGGTGACTTGGTTGTACGATACATTGAGTACTTGCAGATTGGTGAGCCCTGTAAACGTCCTTTTAAGATGAATGGTATATTGTTATAAGATATGTCAAGTACTCTGAGAGTCCCAAGTGTCCAAAGTTGTTTATGTCTGTTAAGATTGGTGATTGTATTACGGATAGGAAGATTGACCGTATTAATGGCATTCCGTCAAAGGATTGGGGTGAGAGATTTTGCAGTAGATTGTAGGATACATTCAATGTTGTTAAATTTGGCAAGCAAGCAAAAGTTTCAGGTGGTAAGGAAACGAGCTTGTTAGAGGATATGTCAAGTTCTATGAGCGATGTCAACTGGCAGAAGGACTCGTTGGAGAGAGTACTTATCATGTTGTAAGATAAAAGCAGCTTCTTGAGCCATATGAAACCCCAAAATGATCCAGGAGGTACATTCTCAATGGAATTTCTCCTCATGTCAAGTGTCAAAATAGATGGATAAGGGGTATGATAATCACTGGCCTTGTCAGGTGGGAGAAGTTGATGGATTCCACATCCCCATATTGATAGTTTTTTTATATAAGTCATTCCTAAAAATGGTCGAATATCAAATGATTTGAGGGGATTTCCTCGAAGTGTAAAACTGTCTATGGAAGTCAGATGCGAGAAGGCTTTTGTTGATAAATTCTGTATCTTATTTCCAAACAGTGAAAAAGTACCAACGGTAGTATTTTGCAGGGGCAGAAAGTCACTCTGATGAATTTCTCGCACCTCATTCTGCATCAGATTTACATCTGTCAAATGAGACCATCGGGAACATCCCTTGAAGTTAAGACTTTTTATTTTGTTGTGAACTAGCTCAATTCCTGAAAGTCTCGGTATGGCTGCAAGAGATTCACAAGGAAGAGTATCCAGTTGATTATAACCCAACTCTAGTTTGGTGAGTAGTTTGTTTTTGACAAAGAGCAGAGGAGACATAGTCTGTAGATTGCAATGAGATAATATGACCGACCTAAGCATTGTCAGGGGCCACAGAGCCTTGCTTTCGATGACAGAAAGTGGGTTTTCATATGCAACAAGTGTAACAAGATTTGGCAGGTGTTTGAAGGACTCATCATGCAGGGCTGTTAGGTTGTTTGAGGACAGGTCAAGGGTATTCACTTCTATTGGCAAGTCTTGAGGTACTGCTCTTAGCCCAAGATTCCTGCAATTGGCAACGATTCCATGACTTGAGTTCTTTAAATGGCATTTTGGAAGATTCTTGTTTGAAGCCACATCTTCTGCAGTACCCTCCGACTGAGGCAGGAGCAGGAAGACGATTCCTAATGCAACCAGCATAAAATGAACACATATCATGGCATTTGACTTATTGGCAGCCATATTGTTCCATTCACAGAACTTAATGTATGAGAGTTGATGATACTGCCCTTAGAAACAAGATCAAAAATGGCAGGAACTAGCATCAGATTTTATCAATGCTCATCAGCGTAACTTCTCTGTAGATTTACAATGCAATACATGTACATCCATTTATGCAAAAACTGAAATGAAATATTGAGAGAAATCATATAGCTTCCTGAAAATATTGAAAACAGGAAATACTAGGCCTCTCATAAATCCTGGTTCATCATGATGACAGGAAGAATAACCACTTTTGTTTGATATGAATAAGCAAATCCTCTATGCTGTAAAGAAAATATATGTAAATATATACAGCTAACAACTAAATTATTCATACCCTTACCAAGTTTTGTTAAGTGTCTGAAAAATTTACTTGTCATGATTTATGTTTCTTGAGAATGTGAGGTATCAAAACCTACATCTAAAAGTATTAAACGAATGCCTATATTCAACCAGTCCACCTTTCATTCTTGAGGCACAAAAACACAAAAAACATCAAATTTACAAGGGGTATGAACAATTTAGTTGTTAACTGTACATTTAACTAACATACAGATCCTTGTTGTATAGTCCATATCTTTTATTCATGCATAGTCAAATATTTTCTTGTGCGGGTTTATTTTTAATTTTTATTAAAGTTGTTCAAAAGTGTATTTTCCTTGCAATTGTAACATGAAATTTTAAATATGAAACCTTGCGCAAAATGCATGCTTTTCTCTTTCATTTTCACAACGGAAATCTTATCTCAACAGGAAGTTTTGTAGCTCATCCTGAATGAAACTTAGATGAGGAGAAATTGCCGATAATAAATTAAAGGGTCATTCAAACTTTGTTCTTATTTAAAATGAACAGGGGATTTGTTTACATGTATGCTAGGTATTGATTTTTTTCTTGAAACTGTCAGGGATGTTTTGCTTTTATTCGAGACAAAAATGAAAAGCAAAGTTACAAGTTAACCTTTTCCATGACCATGTCAAAATGTTAAATAGTATTTTAAAAATCATTCTCATTTTTGTTTAATGTTTATATTTTTTTCTTCTTCAGATATCTGACTGGAAGATTGATTTCACAATTTCTGGTAGCACAGACAAGGAAGGGTGGCAATATGCCAAAGAATTCAAACAGTAAGATCTCAATTCAGCTCTTTTTAAAATTACATTAATAATACATTAATAATATAGTAAGTGCTCTTCAAGGGGAAGTTCCCCCTGAAATTAATTTGGTTTTGATAGAGACAGAAAAATGAGAGGAAAAGGTCAGTGAAAGTATGAGCGAATTTCGATTAAAAATAAGAAAGTTATGGTTTTGAACTTGCGATCAATCAAACACAAATTGGCAACTCTATGATGTATCTTGTGAGCTCCCCTCCCATTTGCTCTGTACATAACATTTCATAATTTTCTTTTTCTCCGTTATTGGTAACGGAATAGATGTTTCCCATACATGGGTAGTATAGAAACATATATAGAACAATAATAATATATCAAACTATATAAAGAAAGTAACAAGGAAATAGAACAGTAATTTAGAAATATTCCTTACTGAATACAGTGTATAACAAGTAAGTCAAATGTTTGTCGACTTCCGTATCAGAACAAAAACACAAAACAAACACATCATTATCTAATGTGATGATCTTTGTAGAAATTCTCTAATCTGAGATTTTGTATTTGCCATTTCAAGAAGTCTTAACTTTTGTTTAACTCAAATTATTTAGATGATTCATTAACCCCTTCCGAAAAGCATTTCTAGATCTTTTTGCTCTTAAATCATATGGTATACTATTCCATATTTTCACGCTCATAAATGATATTGAGAATTGACCTTGTGTGGTTTTGCATTTAGGCAGATATAGTTGTCCATGTTCTTTGCTCCTTGTGCCATATCTGTGCTCTATTACCTGACAGTATTCAATTAAGGAATGAGGAAGATTTCCATTTAATAAGTCATAGCACAAGTGCTAGTCGATTGTTGGTACTATACTATATCACATATACAGTGTATATAACATAAACTATATAATGAAAGTAAACAAGGAAATAAAAGTCATTTAGAAATATTCCTTACTGAATACAGTGTATATACATGTAAGTCAAATGTATGTCGACTTCCATATCAGAAAAAAAAAAAAAATACATCATTATATCTATTGTGATGATCGTTTTAGAAATTTTCTAATCTGAGATTTTCGTATTTGTCATTTCAAGAAGTCTTAACTTTTGTTTAACTCTAAGGTAGATGTTTCATTAACCACTTCCGAAAAGCATTTATAGATCTTATTTGCTCTTAAATCATATGGTATACTATTCCATATTTTCACGCCCATGAATGATATTGAGAATTGACCTTGTGTGGTTTTGCATTTAGGCAGATATAGTTGTCCATGTTCTTTGCTCCTTGTGCCATATCTGTGCTCGATTACCTGACAGTATTTAATTAAGGAGTGAGGAAGATTGCCATTTAATAAGTCATGGATGAAGGTTGAGACAGATAGCAAACAGAAGAAAAAAAAACAACAACTGCATTTTAATGGGGAAGGGGGGGGGGGGCGGGCAGATGAATAAGGGAGTATGGCCCATATTTATACATTGTCTAATTGTCTTCTACCAAAAAATTGCTGAATACATTGACGGCACCATCAACAACAGTGTTTGTGCATGCATGTTCATTCATTTCAGTATCATTGATAATTTAATTGAATAGTTGCTAACAATGCTATAACATGATTGTTTCTAATTTCTTCTGTAATCCTTTCCTCCCTACCCAGTGATACCCCTAGCAGTCTAATCCCTCTGGGATTAGCTCTCTTTCCTATTCCCATGAAAATGCCAGGCATAATGCAGGATGATGCAAGGTACCTTCTGTTAAAAATATTGATGTATAGTCCCACTCCTATGTTTTCATGTAACCTCTTGTTAAAGCCAGGTGATTGTCCTTGTCTATGGGTAATATCACTGCTCATTTTGAATTTGAATCAGATTTTTTTTTTCTGTATCATTTTTTTTTCCTAATTTTTTTCTCCATGTGCATGATTGTGAATTTGATACAATTTCCTAGTACAATACATAAACAGTAAAATGTCATGAACTGATGGCTGCATTGTATTTCAATCCTCTGATTTTAGACCCCAAGCCTCAAAGCTTCAATGTACACAACCATAGATTAAAACAAGTATCGATTCCGTGTGGTAATGATTGGATGATTTTGGACATATTATATTCTCATACAGTGGTGTAGCATGAGTCCACTTTGAACGATTTTGATGCACTGTCAGAAAATGAGATGAGAATTTACTAGGCTACTTATTAGAGCGAGGGTGCGGGAGGCAGTCCAGGCATCTGCTTCTCTCATCATTTTCCCCTTCTTCCTTTCCCTTTCTCTCTTTTCTTGCCCTTATTTTTTCACCACTCAATGGGTGGGGGAGGGGGGGGGGGTTGGCACATGCCCTCGTTAAAAATTGTAGCTATGCCACTGCTCTCATGGTATGCTTAAACTGTGGTAGTGCTCTTTAATGCACTTTTCAGTATTAGAAGATGCATACTTACAAACCATGTAGTGCAGTGAGAGAAATACATAGCAGTAGTGAGTGTTTATAAGCTCAGGGAAGGTTTACAGAAGAACTGGAAAACTAAAGAAAAAACTATGGTGAAAAGAATTTTTTCCAAAGAATAAGAGACATAACTACATGTATGACTGTCTGGAAAAAATCTCTTTTTAAAACAGCAACCCCAAATAAGCTTTGGAGAACAGAAAAACAGAAAAACAGAGAAACATATATACAATGTACATGGTGTATATATATTTTTGTTACACTAATAAGATGTGATACCCGATGCTCTAGGCTACCCCCTGGCTTTATAACATGACATTGGTTGAGTACTATAGGGTTAGAAGAACTGCCTGGTACAAGTCATTTATCGAATTTTAAAAGTTTGGTTTTCAAATTTTTATATCTGGAAGTAGCTTTACACTGTCTATTATTTTACCTTCCTTTTAGTCTCGGTTTTTGTTCTCTTTGTACCTAACCCAATTCATACAGCTCTTGAGTTATGTTGAAGAGAATGATATTTGTATAATTTACGTACTGTTTGATTTCATCACTTCGTTTTGACCCGCCCCCTAACACACACACACACACACACACACACGCACATAACTTATTTCACCATTATCATCCATTTCTCCTTGTGAAAACTTATGGATGATTATTCGAACCCATCAAAGAGATTTTTATTTGTTAATGGTGAAGGAGGATACCATTGAATCCTGGAACGAAACACTCAAAGTTGAAGTTGCCAATTTGGATTGTACGCTACTTTTGAACAAATAGATGCATAGGAAGTTTAAATATTTACATAATTTCATCCTGATTTATATGGCAATGTTTTTTTTGTTGCTCTTTTTAGTTGGTACATAAGCTAGCTTATGATATGTTAATGTAAAGGGAATTTTAAGCTGTTGATTATTTGGAAAAATCTGTTATACATATACTATGTTCATTTCTTATTTTGGTTTATTTGTTATACCACTAGTACCAACCTATTGGTTCACAATATCTTGAAAAATTCCAAGTGTTTTAAAAATCAATTTGGTGTTTTGGGTTTTTTTTTTTAAAGAGAATTTTCATATTGGTGTATTAAACTACTGCTTTTATTATTCATTACTATTTGGTAATGTGTATGAGATAAATTTTTTGTTTTATTTTGTAGGTACAGTAGTTGGGTAGGATGATAGATTTCATTCATTACAGCTTGGACTATCTGTCAACGTGACTATGAAATTAAAGGGGAACTTACCCCAAAGAATAACTTTAGTTGTTCTGAGAGATTTATTGCATTCTTGCCCATCAGTCTACAAAATTCCCCACCAAAGTGTATGAGAAAGGCATATAGCAAGAAAAAAGTACAGTTTCTCAGCAAGATATGGGCACCGCAGTTTTTGTTATTGCATGACGTATTATGCGAAGTCGTTTATCAACTAAATGTATTCAAATTTATGGATGCTTCCTTCCCAGGTGTTTGTGGTGTTGAAGCATTTCATTCACCTGCTATCATCCTTTGTACTCCAATTGCCAGAATGCAAATTGCATAAATAAGTTGGTGTTGTTCTGGGGTGAAGGTTTCGCCTAAATGAAATAGAATTTTCAACCGCTATATTTTATTACTTTTTAATAAATGAGTTACAATTGTTACCGTAATATATATTTTTCACAACTTGAGATGTAATTTTGACCTTTCCGGCTATGATTTTCCACATTAAAAAGTAAAGGTTTTTTTTATTTTATTAAAAAGTCTTTCCAATTAAAGCTTGGTGCATGAAGCATTTACAACTCGGCCTGGTACGTCACATTTTCAAGGAAATGGCTGCGCCCATGTCATGCTAAAAGGCATTACATCATGCCAAGAAGTCTTCATTTATATACCGGTATCTCTTGTACATGTTCGTAAGATTAATTGTACATCAAAAGGCAGGAATTCATTTAGTTTTTCAGAATACCTACACTTATTCTTTGGGGTTGGTTCTCCTTTAAGATCACCTATAGTTTTAGTTATAATATTGTGCACTTTGTCTCAGTTGTGAATGTAAGGCTGCACTATTGCACCCTATATCACCAGTAAATGGTGACCTTGTGCAGGTAGTTTCCCTTGTGCATATCCTTGTTACATGTACATACCAAACACGTGGATTGCACATCGTCTTGAATGCAAAACAAAAGTCCTTCGTAAGTAAACAGGGCACATGCAGATCGTCTATCTTGTATTATATCAATGTGATGTTTTTCGGTTTTCTTAATTGATTATTAATGGATGTGACAAAAAAATTGAAGTACATCTGTATTGCACTAAATAGACATCATAGAGCTATTTTAACATTTGGTCTTAATCCAGTTTTTTCTCAGCTGGTGGTTACTCTGGCATTAAATTAAACAGATGTTATCTTTTGGTGAGGAAATCAACATAATTATGGAGCTTCTTTATTAAAGAGCGGGGCAATGATTTTTAGCCGCTCATAGAACTATGTCAAAAAATTGAAAAGGGGCACAGTACATACACTGCACCAAACCTGCCAAATAGTACGACAATACATCAGATGTTGGAATGTACTTTACAAGAAGAAGAATAGGGAGTAGGTGTGGGAATACTGATGAATGAACGAATACGATGTTTATTTTTGTCTTGTTATGTTTCTTTGTTTACAGCACCAAGGCATTTCATAAGGATAGAAGATGGAACGACTATGTGAGAAGAAGGCGATGGGTCAGGTTAGAAATCGTTTTATTCACATTAAGCGCTTTAATATGCCTTGTTCAGATGCAATGGGGTAATTCACTGCACATTCTTTTTACATGTACAGTGTATTAACTTAGCTATGTGTTATAAGATACAGAATGGTGAAGTGTATTGCATTTTACGTTGTCATTTATACAAACTGCCGCGGTTTGCCTCATCATATATCTGAACGAGGCTTTATAGAGGTGTCTTGGTCTAGTGGATATGTTATCGGACTTTGGATCACGTGGTTTGTGGCTCGATTCTTGCCACAAGACATTAATCTACACTTGCCACTCTCCACCCAGGTGTAGTAAATGGATACCTGGTGGGAGCTCATTTCTCGAATGCATAAATTTGTGTGTTTCTTTATTTGATGACCATCTTTATACTTGCAGGAGATGTCAAATAAAGACTTCGGGTCCATGGAAACAGATGCCGAACCTTGGACTCAAAGATGTCTCCCTGCAGGTGGATATGGATGAAGAATGGGATGGACCCATTGCATTGTGGGCCATCGGAACCAACGGTGATGTCGTGACAAGGCTAGGGGTGACAAGGGCGTGTCCCGAGGTGAGAAAGATTTTTGTTTCTCAGGGAGGATTAGAAGAAGAAAAAAATTTATAATATATTTGTGTATGACACACTGTACAACAAAGCACGGTGGTTCATGTATGGTGAACTGCATTAAGTAACTTTCCAAGTAATTTTGATGAATTAACATCATTGGTTTGTGTGGCAGATTGAAAATACCATCAGTTCTGCGATTAATTAAAATACTTTGGACTTTCGCAACTACTCAAGTTTACAAAGGAAATCTTGTTATTGTTTTATACATTCATAGGCATAAAAGTGATAGCATTTACAGGATTACATTTGTCTCGTTTGGAAAATGACGCCAAAATACACAAGAATTCTTTAAAAGGAAGGCATTTTCACAATAACAAATTGCTAATCCTACTCTACTTTAGTGCATGTAAACTTTAAAAATTGATCCTTGATTTAGATGGAATGAAAACAAACGGTATTCATCCTTTAAATTTTCTGAGTGCAAGTGCCATATTTGTGGGAATTGCATTGAAAATGACATGACAAGGATTGTTGCAATTGAAGAAGAAAAAAAAATTAGATGAAAGTTTAGCTTTCGTTTATTATTTCATATTATCAGGGTACAGCATGGATGCATGTACCTACAGATCAACCATTCCAATCCATCTCGGTCGGAGGAAAGTTCAGAGTCTGGGCTGTGGCTCGGGATGGCTCAGCATTTTATCGTAACAGAGTCAGTGATTACAATCGTACAGGTAGGTAATACCCCTTAATGGCATTCATAGTGCGTTGTTTTTATTGAACATAGATACAGGCTATTTTACCTGCTTCAAAGTAGATTCCAGTTGTCTACAATTCCTATAGTATAATATATTGACGTGTCGTGGTGTAGTGGATATGTCACCAGACAGTGGATCACGTGGAAAGCAGATCGAGTCCCGATGCGGCACTAATGTCCTTTGGCAAGATAATAATCTAGATTTGCCACTCTCCACCCAGGTGAAGAAAATGGGTACCTCTTGAATGCTTTAGTGCCTTATTATTGTGGCTTAGCTACAACTGAGGTCAAAATATGATACTTTGCATTAAGCGCAGTAGAGTATTTTCTTATAGTAGCTGCGCTATATAAATAGATTTATATCCCTCATGTATAGTTTTTGCATTGCGATTGTACAGAGCACGAAATAGGGATATTAATTAAGGAGAAGGAATTTTAATCTGGTAAGTCATTTACCTTTTCTTTTTATTTAATTTAGGCCTATGCCGCTGAATGCTCAAATTCATATTTCTTTGTAATAATGAGATGCTCGTGTCTCATGAGGGATATAAAACAGATATACAATGTCTTTCTTGGCTCTAGCAAACTATGAGTTAATGAAGAGGCATAAATAGTAACTTTCCCCCGAGGGCAAATTTATATCAAATTTACTATACATCGGCAAGCCTCGGGTATAGTAAATTTGATATAAATTTGCCCTCGGGAAAGTTACTATTTATGCCTCTTCATTAACTCATAGTTTTTGCTAGACCCTTGAAAGGTATTGTATATTTGTATGCTATTACAATTATTATCCCCTCGCCGACGAAGTCGGAGGGGATATAGAAACGCTGCTGTCCGTCCTTCCTTCCTTCCGTGCTTCCATGCTTCCGTGCTTCCGTTCTTCCGTTCGTAACAAATTTGGTTTTCGAATGATAACTTCAGTAATGTTTGACGGATTTTAATGAAATTTGATATGAAGGTACATGGTATCAAAAAACAGGCTAAGTTCAATTTCAGAGTATGTAGGTCAAAGTTCATAGCTCATTAAATATGCGAATCTGGTTTCCATTCTATAACTTAAGTAATGTTTGATAAATTTTAATGAAATTTAATATGAAGGTACATGGTATCAAAACACAGCCCAAGTTCGATTTCCGAGTATGTAGGTCAAAGGTGAAAGGTCATAGCTCATTAAATATGCAAAAACACCTAATTATATTTTGTGAAAATGTGGTTAACTTCCTTGCCTAGTAATATAATAGTATAGTCTAATGGAGGTAACTTGTTCCGACGTATATAGGCCATTTGTACCCTGCGAGGGGATTGTTTTCCTCCACTTGACAATTTGAATTTCATGAATATTCGACGGGCGAGCTGAATGTCTTTGGATGAATCTAGCAATCAGTTTTTATATTCACTCTGTGCAGGAGATACATGGTTTCATATTGCTCCACCGTCAGTCGCCCCTTTGAAACAGATTTCGGCTGGCAAGTGCTCTGTATGGGCTATTGATGGACAAAGTAAGTTGAAAACACACTGCTCAAATCAATATTATGAAAATAAAAATAAAATACCTTAGGAAAATACTTCTTCAATGGTCCATGCCTCAGATACCTTGCATGGTTGATATGAGCGCAAAATAAATATCAAATACTATTATTGTAAGTTGTTATTATTTATAGCGAAGTTAACTTACATGTATATGTTTTATATGTTATAAACTACTACTCGATTTGCAACGATGTTCCATGAGTGACAAAAAACGAAATTAATTTGTAGAGTCATTTCAAATGATCTTTAACAATCGTACATGTTTTTGTCCAAGGGTGGAAAGGGTGAATAAATGGTGTCCTAATTCTTTCTTTTTCGTATGCCATACAGTATGTTATGAATTGAAATGGTAAATCGTGGGAACAAAACAAAACACTAGCCTAAATCAGTTCCATATTATAACGCTCGATTACAGAAATTAAAGGTGCCAAAACTCTTAACCATTACGTCTGTGTTTGCAGTGAACCTATGGTATCGTCAGGACATCACTCCGACCTTCCCAGAAGGCACTAAGTGGATCCATGTTAGTTCTAGGGTCCGTAAAGTATCCGTCGGCCCCCAAGATCAGGTATTAATCCTCCGTCATCGCTTCACTTAACTCTCTATTTGCTATGCATGAGAACTGTAGACTGCCACATTGATTGGTGTATATACATGTAAACGTTATGAGTGACAAAAGTCAAATTAAGTTTTAACGATTTCAATTCTAGCTTTTAAAATGTCAAGTGGAAAAAGGTCATCATTTACCATCTGAGATATAGGTACATGCACATATAGGTTTGTGTAAAATATGACATTGTTAATATCTTTTCCAAATGAAAAAGTTGATGAAAAATTGTGTGAAAGAGCCGATATAAAATCACATTCATGCTTGTGAACACAGACTCTTCACAATGCATAGGTTGCCTTTTTTCATAAACAAATTAGAATAACTCTAGGTTTTCAGTTGAGTGAATAGTTGTATGACACATTACCCTATAGTCAGTTACCTGCACTAACTACACAACGTCAACCCTGGTCACCCTAACCCTTGACCTAACCTAAAACCCAATTGCAACCCGAGCGCCAACCCTATATCACTGAGGAAATAAAGCAAGGAGTAATTATACTTGCAGGAGCAAATGTTGGATCATTGTCTTCCCATTGAACTTCCGTCAACGTAGAATTATAGCGAACCTGCTTTAGTATAGAAATACCACTTGTCCATGAAGACCACCTGTATAGAAAAACCTCCTGTCACCATCACCTGTTCATAAAGATCACCTGTCTGTAAAGACTGCCTGTCCATGTCCATGTTTCACTCAAAGTTTCCTATAGAAACCTTTACTAAAGAAGTCTGCACAAAAACCACCTGCTGATGTAGACAACATTTCTTCCTTCCCTTGAACAGTCTTTATAAACATGGTTCAATGTATTATATTTTGTTTCATAAGGTATGGGTGATAGCTGATCAGGTAGATGGCGCCCGTGGTGTGGTATGCCGACGAGACGGAATTGCATCGGCTAAACCCATGGGTAAAGCATGGGATAAAGGAGCAGGGGTAAGTCATATTTCATTTCGTACATTCATTGACTCCCTCCCTAACTCACCCACTCAGTCCCTCCCTCCCTCACCCACCCACTCACTCACTCAGTTACTGACCCATTCCCTCCCTCTTCGCTCACCCACTCACTCACTTACTCTTCTTTCACTCACCCACTCACGCACGACTCCCGCTCCCTCCCTCCCTCCCTCACCTACCCACTGCCTCCCTCACCACCTACTCACTCCCTCCCTCCCTACCCCACCCACTCAGTTCCTCCCGCCCTCACCCACCCACCCACTCACTGAGCCACTCCCTCTTCACTCACCCGCTCACTCACTCTCCCACTCACCCATGCACTCACTCACTTACTCGCTACCTCCCTCACTCCCTCCCTCACCCACCCACTCACTTTCTCCCTCACCTACCCACCCACTCACTCCCTCACTCATTCAATCACTCCCTCCCTCACTCATCCACTCACTCACTCTCTCCCTCCCTCCCTTATCTACTCACTCACCCACTCAGTCACCCACTCACTCATTCAGTCACTCCCTCCCTCCCTCACTCAATCACTCACTCACCCGCCCACACACCCCCACACACACTCCCTCACTCAATCCCTCATCCACTCACCCATACACTCCCTCACTCACTCAATCACTCACTCACACATACACTCCCTCCCTTACTTACTCCCTCCCTCACTCACTCCCTCACTCACTCATTCATTCATTCTATCATGATTAGAGGAGAACTAAACCCAAAGAATAAGTGTAGGTATTCTGAAAACAAGATGAATTCCTGCCTTTTGATGTACAATAAATCTTACGAACGTGTACAAGAGATATAATTAAATGAAAATTTCTTGGTATGATGTACATGGGCGCAGCCATTTTCTTGAAAATGTGACGTACCAGGCGGAGTTGTACATGTATATGCACCATGCTTTAATTGGAAAGACTTTTAATTTCAATTACAAAACCTTTCCTTTTCAATGAGGGAAAATCATAGCCGAGAAGGTAAAAATTACATTTGCAGAAAAATATATAATAGGGTAAAAATTGTAACTCACTTATTTAAAAATGCTAAAATGTAGCGGTTGAAAAATCTATTTCATTTATGCGAAACCTTAACCCCAGAACAGCACCAACTTATTTATGCAATTTGCGTTCTGGCAATTGGAGTACAAAGGATAATAGCAGGTGATTGAAATGCTTCAACACCACAAACACCTGGGAAGGAAGCATCCATAAATTTGAATACATTTAGTTGATAAACGACTCCGCATAGTACGTCATGCAATCAAGAAAGTGGCGATGCACATGTCTTGCTGAAAAACTGTACTTTATTCTTGCTCTATGCCTTTCTCACATACTTTGGTGGGAATCTTGTAGATTGATGGGTAAGGATGCAATATATCTCTCAGAACACCTAAAGTTATTCTTTGGGGTTAGTTCTCCTTTAAACTCACTTTAGCCTGAATAGCTGTTCTTCAGCAAGTCTCTGGACTTTGATATCTACTTCAAAAGTAAAGCAAAGAAATTAATCACTGCAATGTGAAAGACGTTGATGTTGTAAGAATGGTAATTTTCCTTACCTAGTGCTAGTCATAGTTGGTAGCAGAGTGAGGAAATAGAAGTAAATGGGATACATGCACACAGGGCTCTAGGTAATGGTCCGTGGTGGTGTCATTGCATTGTCGGTGAAGAAAAGCTGACCATTGTATTGCAATAGTAGAATAGCGCAGACCCCAGGAGTTACGCGGGTCCGATGATTCAGGAGATTGAGATGAAGATGCACAAGATGGAGGAGTTCAAATATTGCCCTACCTTGTTGATTATTTACTCAAGTAATAAAGTGAGAAATCAATGAAATGGTTAGAGGGCAAATGTATTGTGCAAAGGTTTCAGTAAATAGATTTGTGGAAGTACCAGAATATATCATGAAGCAATAATTAATGTAAGCAAAGATTCCATCTATAGAGATGCTGTTATTCATCGCAGGTGAATAATGGTATTCTCCTTTTCATCCTCCCTTTCTCTCTCCATATCACCCTCTCTCCCCCTCTCTCCCTCTCCTTCTCTCATCCCTCTCCTTTTTTCATCCCACTCTTTCTCCCCTATCCTTCTAACCCTCCACTCCCTCTCCCTTTCTCTTACAGGGAGGTATCATGCATCTCTGTATACGAGGCTGCACCAAGGAACTAGAGAGGGCCCGTCGGTGGAGGATATCGCCATGGCAACCATCCAAGGAAGTGCACTGGACACTAAGAAGAAGGAAGACCCTGTGAGGCCATACACCAGCTCTGATGGAAATGCTCTCTGCTAACCATGTTTATCTCTGAAACACGTGATTAAAAGTAAAGTCTGCCAGTTAAAAGAAAGAGCACTGTTGGTTGATCTGTAAGTTGCAGTCATTTGGACTATCATTAATTCCACCAATCACAACCTTTGGTTCTCTTAAACATGATAACTCGTGGTTTTAATGGAATCTGAGTGACTAATTAGTTAGTGCTGGCAATTGCACCCCTCTTAAAATCAACCAGGTCTAAGCAAGGTATCCAGCATAATATGTCAGATTGTTTCTTATTGGTTAATCAATGGCACTCCTCCTAGGATCAACCAATCACAACTTTTGTTTCCACCGTAACCTGTCAGTAGACTGTTCCTGATTGGTTTATCAGTAAGATACAGTCAGTTGCACTCCTAGAATGAACCAATCATATTCAAAGTTTCATCTTTAATTTATCAGATAGATTTTGATTGGATGATCAGTAAGGTGCAAATAGTTGCATCCTTCCTAGAAGCAACCAATCGCAGTCAATCGCAGTCAAACATCAATTGCAATCTGTCAGATTAATTCAGAAGAAGACATCATCTTCATTCTTGGCACCTTTGCTAGAATTTGATCAGAATTTGTCATGATGTGACTACCAGAAAACTGTGACATGACTAGAAATAAACTTGAGCTGCAAGAGGTCCTGTAGATATCATCTTTAGGTTACATATATTTTTCTTTCATGTAAATCCATTTCGGAAATAATAGGCAAGATATATTCTAAGCTCCATGTACCTGTGGAGCTTGTGATACTATTTTGAAGATGCAATATTGAAGATATTTTGTCCCTTATGCAGACCTAAAAACCTGAAGGGTTCAATAATCCAGTGGTATATTGAAAATGTCTATTATTAGGAACCTACCACCAAATGTAGAAAATGGAAAATGGTTTTTAACGAATGAATTTTTAACTTTTAATTCAAGATATTCATTTTCTAGACTTGAAAAAATATTTGTACGTAATTCAAAATTAATTCGACCGTCATATCTCTTGATTTGAGACAAGCTCCCTCTTCGCCAGTATGAAAACAGCGCTACATTTTCATTTCTTACAAAGAAGTTTCGAACCTATGACTGTAAATTTCACACATGATAACTAAAGGATATAATTTAAACACTCGCCAAGTTTCACTGAGTCTGCACAAGTCTGCAAAAGGGATTTACTGTCTTTAATGTAAAAAAATAGTTCATTTTTATGATAATGTCTGATATGCAGCTTTGATAGTATTGATATTACTCGGAGCTAAAAAATAGACCCAAGTTCTTTGGTCTTACTTCATTAACAACATAATGGTCACAAAATCTTACTTGTGCCGGTTTTCTACACAGGCACGGTTACGGTAATAGATATTTTAGAAAGTAACTTATTAAGAAACATATCTGAACCATTACGGTATCACATATGTGAAATAGATAATTATATAATATTATCTAGCACAATAAATTAAACTATGCAAGACAATCGTAAAGTTAATCTGAGAGAAATAGATATGAATGATTGATTATATGTGAATGAAATTTACACGGGAAGAATATAGATATGATTTAAAGGTATAGACCAGTTCTAGTCATGCGATTGCATTGTGAAATAAACGTTGTGGAATCGATTTGAAAAGATTGATAAACTAGCATATAAGTATTGGTGTGTACTGCAAGGTTCTGGAATCATCAAAATGATAAGAAATTTGGCCCAGTCTTGGTAAAGTTACAAGCACTGTACACAGAAAGATGTATATGAGACTACGCGATATCTATCCAGGCCAGATCGATATGATAATTTACCAAATATATCAATTAGTAGGTGGTTTCCCGGCAAAATTTGTATCATCACGTATTAGTCAAAACATATTCTTTCACATAATTGGTAATGAGAGCTTCCATTTCATTTTTTGAGAGGGGGGCGTTTCCAAAACTGGTCTATACCTTTAATGATGCTGATTTTAATGTTTGTTTTACAGTCAAGGAAGAAAATAGTCACTATCACCCAAAGACAATCAATTGCTTGCCAATTATTCATAGTTTAAGAAAATGCAGATTATAATATTGATTTTTTTATGACTAGTAGAAAATAGGATCATGTCATTTCAATGTCATGTTGCATATTACTTGGGCTACATAGTATGCATAAAGAAGTGCACGTGTTTTTGTAACAATTTAGATATAAGCAACATCTTTTACTCTCTCAAATCTTTCGAATACTTTTAAAACATAGAGGGAAGTACAGTGCATATCATTATAATGACTTTTTTATTATATTTTTTATCGGAAGGGTGTTTTATTTGTTTACTTTTAAATAAGATTCAAGACACTTTCAGAGGAAATTTTAAAAATAATACTACTCAATTGACTTCGCACTTCAATTGTAGGATATATTTTGTTAACACTCCAGCCTGTAGAAGTTAAAATATTTAGTTATTGAAGAAAAATCTAGCACTAGAGATAGCTGTCAAATGCTATGCCGTGAATCGATTTCTATGTCTACTTTAAATTTTAGTCTAAATATAAGTTCACAATTTTTTTTTATAAATATGAATTCAGAAGAAACAAAACAAAAGATGTGGAATTTACGCATTGTGTTTTGCCTTTAAGCATGTTAAACCCCTTTTGCAGTAATATCATGATGAATACTCGGCTAAAATAAAAAATAAAAAAATTCAACTGCAGTGTACTTGAATGAAGCTAATATATACATATGGATTTTAGGTAACTAAAATTCTACTTTATTTGGTGCTACTTTTTGATGTCCAATGTCTTCCATCATTTTGAAAACGATCAAAAGTTTGTGGGTTATTTTCTATACCAGAAAAATATGAAAGATTCCCAATTTCCTTGTATTCATACACCAAACATAATCTTCTATTTATATCTCACTGTATATTTGTTTTTAGTATGTAGAAAATACACAAACATCTATACACATGTTCTGTCTTTTATTATTATTTGTGAAAATGTATACATTTAGAGTCAAACCTGTCTTAGTGGCCACCTCTCTATAGTGGCCAGTTTTCCTGTTTGCCTTGGGTGGCCTTTATAGACAGGTTTGACTGTACTGATGTATAGTTCCATTAGATTTGAACTACTGTACTTGTACATTGTATGTGTACATGTAGTTCTGTAATTTTTTTTTCAATAGAATTTGTTTTCTTCTTAAAATTCTAATATTGAATCTGATTGACTTTATCCTTTAAAACTCGCAAAGGTACAATTCATAAAAGGTACTTTAGTGAAGTGTATAGTTTCAATACAAACAAACTAAGTTTTGAGGTGTTCATGCTGAAATGATAAAAGAAGGATGTAAAGAAAGATTTGTAAAATACAAGAGCATATAATTATTTTGAAATTAAGGTAAATGCTAGAAATTACATGTTTATTGACACATGTAAATTAAAGTGCAATATTTTCATGCTGGGTCTATATATGAAGAGTTTCATTCCAAAATGAGCTAAAATCCGCTTTTGTAACTTCGGAGAAAAAAAGGATTTGTTTACCAGATTTTGTACATGCGTCTATGGAAAAGTGATATTAGAAGGTGCATTTTTTCATAATTGCTCCCAAAATGTAGGTAAATACTTTTGTAGAAAGACGGGTACTTAAGTGAACAATGTTCTGATATCAATAACTCAATTTTCATCAAAAGTGGATTTAGCTCCTTTTGGAATTAAACTCTTCATATGAACATGAAGCTTTTACAGTATGACATTTTCATGATAAGTAGTAGATTGTATTATGTAAAATGATGACATCATATAATGAAATACTTGTAAAATTGTACATTTGCCATTTTAAAGAGTTGATTTATATTCCAACCAATAAAAAAGTGCAATGATAATTGTTATTTTGTGTGTATCCCTAATAGTGTGTATCAATTGTGTACCATATTTCCATAGTTATAAGTATTTAAATGATTGTTCAACTAAGTTACTGTATATTCAATGATTATTGTTACGTATGCTATTTGTATGTGTTTATTGTCCATGACTTGGGATTATTCCAGTAAAATTTGGAATATGCTGTCGTGATTTGCAATTAGTGCGATTTTAAGTTGTAGTAGTGTGTCGGTACTTGGTAGTGAAAATAACTTCATTTACACTGGTACCCATAAAAGTAGGACTAATTTTTCTTTACCTCTTTTCGTTAAATTTTTGTGACAATGTTGATTACTCATGATTGATAAATTTCTTTTCTTCTCAGAAATCTATTGATTAATGTCTATGACTCTTTTATAGATCGAACAATAGAGTTATGAGAAAATGTATTGAAAATTGATCAAGAAAAAAACCATATTGTCCCAATGATGTCTTGAAAAGGGGTACACCTACCAAGACAAATTATTCCTACTTTATGGGCAACAGATTATATTTACAAGTAACTTATATACAGGTATGCTACTTAATTACACATGCCATTGTTTAAAGTATTCCTCTTCACGCTCTGTTGCTTTTTTAAAACTCTATCTCTGAAAGTGTCGCTGTGTACCACAGCCTTGAAATTCGTTTGATATATGGTAGTGAAAATGTCTCTTATTTATATGTACACATGTACATAATATATTTACATGCCCTAAGTACAAGTACAGTGTAGAAGTAGGTATAGTGTAGTTAGATTTCTCCAACTTAAATAAGTTGATAAAAAGTAGAAATTTTGTAAGTGAGGCCCTTCAGGAGAAAAAAATGGATGTCAGGGATCTTTGTCAGCTTTCACTTGATTTGCTAATCCAAAATTCAGGTGGAATTCAAAACGTTCAGAATGTTTTATTTTTCATCTTTCATCTTTTATAAGAAGAGAGTGATTTAATGTATGCAGTCATCAAGTGTTTTCTGTTTCATCAATGCCTTTGTGTAAATTTTATGTCTACTTTGTTGTATTCTAGAAATTATCATTATTTATGAAATTATCATCATTTGTTGCATCTTGTTATGTCGTGACGGACTACTTTCGATTTTATTTTTAATGCATAAAACAGACAGTTGGTAATCTTTTTCTTTTCTAAACAAATATGATATATAGTATGCTCAAGAAGTATGATATAGGCTACATAATTCAGCTTTTATAAATAGAAGTTATATCATACTCTCAAAAGTCACTGAAACCATGTACATGTGAATTATGATAGGAGGACCTGTCTTGCTTTTAAAAGTCCAGTGACTGAAAAGAAATTTAGATATCCTCATCCTGCCAAAATATTATTGTTTTCGTGATTATTTTTAATATAGATTTAAAAGCGAAAGTTATGGAAAATCAATAATCTGAAACTGTTGTTCTCTGTTATAGTGTGTATGAATATCAACACTTCGCCTACATGTAACGAGTTGCTTGCCTCACACAATTGTGTCAAATGTAATATTTTCTGGAAAATATATCATGTTTTGTTTTGTACTGATAATAAAACTCTATGCATGACATGAAGTGATTGTAACTTGCCTATAATTATGAAAATAATACAAATAGAACTCTGAAATATTGAGCAGAAAAATCCAGCGTGTGATGTATTTCCATTATCGTCATTTAATGTGTTCTTTAAAAAATACACCAGTAGCATACATGCATCTCAGAAGTATTTCAACAAATTCAAATGACTAATAACTTGAAATACCTACATATTAGTCCCTCACTTAATTAATACTATCCAACTTAATTTATTACTTTATTGCATAGTACTTTTACTAGAAATACAATACATATTAATACATATAATTCCTTATACACCTAACATTTCTTGTGAATAATGATAATACAAAAAAGTAAAATGCTTGTTTACCCAGGAAGCCTCATCAGTATTTAATAATAATTTTCTCCTCGACGGCCCTGCAATCATAATGACACGATTGAACATTTTTGATTAATTCATTCTGTAATATTTATGACATATTGTAGGACACCAACATCTTTTGTTTAAAAAGGTTTTCAAATGAGATCAAAGGCACACATAAAATATTGATTAATAATTGATTGGTGTATTGACTGAATGAAACGATATTCGGTCATCTAAATCGCTAACCTAAATTTAACATGATTTCATTTCAATGTTTTACATTAATTTTCAACTGTGATCATAATGCTTTCAGAATACAGATGAATTTTAGATCATGATTTTAAATGAAGCGTAATATAATATGCATATTTATTAACTCAATGGAAACTGTTTACTTCAGAAATGTGTTGGTTACTAATAAAAAAATGCTGGTAAATGTATATATATTCATAAATATACATGAACAATCGTTCATGTATGCAAACTTATAGGTAGAGAGACTAAAATATATGTACCTATATGAAACTAAGGCACCATGGACCACACAATTAGATGCCAGAATGAAAGCATATATCAATGAGGAAGACCAATTTCATTCAAACTACTCTCTTGTGTCACTAGCCATGTCCAGTTTGTGTGTTATTACAATTACCAAGTTTCCGACTTGACTTTTAAACCTATATCATAAGCCAACATATCTACACGTACACGTAGTTGCTAGCAAAACCATATTCATGTACGTAACCAAATTGAATTAAATTCATTAACTCGATGAAAAAGTATATACCAACATTTCTATGGTTGAATAATTTTGCTATGTTCGAAACAATATGACTTGCATTAAAATTCTTGTATACTACAGCACCAGATACAAAAAGTATGTAATCTATCATGCACCATCAATGTTATGTTCGTTTGTAAAATGTAAGAAAATGGTAAATTTATACTTTTGTACTACTCAGTAAATATCAATACAATGTCTACGACATTCTCCAAAAAATTATAAATAATTTGAGCTAAGACAATTGAAGAATGAATAAGTGTTTTTCAAAAGTGGGGAAATATTCCATGAGGCAGATATAAAACAAAGAGACACTCAAGGTAAACAAAATAGCAGAAAATGATGTTGGGGAGAAAGTTGAAGAAATTGCTCTTTCCTCATTGTCCTCATTAGCAAAAGGAATTCTTACATTTCACATACAATTTTATTTGTTCAGAATCATAATCTATATACACTTAATTTTCATCTTAATATTCACCTGTACAAATATATAATTATTAGCAAAATAATTACATCCTATTATGTTACCATGTTGTCAGGAGTTTTAAGCTTATCCATTTGAATCATAACCTCGCATTTTCCGAGTTGTAAAATACAATTTAAACAAGTGCTTTTGTTATAGTGCCAATGATGCATCAAACTAAAGAGATTATGATTATGATTACGATTGTCATGGTTATGGTTATGGTTATGATTATGATTGATTATAATTATGATCATGGTTGATTATGATTATGATGACTAGGATTAGGATTTTGATTACGATAAGTTATGATTAAAATAGATTATGATTACCATTGTCATTATTATAAATATGAATATGATTATGAAAATTATTATTATTACAATGATTATGATGATTACGATTATGATTATGATTACCCTATGATTTTAATTTTGATTACGATTACAATTATGATTATAATTGATTATGATTTTTGTAGTTATGATCATGGTTATGATTATGAATATGATTATGATTACAATGATAATGAAAATATACTTATGATTTTGATTATGATGATTATGATTAGGAATTTAATTATGATTATTACCACAATTTCAGAAATGACAAAATACTTTTAAACACATAAAGAAAATACACATAGACAAATTTACAGAATTTGTGAATGCAGAAGACGGCCGTCATGAACGAGTTGCTTGATGTCAATGGCGGCCTCAATACAAAGTAATCAACAATGAAAGTGTTTATTTCTCATGTCCTTTGGTCTCATTAAGCTCTGGTGGGGCTGCCAACCTACAGCGTATTGGAATCTAAAGGTGAACTAAAATTGATGACAATGTTCTAACGCATTGTGAAAAATGCCTTGGACTTGCCGTTATCATGACTTGACTTCTGCTCTGTGGATCACATTGTCCACTGTAAACCTTCATATTGGGCTCGTCATCAGCATTACAAGTTAGAGGGGAATGGCATTGTTGATAGCCTTATTAGCTCTCATGCTTTTCTCAAACTGAGCCCAGAATAATTCCTGTCCATCTTCATCATCCGTCCACAACATGTAAGGTTTGTTCCTACTCAGGAACAACCTGACAATGTACGGCATGTTCTCATCCTCAATGTCTTCAACAAAAATCAAGGTGACTTTGTCCAGTCCCGAATCGTTGAGATGCTCCAGAGCCATACGAAGCTTGGTCATGGTCCAGGCATCATTGACAGACTGGTTGCTTAGCAACAAGACAGTCTTGAAGCTGTTGTCGATGGCATCATAGAGTGCAGGGATGTAGTACATACCAAGGTGAAGGTCTTCGTCTCCAAAGATGATATTCTGTAGATGTGGCATCCTCTCCTCCAGGGCAGGTCTCATGACCCGGTCAACCCACTCCTGTTCTGCTTCCTCAAACATGAGGTTGAGATGATGACGATAGTTTTCTGCATTGAAATCTTCTGCCATTTCCTCGTATCCAATGACAGCTAGTTTGAGGAGAAAGAGTTTGTGATTCAACCACCATCGTTTGTTGTAGGCAAGCATGGATATCATCACAACCACTACACCTGTGAATGTAAGAACCGTGATGAGAACAATGTCCGCACCACAGTGATCCTCTGGATGGAATGCCATGATTGGCTGATTCACCAATCCCTTTAACGATGTCTTGGAGCACAGTGTCTTTTCTGGACGTTTTAGATCAATGTCAGCTGACTGAAGCCATTGCCTGAACCATGTCAGGGAGCATGTGCATGTGAAAGGGTTTCTAGAAATTTCCAACCTTAGTGAAGTATTCGCTGGCAGAACTGTCCCACGTTCAATGGTGCTGATTTGATTTCCCGATAAACAGAGATCAGTTAGTCGAGGAGCCTGGGCAAATGTTGTCGGTTCCAGACCACTAAGAATATTGTCAGGGATGTATACCACTCTCAGTTGATGTAGACCATGGAAAATGTCTCCTGCCATCTGCACCAGCCTGTTTTCACGGAGATACAGAAACCTAAGAGAAGAGAGGGACTGAAGACTCCCGGCCTCAGCACCTGTATCCTGGATTTGCTCATATCAAGATAGGAAACATTTGAAAGGTTGCGAAATACTCTCTTATCCAAGCTGACTAAATAATTGTCTTTGAGTCGTAGTTTTTGTAGTGAAAAGAGACCAGAGAATAGCGACCGATTATTAATCGTATTGTATAAATCGGTATCTCTCAGTTTAGCCCTTTCCAAATGCAGATCTTGTAGACATGTCATATTATAAAATTGTTCAATAGAACTTGGAGACACTTTAATATATGTATATGACAGATCCAAGTAGAGCAAGGTCCGAGTTGCTTAAAGGTGTCTTTCAAGAGTACTACCATCTCGTTTGACAAACGCAGTTCCCTCAAGAGTACAAGGTCCGTAAATGCATGTTTACTGTAACTGGTAACTTGGCTGTTAGATACATCGAGTACCTGCAGATTGGTGAGCCCTGTAAACCTCCCTTGAGAAATGAATGGTATTTCGTTATAAGATAAGTCAAGTACTCTGAGAGTCCCAAGTGTCCAAAGTCGTCTACCACTGTTAAGATAGGTGATTCTATTACCGGATAGGGAGATTGACCGTATTAATAGCATTCCGTCAAAGGATTGGGGTGATAGATATTGTAGTAAATTGTTGGATACATCCAATGTTGTTAAACTTGGCAAGCAAGCAAAAGTTTCAGGTGGTAAGGAAACTAGTTTGTTAGAGGATATGTCAAGTTCTATTAGCGATGTCAGCTGGCAGAAAGACTCGTTGGAGAGAGAACTTACCTTGTTATAAGATAAAAGCAGCACCTTGAGCCATATGAAACCCCAAAATGACCCAGGAGGTACATTCTCAACGGAATTTCTCTTCATGTCAAGTGTCAAAATAGATGGATAAGTGGTTTGATAATCACTGGCATTATCAGGTGGGAGAAGTTGATGGATTTCACATTGAGATATTGATAGTTTTTCTATATAAGTCATTCCTAAAAATGGTCGAATATCAAATGATTTGAGAAGATTTCCTTGAAGTGTAAAACTGTCTATGAAAGTCAGATGAGAGAAGGCTTTTGGTGATAATTTCTGTATCCTATTTCCAAACAGTGAAAAAGTACCAACAGTAGTATTTTGCAGGGGCAGAAAGTCGCTCTGGTGGACTTCTTGCACCTCATTCTCTTGAAGAATCACTTCCGTCAAATGAGACCATCGGGAACATCCCTTGAAATTAAGACTTTTATTTTGTTGTTATCTAGCTCTATTCGTGAAAGTCTCGGTAAGGCTGTAAGAGATTTACAAGGAAGAGTATCCAATTGATTATAACTCAACTGTAGTATGGTGAGTAGCGTGTTTTTGACAAAGAGCAGAGGAGACATAGTCTGTAGATTACAATGAGAGAATATGACCGACCTAAGCATTGTCAGGGGCCACAGGGCCTTGCTTTCGATGACAGAAAGTGGGTTTTTAGATGCAGCCAGGGTAACAAGATTTGGCAAGTGTTTGAAGGACTCGTCATGCAGGGCTGTTATGTTGTTGAAGGCCAAGTCCACGGTATTCACTTCTATTGGCAAGTCTTGAGGTACTGCCTTTAGCCCAAGATTCTTGCAATTGGCGATAAGTCCATGACTTGAGTTCTTGAAGTGACACTTTGGAAGATTCTTGTTTGAAGCCACATCTTCTACAGTACCCTCCGACTGAGGCAGGTGCAGGAAGACGATTCCTAATGCAACCAGCACCAAATGAACACAAATCATGGCATTTGATACATTGACAGCCATATTGTTTCATTCACAGACCTTAATGTATGAGAGTTGATGATACTGCCTTTAGAAACTAGATCAGAAATGGCAGCAGCTAGCATCAGATTTCATCAATGCTCATCAGCGTAACTTTTCTGTAGAGTTACAATGCAATACATGTACATCTATATTGCTTCTTTAAGATATTGAACTAGGAAATATTAGGCCTCTCATAAGTTCTTGTTCATCATGATGACAGGAAGTAAAATTACTTCTGTATGGTTTGAAGAAGCGAAACCTCCTTGCCTTAACGAGAATATATGTAAATATATACATGTAACTTATATACAGATCCCTGTTCTATAGTCCTTATCTTTTATTCATGCATAGTCAAATACTTCCTTGTGCTGGTTATTTTTTAATTTTATTAAAGTTGTTCAAAATTTTTCTTGCAATTTCAACATGAAACATGGTATATGAAGCCTTGAAGCTATGATGCATGCTTGCTTTAAAGTTGTTGAAATATCTATTTCATTTTTACATCTGAAATCTGATCTAAACATGAAGTGTGTAGCTCATCCTGAATGAAACTTAGATGAGGAGAAATTGCAGATGAAAAATTATAGGGTCATTTAAACTTTGTTTTTAGTTAATTTTTTGTTTACATTTATACTAAGTGTTGATTTTTCCTCTTAAAACTGTCAGGGATGTTTTTGCTTTTAATCAAGGCCAAAGTAAAAAAGCAATGTAACAATTTAACCTTTTCCATGACCATGTCAAAATGTTAAATAGTATTTTAGCAATCATTCTCATTTTTTTTTATTGTTCGTATTTTTTCTTCTTCAGATATCTGACTGGAAGATTAATTTCACAATCTCTGGTAGCACAGACAAGGAAGGGTGGCAATCAGCAAAAGAGTTCAAATAGTAAGATCTTAATTCAGCTCTTTTTAGAATTATATTCATAATACAGTAATATTATAGTAAGTGCTCTTTAAGGGGAAGTCCACTTTGGTTTGATAGAAACAGAAAATTGAGAGGAACAGGTCTGTGAAAGTTTGAGCAGATTTCGATTAAAATAAGAAAGTTATGAATTTTTGAAGTTGCGATCAATCAAAACACAAATTGGCAACTCTGTGACGTATCTTGTGAGCTCCCCTCCCAATGCTCTATACATAAAATTTCATAAACTTTCATTTTCCTCCTTATTGATGACAGAATAGATTTTCCCATACATGGGTAGTAAAGACACATTTGCAATAATTTATTTAGGGTGCATGTATTATTGCAAATTTTCTCGAAGGTGATTATAAATTTCTGATTTTTTTAGTATAGAGCAAAAGGGAGGGGGAGCTCGCAAGATCCTTCTGTAATTATCAGGGAGGACTTCCCCTTTAATATAAAAAGTAATTTATCGGATCAAGATACAATTCATATGATGTTTTAAATATGTGTAATTAATGTTACTTTATTTGCATTTTTTTTTGCCTATCATCCAGACTTCAGCGAAACTATGTTTTCCAATTTCATTGATTGAATTTTCAGTTATTGGGAGCTTTTCACATATAATGATCCAAAAATGATGAAAAGCTTGACGGTTTGAGTTTGAGTTTATTAACAGCAATAATAAGAACAGGTAAAACGTAATGTATCAATCATGATCACATAAAATTTAACTATACAACACAAGATAAATAACATTACACATGAATAAGACAAACATTGTTTGACAAGCAGCAAGATTCTGCACTAATAACTACCGGAGGGAAGAGGGCACTGTTACCAAGGCCCTGAAATTTTTCGGCTGGGAATCTCTTGAGACACGAAGGAAGAATCAAAGACTTTCCATGTTATATAAGATGAAGAATGGATTAGTTAATATCCATTTGGATGAATTCATTCAACGTAACCCAAGAGCTACTAGAGGGAATGACCAGAAGTTTCTCCAGATCAGGCATAGGGCTAGAGTATATATTCCAGGACTCCTTCTTCGTAAACACTGTTAGGGACTGGAACAACCTTCCTTCTTCAATTGTTAATAGCCCATCCCTGGTAACATTTAAAGCTAAACTCAAACAAAATTGCTAAGTCTTTCCACGCGCAATGCGCTTCGATCTGTCATCACAAAGCCAGCGTGGATGTGTCTGAAGAGGATATTTTGCTGACCAAACCATACAGATACAGATACAAAGTATGTTTTATACAAATGACAGATAGATTATGTGGGCTTATGCCGAAAGGGTGGGTAGCGTCGCGTCGCGTTGACTTGAAAGCGACCATTCGTCCAAAGCCCCCCCCCCCGGTTTTGCCGAAAGGGTGCGTTGGGAGTGTCGCGTCGCGTCGCGTTGACTGGAACGCGACCATTCGTCCAAAGCCCCGGTTTTGCCAAAAGGGTGTGTTAATTAAAAAAAAAGATGGAGAAGCAGAACCGTTTATCGTACTTTTAGGTTGCTTGAACTATTTTTTATTATTGAAACTGTTTCACACAAAATAAATATGTGAAGTAAAACACAGAAAGACACGAACGTGGACACACGCACAAGAATGCACACGCACATAAGCCCATGCATACATATAGGTGTCGGGTAAAAATGCCAGAGGAATTAATAATGCCAGAGGTAAAAATGCCAGTGGAAAAAATGTCAGTGGAAAAAATGCCAGAGGAAAAAGCTAGATCATCCCCTGGGACGATGTAGGTGTATTTCAGGTGTGTGTGTGTAAGTTCAATTGTGTTTGTAGACTATAATATATAGCGGTCTTATCATGAGGGGAGATGGTAA
Organism: Mesocentrotus franciscanus; assembly: GCA_037976565.1. Lineage (NCBI taxonomy): Eukaryota > Metazoa > Echinodermata > Echinoidea > Camarodonta > Strongylocentrotidae > Mesocentrotus > Mesocentrotus franciscanus. The sequence continues at coordinate 26,616,870 of CP137673.1, forward strand.
TGATTTCTTTAATTAAGTATCAAATTTCCTTCCAAGGTATGCATCAGATTGCATTATTTCGAGTCCAAATTTACAAAGGCTCCCTACCGTGGGAGGGGGACACCCTTCCCACACCCCCCTGCGGTGCTCCGCTCCCTAGCAGTTGTGCCACGCCCCCAATCCGTTGACCGTATACGTACCACTTTAAAATTCCTTCCGACGCGCCTGTTTACACCATAATACTTATTCAGATTTTTTTCAATTGTATAATTGATAAGTTTAATGGAGTTCCTGATGTGAATACTGCCCGACCATCACTAAAATTTGACCTAACCGGGCATCATCTGGTAAGTCCGGCACAGTACATAACAATAATGTATTTCATTCATGCTTATAGAGGGGGATCCCCAAAAGAAGGACGGAGCCCCCAGGCTTCTGAGGGGGTCACCATAGAGTTGAACGGTGCCCCTAGACTTCATTCATGCTCGGAAGGGGCTCCCAATGGTGAGACAGAGCCTCCGGGCTTCAGAGATACTTGGAGGGGGCTTTAAATAGATGGGCAAAGTACCCGCTGACTTATGATATGCTGAGAGGGGGTTCTCTAAAAGGGCGGTGCCCCTAGACTTCATTCGTGCTCGGAAGAGGCTCCCAAAGAGATGGACAAATGGGCAGAAAGTGCAAGATTGCCCCTGAATTAATCAAGCCTACCCCCCATTTTATCCCATTTATATAGAACCTGTCTTAAGCAAGCCCCCCCCCTGGCTACGCCAATCATAAAATGATTATAGTTCGCTTTTTTCTTTATAATATAGAACCGGTATTAAGCAAGTAACGTACCCCCCCCATTCTCTTCCCCATTGGCTACGCCATTCACAAATGAGAGTTTATTTTTCTTTTCACGTTATTAAGCAAGCACCCCTCGGACCCCCTTACCTCCCTTGGCTACGCCAATCAGAAATTGTAGTTTGTTTTTATTTTATTTTTATTAAGCAATTATATTTTTTCTCTTTATTTAATAGAGCCTCATTAAGTTAGCCCCTTAGTTAGTTCTGAAAGGTTCGCCAAATTAAGCACATGGGACTGAGCTCAGCCGATCCGATCAACCGATCCGATCAAGGTCACTTTAATACAGCATTACGGTTTACCACTTGGCAAAAACAGCTAAAAAACTTCTATATTCTGACCTCAAGTCTAAAAATGTTTATGATTGCAGAGCTTGACCTGCTTGACACATGACCATGTGCCGAATATGAAAATGGTTGATTGAATAATAAAGAAATTAGAGCCTATATGGGCTTCTGGCCGGGCCTGGGAACGCCAAAATAGCTTGGGCTTCCCTAATTGGGCCTGCATGGGCCTGGCTAAGGCCTTAGGGTTAGGCTAAGCCTTATAGGCTTAAGTTTAACTTTTTGTTAATGCCAAAAAGAGTCGAAATACGCTTTGGGGGCCAAAACTTCTGGACGCGAGCACAAATAAGTTCTGTCCACTACAATTAGTTGTAGTTCGTTATTGATTTTCAGCTAAAAAAAAGTCCTTTTGACGAAATAATTGACGAAAGAAAATTTACTAAATATATCTCTCTCAGCTCGCGATCGATATATCCACCATACACACCACGTACGTACGTAACAGGCGCGCGCGCTGTTGGCATGGGACTCTGAACGCGTACATTTGGAATAAGCCAAATGGCCCATATTTATACATTGTCTAATTGTCTTCTACAACAAAATTGTTGTATAAATTGACAGCACCATCAATAACAGTGTTTGTAAATGTCTATTTATTTCAGTATCATTGATAATTTAATTGAATAGTTGCTAACAATGCTATAACATGATTTGTTTCTAATTTCTTCTGTAATCCTTTCCTCCTTACCCAGTGATACCCCTAGCAGTCTAATCCCTCTGGGAATAGCTCTCTTTCCTATTCCCATGAAAATGCCAGGCATAGTACAGGACGATGCAAGGTACCTTCTGTTATAAATATTGATGTATAGTGCTACTATTATGTTTTCATGTAACTATCCTGCATATCCTTGTTGATTTGTTCAAAGTTTCCCTTTTATACAGGTAGACTTTCCTACGTGGGGCTTTAACCCTTTATGGAGTTAGTAGTGCATCAACCAAAACAATATCATGATCACCGAGTCCTGACAAAATATCTATATTCTGAACAATAGTTGGTGTGTTCGTAAATACTAAGTCGAGAATATTTCCATCCCTTGTTGGTTCATTTATCATTTGTCTGAAATTTAGTTCTGTTGCTAATTCTAGCATTTGCTTACTAACTGCCGGATACCTGCCTCCCGGTGCGAAGCAGTTTTGTGCATAAATCTACACCTGGAAGATTAAAGTCTCCTGAAAGCCAAATGTGACTGTTTTGGGGGATTTTGTGAAGGATCTGCGAAAGTTCCTCAATACATTGCTTTGTGTTACCGCTATCAGGTATGTAAACATCTCCAAAATATGTAAGACTAGGAGCAGAGATTTGGTTCTTCTTTACATGTACATAATATGTTTACATGCCCTAAGTACAAGTACAGTGTAGAAGTATGCATAGTGTAGTTAGATTTCTCAAACTTAAATAAGTTGATAAAAAGTAGAACATTTGTAAGTGAGGCCCTTTATCTGAAACAAGAATGGATGTCAGGGATCTTGACCGTGCTATTCCAAAATTCAGGTGGAATTCAAAATGTTCAGAATGTTTTCTTTTTAATTTTTAACATCTTTTAAAAGAAGACGATGATTTAATGTAAGCAGTCATCAAGTGTTTTCTGTTTCATCAATGCCTTCGTGTAGATTTTATGTTTACTTTCCTTTGTTGTATTCTAGAAATTATCATTACTTGTTGCATCTTGTGATGTCGTGACGAACTACTTTCGATTTAATTTTTATGCATTAAACACAGTTGGTAACTTTTTTCTTTTCCAAACAAATATGATATATATTATCCTCATTCATATGCTCAAAAAGCATGGTATAGGTTATATAATTCAGATTTTATAAATACAAGTTATATCATACTCTCAAAGTCACTGAAACCATGTACATGTGAACAGTTATGAAAAGAGGAAATGTCTTGCTTAAAGGGATAGTTGAGTGTTGTTGCAGAGGGCGCTACACAAAATAATTTTTTTGGGTGAGATAATGAAAAACTGAGTGTCAAATTTGAAAGAATATACAATTTAAATGACAAAATCCATCTTTGTTTGATCAAACTCGGTTCAGAGACAGCTGAAATATCCATAAATATAACCATTTTTAATATTTGTGGTGCCCCACAAATATTCGGTAATTTTGAACCAGCTGTTGAAAAACGAGATAGCGCCTTATACGTTTCATTCCAGCCAATGCCAATATTGGCCTTTTGTTGGCTTTTTCGTGTTGGTTATAATACGCAAAACCAGCCGGCCCAGGTATTGTTATTTTTAATTAATTAATTAATTAAAGTTCACCATATTTTTTTAAAAGTGGAGCTGAGTTGGTATGATCGTATTCAATCTAAATTCACACATTTTGGGGTCTAAAATTACTTTCATAGCAGTTTTAGGTTCTAAAAGGGCACTAGAAATGTCCTAAATAAGAATAAGAGCAATAACCATCCACTTTGAAGGCATTTGAGGTCTTAAACAAGAACTCAACTATCCCTTTAAAATGTCCAGTTACTGAAAACGAATTTAGACATTCTCCTCATCTTTCCAAAATGTTATTACAATTTTTTTTTTTAAATGTAGATTTAAAAGCTAGAGTTATGGAAAATAAATAATGTGAAACTGTGTCAAATATAATATTTCTGGAAAATATAATATGTTTTGTTTTGTACTGATTATTAAACTCTTTGCATGACATGCAGTGATTGTAACTTGCCTATAATTATGAAAATAATAAAGTAGAACTCTGAAATAATGAGCAGAAAAGTCCACCATGTGATGTATTTCCATTATCTTTTTTTAATGTGTCTTTGTACAAAAAAATACACCAGTTGCATACATGCATTTCAGAAATTTTAAAACAAATTCAAATGATTTTAATAACTTGAAATACCTACATATTAGTCGCTCAGCTTAATTCATACTATCCAACTTAATTTAAACACTTTATTGCATAGTACTTTTACTAGAATTACAATACATATTAATACATACAAATCCTAATACACCTAACATTTCTTGTGGATAATGAAAATACAAAAAAGTAAAATGTCTTGTTTACCCAGGGTAGCCTCATCAGTATTAATAATTTTCTCCCAAAGGCCCTGCAATCACATTGACACGATTGAAAATATTTGATTATTTCACTCTGTAATATCATTCATGATATATTGTAGGACACTAATATCTTTTGTTTAAAAAGGTTTTCAAATTAGATCAAAGGCACACAGAAAATAATGATTAATAATTTGTTGATGTATTGACTGTATGAAACGATACTCGGTCATCTAAATCGCTAACCTAAAATTAACGTAGTAGCCATGATTTCAACTGTGATCATAATGCTATCAGAAAATAGTTGAAAATTAGTTCATGATTTTAAATGCATGTGTTATATAATATGCATATTTATTAACTCAATGGAAACTGTTTACTTCAGAAATGTGTTGGTTACGAATAAAAAAATTCTGGTAAATGTATATATATTCATAAATATACATGAACAATCGTTCATGTATGCAAACTTATACATAGAGAGACTAAAATATATATGTACCTATATGAAACTAAGGCACCGTGGACCACACAATTAGATGCCAGAAATAAAGCATATATCAATGTGAAAGACCAATTTCATTCAAGCTACTCTCTTGTGTCACTAGCCATATCCAGTATGTGTGTTATTACAATTACCAAGTTTCCGACTTGACTTTTAAACCTATATCATAAGCCAACATATCTACACGTACATGTACTTGCTAGCAAAATCATATTCATGTACGTAACCAAATTTAATTAAATTCATTAACTCAATGGAAAAAGTATATACCAAAATTTCTATGGTTGAATAATTTTGCGATGTTCGAAAAAATATGACTTGCATTAAATTTCTTGTATACTACAGCACCAGATACAAAATGTATTTAATCTATCATGCACCATTACTGTTATGTTCTTTTGTAAAATGTAGGACAATTGTGAATTTATACTTTTGTACTACTCAGTAAATATCAATACAATGTCTATGACATTCTCCAAAAATTATAAATAATTTTGAGCTAAGACAATTGATAAATCAAAATTTATTCATGTTCATATTTGCAAGAATGAATAAGTGTTTTTCAAATGTGGGGAAAATTCCATAAGGCAGATATAAAACAAAGAGACATTCAAGGTAAACACAAAATAGCAGAAAATGATGTTGGAGAGAAAGTTGAAGAAATTGCTCTTTCCTCATTGTCCTCATTAGCAAAAGGAATTTTTACATTTCACATACAGTTTTATTTGTTAAGAATCATTATATATATAGACCTACACTTAATTTTCATCTTAATATTCACCTTTACAAATACATTATTATTAGCAATATAATTATTTTCTATATGTTACCCATGTGTCAGGAGTTTTAAGCTTAATCCATTTGAATCATAACCTCGCATTTTCCGAGTTGTAAAATACATTTTGAACATGTTTTTTTTGGTTATAGTGCCAATGATGCGTATGATTATGATAACAATGACTTTGATGATTATGATTATGATTTTGATTATTATTATGATTATGAAAGTGAGTATGGCCGCACTGATTATGATGATTATGATTTTGATTATGGATATGGTTTTGATTATGGTTGATTATGATTATGATGACTAGGATTAGGATTAGGATTTTGATTATGATTACGATTGTCATGGTTACTATTATGAATATGATTGTGAATACAATGACTATGATGATTACGATTATGATTATTGAATTGAATTGAATTATGATTAACCTATGATTTTAATTTTGATTACGATTACAATTATGATTACAATGAATTATGATTTTTGTAATTATGATCATGGTTATGATTATGAATATGATTATGAATATGATTATGATTACAATGATAATGAAAATATAATTATGATTTTGATTATGATGATTATGATTAGGAATTTAATTATGATTATTACCACATTTTCAGAAATGACAAAATACTTTTAAACACATAAAGAAAATACACATTTGGGAAATTTACAGAATTTGTGAATGCAGGAGACCGCCGTCATGAACGAGTTGCTTGATGTCAATGGCGGCCTCAATAAAAATAATCAACAATGAAAGTGTTTATTTTTCATGTTCTTTGATCTCATTAAGCTCTGGTAGGGCTGCCAACTTACAGCGTATTGGAATCTAAAGGTGAAATAAAATTGATGACAATGTTCTAACGTATTGTGAAAAATGCCTTGGACTTGCCGTTGTCATGACTTGACTTCTGCTCTGTGGATCACGTTTTCCACCGCAAACCTTCATATTGGGCTTGTCAGCATTACAATTTAGAGGGGAATTGCATTGTTGATAGCCTTATTAGCTCTCATGCTTTTCTCAAACTGATCCCAGAATAATTCCTGTCCATCTTCATCATCCGTCCACAACATGTAAGGTTTGTTCCTACTCAGGAACAACCTGACAAGGTACGGCATGTTCTCATCTTCGATGTCCTCAACAAAGATCAAGATGACTTTGTCCAGTCCCGAATCGTTGAGATGCTCCAGAGCCATACGAAGCTTGGTCATGGTCCAGGCATCATTGACAGACTGGTTGCTTAGCAACAAGACAGTCTTGAAGCTGTTGTCGATGGCATCATAGAGTGCATTGATGTAGTACATACCAAGGTGAAGGTCTTCGTCTCCATAGATGATATTCTGTAGATGTGGCATCCTCTCCTCCAGGGCAGGTCTCATGACCCGGTCAACCCACTCCTGTTCTGCTTCCTCAAACATGAGGTTGAGATGATGACGATAGTCATCTGCATTGAAATCTTCTGCCATTTCCTCGTATCCAATGACAGCTAGTTTGAGGAGAAAGAGTTTGTGATTCAACCACCATCGTTTGTTGTAGGCAAGCATGGATATCATCACAAGCACTACACCTGTGAATGTAAGAACCGTGATGAGAACAATGTCCGCACCACAGTGATCCTCTGGATGGAATGCCATGATTGGCTGATTCACCAATCCCTTTAACGATGTCTTAGAGCACATTGTCTTTTCTGGACGTTTGAGATCAATGTCAGCTGACTGCAGCCAGTTCCTGAACCATGTCAGGGAGCATGAGCATGTGAAAGGGTTCCTAGAAATGTCCAACCTTAGTGAAGTATTCGCTGGCAGAACTGTCCTACGTTCAATGGTGCTGATTTGATTTCCCGACAAAGAGAGAACGGTCAGTCGAGGAGCCTGGGAAAATGTTGTCGGTTCCAGACCACGAAGAATGTTGTCAGGGATGTACACAACACTCAGTTGATAGAGACCATGGAAAATGTCTCCTGCCATCTCCACCAGCTTGTTTTCACGGAGATATAGAAGCCTGAGAGAAGAGAGGGGACCGAAGACTCCCGGCCTCAGCACCTGTATCCTTGACCTGCTCATATCAAGATAGTAAACTTTTGAAAGGTTGTGAAATACTCGCTCATCCAGGCTTACTAAATAATTGTCGTTGAGTAGTAGTTTTGTTAGTGAACAGAGACCAGAGAAAAGCGACCGATTACTAATCCCATTGTATAAATCGGTATCTCTCAGCTCTGTCCTTTCCAAGTACAGACCTTTTAAACATGTCATATTATTAAATTGTTCAATGGAACTTCGAGACACTTTAATAGATGTATATGACAGATCCAAGTAGAGCAATGTCCGAAGTTGCTGGAAAGTCTCTTTCAAGAGTAGTCCGATCTCGTTTGACAAATGCAGTTTCTTCAAGAGTACAAGGTCTGTAAATGCATATTTACTGCAAGAGGTAACTTGATTGTGCGATACACTGAGTATTTCCAGATTGGTGAGCCCTGTAAACTTTCCGTTAGGAATGGATGGTATATCGTTATAGGATATGTCAAGTACTTTGAGAGTTCCAAGCGCCCAAAGTTGTTTACCCATGTTAAGATGGGTAATTTTATTACCGGATAGGGAGATTGACCGTATAAATAGCAATCCGTCAAAGGATCGGGGTGAGAGATTTGACAGTAAATTTTTGGATACATTCAATGTTGTTAAATTTGGCAAGCAAGCAAAAGTTTCAGATGGTAAGGAAACTATTTTGTTAGAGGATATGTCAAGTTCTATTAGCGATGTCAACTGGCAAAAGGACTCGTTGGAGAGTGAACTTATCTTGTTTTCAGATAAAAGCAACATCTTCAGCCATATGAAACCCCAAAATGACCCAGGAGGTACATTTTCAATGGAATTTCTCCTCATGTCAAGTGCCAAAATAGATGGATAAGGGGTATGATAATCACTGGTATTGTCAGGTGGGAGAACTTGATGGATTTCACATCCAGATATTGATAGTCTTTTTATAAAAGTCATTCCTAAAAATGGTCGAATATCAAATGATTTGAGGGGATTTCCTTGAAGTATAAAATAGTCTATGGAAGTCAGATGAGAGAAGGCTTTCATTGATAAATTTTGTATCTTATTTCCAACCAGTGAAAAAGTACCAACAGTAGTATTTTGCAGGGGCAGAAAGTCACTCTGATGAACTTCTTGCACCTCATTCTTCTGCAGAGTTACATCCGTCAAATGAGACCATCGGGAACATCCCTTGAAGTTAAGACTTTTTATTTTGTTGTGAAACAGCTCAATTCCTGAAAGTTCCGGTAAGGCTGCAAAAGATTTACAAGGAAGAGAATCCAGTTGATTATATTTCAACTCAAGTATGGTGAGTAGCGTGTTTTTGAGAAAGAGCAGAGGAGGCATAATCTGTAGATTGCAATGAGATAATATGACTGTCTTAAGCATTGCCAGGGGCCACAGGGCCTTGTTTTCGATGACAGAAAGTGGGTTTCCAGATGCAACAAGTGCAACAAGATTTGGCAGGTGTTTGAAGGACTCGTCATGCAGGACTGTTAGGTTGTTTGAGGACAGGTTAAGGGTATTCACTTCTATTGGCAAGTCTTGAGGTACTGCTCTTAGCCCAAGATTCCAGCAATTGGCAGCAAGTCCATGACTTGAGTTCTTTAAATGGCACTTTCGAAGATGCAGCCAGCACCAAATGAACACAAATCATGGCATTTGACTCATTGACAGCCATATTGTTTCATTCACAGACCTTAATGTATGAGAGTTGATGACACTTTCCTTAGAAACTAGATCAGAAATGGCAGCAGCTAGCATCAGATTTCATCAATGCTCATCAGCGTAATTTTTCTATAGAGTTATAATACAATACATGCACATCTTTTTATGCAAACCTGAAATGAAATTGTGAGGAAAGTCCTTTAGCTTCCTCAAAATATTGATACCAGGAAATATTAAACATCTCATAAATTCTGCTTCATCATGATGACAGGACGAAAAACTATTTTTGTTTGTTATGAAGAAGCAAAACCTCTATGCCTTAAGGAGATTATATGTATATATATATATATATGTAACTAATATTCAGATCCCCGTTGTATCGTCCATATCTTGTGTTAATGCATAGTCAATTATTTTCTTGTGGATGTTTAGTTTGTTATGTTGATTAAAGTTGTTAAAAGGTGTATTTTTCTTGCAATTTTAACATGAATCATTGTACATGAAACCTTGCCAAAAATGCATGCTTGCTTTAAAGTTGTTGAAATTTCTCTTTCATTTTCAAATCTGAAATCTTTTCTAAACAGGAAGTTTGTAGCTCATCCTGAATGAAACTTAGATGAGGAGAACTTGCAAATAATCGAATTTAGGGTCATTCAAACTCTGTTCTTATTGAAAATAAACAGAGATTTTTTAAATATGTATGCTAAGTGTTGATTTTTTTCTCTTGAAACTGTCAGATGTTTTTGCTCTTATTCAAGTCCAAAGTGAAAAGCAATGTAACAATTTAACCTTTTCCATGACCATGTCAAAATGTTAAATAGTATTTTAAAAATCATTCTCATTATTTTGTTAATCTTCATATTATTTTCTTCTTCATATATCTGACTGGAAGATTCATTTTACAATCTCTGGTAGCACAGACAAGGACGGGTGGCAATATGCAAAAGAGTTCAAACAGTAAGATCTTAATTCAGCTCTTTTTTAAATTATAATAATAATAATACAGTAATAATAGCTCTTAAAGGGGAATCAATCAAATCAATTGGGTGTTTTGGGGCTGTTTTTTCTAAAGAAAATTTTCATATTGGTTTGTTAAACTACTGCTTTTCTTATTCATTAGTATTTGATAATTTGTATGGGATTACAATTTTGTTTTATTTTGTAGGTAGTTTGGTAGGATGATAGATTTCATTCATTACAGGACCATCTGTCAAAAAGTGAATATAAAATTAAGATCACCTATAGTTTTAGTTATAATCTTGTGCACTTTGTCTTAGTTGCACACTATTGCACCCTAAATCACTAATAAATGGTGACCTTGCACAGGTAGTTTCCCTTTCTACATATCCTTGTTACATGTACATACCAAACACATGAATTGCACATCGTCTTGAATGCAAAGCAAAAGCCAAAGATGATTTTATTTTCCACCCACAAAAGCACTTCGTAAGTCAACAGGGCACATGCAGATCGTCTATCTTGTATTATATCAATGTGATGTTATTGGGTTTTCTTATTGATTATTAATGGATGTGACAACAAATTGTAGTACATTTTTATTGCACTAATTAAAATAACATCATAGAGCTATTTGAATATTTGGTCTTAATCCAGTTTGTTCTTTAATAGCTGATAGTTACTCTGGCATTAGATTAAACACATGACATAAACTTCTTTTTTAAATTAAAGATCGAGCGGGGCGCGTATTTTTTATTTACACGGCAGCGAGGGGAAAAGCTCGATTAATTCCAATGAAACCGCTCGCGGAGAGTCTAGACTAGAATGGAGTACGAGTATACTAGCAGCGCACTAACCACACAACGTCAACCCTGGTCACCCTAACCGTTGACCTTACCTAAAACCCAATTGCAACCCTAACGCCAACCCTATATCACTGATGAAATAAAGCAAGGAGTTATTGTTGTTGCAGGAGCAAATGTAGGATCACCGGCATCTTTTATTTAGTCTTCCCATTGAACTTCCTTCTAAATAGAATTACAGCGAACCTGCTTTAGTTCAGAAATACCACTTGTCCATAAAGAACAACTGTATAAAGAACCACCTGACACCATCACATGTATTAAAGACCGCCTGTCCATAAAGACCCAAGTTTTTGTTTCACTCAAAGTTTAACGTTAAAACCTTTACTAAAAGAGCCTGCACAAAAACCACCTGCTTATGTAGACAACATTTCTTCCTTCACTTGAGCAGTCTTTATAAACATGGTTCAATGTATTATATTTTGTTTCATAAGGTATGGGTGATAGCTGATCAGGTAGATGGCGCCCGTGGTGTGGTATGCAGACGAGACGGAATCGCATCGGCTAAACCCATGGGTAAAGCATGAGATAAAGGAGCAGGGGTAAGTCATATTTCATTTCGTACATTCATTGACTCAATGTCTCATTCATTCATTCATTAACTCACTCACTCCCTCCCTCTTCACCCACCCATTCACTCACTCTACCACTCACTCACTCCCTCCTTCACTCACCCACTCACGCACTCACCCCACTCGCTCCCTCCTTCCCTCACCCACCCACCCCCTTCCTCACCTACCCACCTACTCACTCCCTCCCTAACTCACCCACTCAGTTCCTCCCTCCCTCATCCACCCACCCACTCACTCACTGAGCCACTCCCTCCCTCTTCACTCACCCGCTCACTCATTCTTCCACTCACTCACTCACTCCCTCCCTCTTTCACTCACGCAACATGCTTTAAATGGAAAGAATTTTTTTATTCAATATCAAAACCTATACTTTTCAATGAGGAAAAATCATAGCTGAGAAGGCAAAACTTAGATTTGGTGAAAAATATATAATAGGGTAACAACTGTTACTCATTTATTTAAAAATGGTAAAATATAGCGGTTGAAAAAATCTATTTCATTTATGAGAAACCTTCACCCCAGAAAAGCACCAAACTTATTTATGCAATTTGCGTTCTAGCAACCGGAGTACAAAGGATAATAGGAGGTGAATGAAATGCTTCAACACCACAAACACCTGGGAAGGAAGCATCCATAAATTTGAATACATTTAGTTGATAAACGACTCCGCATAGTACGTCATGCAATCAAGAACGTGGCGATGCCCATGACTTGTTGAGAAACTGTACTTTATTCTTGCTATATGCCTTTCTCATACACCTTGGTGGGGAATCTTGAAGATTGATGGGCAAGAATGCATTACATTTTTCACAACACCTAAAGTTATTCTTTGGGGTTAGTTCTCCTTTAAACTCACTTTAGCCTGAATAGCTGTTCTTCAGCAAGTCTGTGGACTTTGATATCTACTTCAAAAGTAAAGCAAAGAAATTAATGCAATGCGAAAGATGTTGATGTTGTAAGAATGGTAATTTTCCTTACCTAGTCCTAGTCCTAGTTGGTAGCAGAATGAAGATAAAGAAGTAAATGGGCTACATGCACACAGGGCTCTAGGTAATGGTCCATGGTGGTGTCATTGCATTGTCGGTGAAGAAAAGCTGACCACTGTATTGCATTAGTAGAATAGCGCAGACCCCAGTAGTTACGCGGGTCCGATGATTCACAAGATCGAGATGATTATTTACGCAAGCAATAAAGTGAGAAATCGATTAAATGAATACAGGGCAAATGTATTGTGCAAAGGTTTCAGTAAATAGATTTGTAGAAGTACCAGAATAAATTTATATCATGAAGCAATAATTAATGTATGCAAAAATTCCATCTATAGAGATGCTGTTATTCATCGCAGGTGAATGAAATGGCTGGTAACTAGAGACATGCCTACCTTGAAATACATTAGTAAACATGATTAAATTGTCACTCTTGAAAAATCAAGGACACAAAACCTGAGTGTATCCAATGATTGAGACAAAACACAACAATGGCCATTGTGCATGCCAGCTGAAATTCCAGACTACCTCTTTTATCCCAGAGTCATGAATTACTAATGATACTGGATAGCAAAGGTTGGCAGGTGCAATATTTAAAGTAGATATTCGTTGATTTTAAAAACTAACTTTATTTACATTATTGCAAAGGTGAAACTTTGATTGGACAAGGTTATCAAAATTTGATGCTTGGAAACATTCGAAGTAATGATTATTATCAATTACAAAACGATTAAATACAGCCCCGGCATACCACCTGAAGAGCTCTCCAAACGCTGTTAAGATGTGTGACATCATAGGTTGGACATGATTTGCACAAGCAGATCGATGTCCCACGACATCTCATACATTCACAGTGCCTGTTTTGTCATCTTCTCTTCAGTTCTTTCTCTTACTTCACTACCGTCAGGCTAAATGTTTAATCTATTGCCTCACTCTAAACCCCGCACATGGTATTATTTTGATGAAAAATGCAGCGATAAAAAAATAAAGGAATAATCTGTCGCTTATTAAGACACCGTTGTATTTTCAGCTAGATACACCGCGGTATGTTCGGCGTTTTAAAGAGAGCAAATGCCGTCCATGCTATCATTCCGGTTTTGTTGTTGTTGAAAGTCTGGTTTCTTTGATTGTTAATTAACCCCTATCCTGTGTATTTACAAACAAAAGATTTAGTTATCAGAATCGGTTTGTATATCCCCTTGAATGGTGTGAAATGCCATATCAGACTTATATACACTAAACTCATTATGATTTGAGAAATAATAGCATCGCAATTATGTTCATTCTTTATGGGATGTCGTCTGCTTGGGCAGTATTGGTGCATTATGTGACGTCATTAAAACATCGTTATTTTTTTGGCGAATCTCTCGTATATCCCAGGTACTATGGAGGTGGTTTTTAAATCACCCGATATGTAGTTGACATAAAACTTGTACGATGGCCATCTGTTAGCTTACCAGTTTCTAGTGATACATTATTTGACATATTTGTGATTTTCTATGAATATCCACTTTTAATTAATGGTATTCTCCTTTTCATCCCCCCTCTCTCTCTCTCTCCCTACCCCCCTATTCCGCTCTCTCCCGCTCCCCCACTCTCTCCCCTCTCTCCCCTCTATCTCTTTCCCCTCTATAACACTCTTCAGTTCAGTTCAGTTTCAGTTTATTTTCATATTTCACATGTTGTATAATACATCGTTACATTTGGCATGTTACATTTTTTTTTTCATTCGTTTTGTATTCATACAAACTAAGAGATTTATACATAAGACTAAGTTACGTAAAAGGAGAAATATGATGGAGCCTAAAGAGAAAGCAATGCTTGTAGGTCATAGGCTCCGGAAGTTATAACAATGAAATAGTCTTTTTTTTTTTTTAGATAACGTAGTGGGATTAAATTGAAACTTATTCTGAGGAAAAGGTAAACATTGGTCATAATTATACTTAGCAATACTTGTATGACATTTTCACTACCTGTACGCAATGGCAATTCAAAGAAATTCAAAGATGTTATGCGTAGAAAAAAATTAATGTAGCCGCGCCGGCAAAGACACTGATTGGCAATGACGCTAACATCTTGGTACATGTATAATGGAAAAAAACATGAATAGAACATTTTTGCGATAGACATTTATTTAAAGCTATATATGTTTGCCTGATGATAAGCCGTCACACCACCCGCCGCAATTAATGCACTGAAACTCAACTCATTCTGTCTCATCCCCCCTCTCTCTCTCCACTCTCTAACTTTCTTCATCCCCCTCTTTCTTCCCCTTTTCTCCCCTTTCCTTCTAACCCTCCTCTCCCTCTCTCTTACAGGGAGGTATCATGCATCTCTGTATACGAGGCTGCACCAAGGAAAAAGAGAGGGCCCCGTCAGTGGAGGATATCGCCATGGCAACCATCCAAGGAAGTGCACTGGACACCAAGAAGAAGGAGGACCCCGTGGGGCCATACACCAGCTCTGATGAAAACGCTCTCTGCTAACCATGCGTATCTCTGAAACACGTGATTAAAAGTATTGTCTGCCAGTTAAAAGAAGGAGCCCTATTGGTTGATCCGTAAGATGCAGTAATTTGCATCATCATTGATTCCACCAATCACAACCTTTGGTTCTCTTACACATGATAACTTGTCTATTTAATGGAATCTGAGTGACTAATTCAGTGAGTGCAGGCAATTGCACTCGTCTTAAAATCAACGAGGTCTAAGCAAGGTTTCCAGCGTAATCTGTCAGATTGTTTGTTATTAGTGAATCAATGCTGACAATGGCACACCTCCAACACAACCAATCACAACCTTTCTTTCTGCCGTAACCTGTCAGTAGACTGATTCCTGATTGGTTTATCAGTAAGATACAGTCAGTTGCACTCCTAGAATGCACCAATCATATTAAAAGTTTCATCTTTAATCTGTACGATAGATTCTGATTGGATGACCAGTAAGGTGCTATCAGTTGCATCCTTCCTAGAAGCAACCAATCACAGTCAAGCATCGATTGCAATCTGTTAGAATAATTCTGAAAAAGACATCATCTTGGCACCTTTGCTAGAATTTGATCAAAAGTTTTCATGATGTGACCTCCAGAAAACTGTGACATGACTAGAAATAAACTTAAGCTGCAAAAGGTCCTGTAGATCTCATATTTATGGTGCGTATTTATTTATTTCATGTAAATCCATTTTGGAATTAAGAGGCAAGATATATTTTAAACTCGATGCACATGTGGAGCTTCTGATACTTATTTAGAGATGCAATATTGAAGATGGTTTGTCCCTTATGCAGACCGAAAACCTGAAGTTCTATAAATCCAGTGGTATATTGAAAAGGTCTTTTTTAAAGAACCTACCATAAAGAAAATGGAAACTGGCTTTTAACGAGTACATTTTGAATTTTGAATTCCAGATATTTATTTTCTAGACCTTAAACAGTGCATATCATTACGATGACTATTTTTTGTTATATTTTTTTCATGGGAAGGGTGTTTTATTCGTTTACTTTTAAATAAGATTCAAGACACTTTCAGAGGAAACTTTTAAAATTCTACTACTTAATTGACTTCACACATAAATTGTGGGATATACTTTGTTAACATTCCTGCAGAAGGTTAAATATATAATTATTGAAGAAAAATCTTGCATTAGAGATAGCTGTCAAATGCTATGTCGTGAATCGATTTCTATGTCTACTTTGAATTTGAGTCTAAATGTAAGTTCACAATTTAATGATATTTTTAATGTGAATTCAGAAGAAACAAAACAAAAAATGTTGTATTTACGCATTGTGTATTGCATCTTGTTTGCAATCAGTGCGATTTTGAGTTGTAGTAGTGTGTCGGTACTTGTTAGTGAAAATACGGCCTTGATATTCGCTTCATATCTGGTAGTTAATTGTCTCTTATTTATATCTATATTTTTACAACTTTAATATGTTGATAAAAAGTAGAACTTTTGTTAGTGAGGCCCTTTAGGAGAAACACAATAGATGTCAGGGATCTTTGTCAGCTTTCACTTGATTTGCTAATCCAAAATTCAGGTGGAATTCAAAATGTTCAGAATGTTTTCTTCATTTTAAACATCTTTTAAAAGAAGGCAGTCATTTTATGTATGTAGTCATCAAGTGTTTTCTGTTTCTCCAATGCATTTGTGTACATTTTATGTCTACTTTTCTTTGTTGTATTCTAGGAATTATCATTATTTATGAAATTATCATATGTTACATCTAGTGATGTCGTGACGGACTACTTTCGATTTAATTTGTATGCATTAAACACACAGTTGGTAATTTTTTTTCTTTTCAAAACACATATGAAATATGTTATCCTCATTCATATGCTCAAGAAGCATGGTATAGATAACATAATTAAGATTTTATAAATACAAGTTATATCATACTCTCAAAGTCACTGAAACCATGTACATGTGAGCAGTTATGATAAGAGGAACCGTCTTGCTTAAAAATGTCCAGTTACTGAAAACGAATTTAGACATTCTCCTCAACTTAAGATATCCTCATTCGTCCAAAATGTTATTTAAAATTTGTTTAAAAATGCAGATTTAAAAGCTAAAGTTATGGAATATCAATAATCTGAAACTGTTTTTCTCTGTAATTTAGATATTCCCCTGAAATTAAGATATCCTCATCCTTCCAACAATAACCCCCCCCAAAAATCATATTTTTGATGATTATTAATATAGATTTAAAAGTTGGAGTTATGGAAAATCAATAATATGAAACTGTGTCAAATATAATATTTTCTGGAAAATGTTATATGTTTTGTTTTGTACTGATTATTAAAATCTATGCATGACATGCAGTGATTGTAACTTGCCTATAATTATGAAAATAATAAAAGTTCAACTCTGAAATAATGAGCAGAAAAGTCCACCATCTTATGTATTTCCATTATCTTTTTTTAATGTGTCTTTGTACAAAAAATACACCAGTTGCATACATGCATTTCAGAAGTATTTTAACAAATTCAAATGACTTTAATAACTTGAAATACCTACATATTAGTCGCTCAGCTTAATTCATACTATCCAACTTAATTTAAACACTTTATTGCATAGTACTTTTACTAGAAATACAATACATATTAATACATACAAATCCTAATACACCTAACATTTCTTGTGGATAATGAAAATACAAAAAAGTAAAATGTCTTGTTTACCCAGGGTAGCCTCATCAGTATTAATAATTTTCTGCCCAAAGGCCCTGCAATCACATTGACACGATTGAAAACATTTGATTAATTCATTCTGCAATATCATTCCTGACATATTGTAGGACACTAATATCTTTTATTTAAAAAGGTTTTCAAATTAGATCAAAGGCACACAGAAAATAATGATTAATAATTTGTTGATGTATAGACTGTATGAAACGATACTCGGTCATCTAAATCGCTAACCTAAAATTAACGTAGTAGCCATGATTTCATTTAAATGTTTTACATTAATTTTCAACTGTGATCATTATGCTATCAGAAAATAGTTGAAAATTAGTTCATGATTTTAAATGCATGTGTAATATAATATGCATATTTATTAACTAAATGGAAACTGTTTACTTCAGAAATGTGTTGGTTACGAATAAAAAAATT
The DNA here is from genome assembly GCA_037976565.1 of Mesocentrotus franciscanus. Taxonomy (NCBI): domain Eukaryota; kingdom Metazoa; phylum Echinodermata; class Echinoidea; order Camarodonta; family Strongylocentrotidae; genus Mesocentrotus; species Mesocentrotus franciscanus. The sequence continues at coordinate 26,635,041 of CP137673.1, forward strand.
CTGGTAAATGTATATATATTCATAAATGTACATGAACAATAATCGTTCATGTATGCAAACTTATAGGTAGAGAGACTAAAATATATATGTACCTATATGAAACTAAGGCACCATGGACAACACAATTAGATGCCAGATTGAAAGCATATATCAATGTGGAAGACCAAATTCATTCAAACTACTCTTTTATGTCACTAGCCATGTCCAGTTTGTGTAACTACAATTACCAAGTTTCGACTTGACTTTTAAACCTATATCATAAGCCAACATATCTACACGTACACGTAGTTGCATGTACGTAAATAAATTGACTTAATTTCATTGACTCGATGGAAAAAGTATATACCAAAATTCCTATTGTTGAATAATTTAGCAATGTTCCAAACGATACGACTTGCATTAAAATTCTTGTATACTACAGCACCAGATACAAAAAGTATTTAATCTATCATGCACCATTACTGTTATGTTTATTTGTAAAATGTAAGAACATTATGAATTTATACTTTTTTCTACAACTAAATATCAATACAATGTCTGTGACATTCTCCAAAAATGAAAAATAATTTTGAGCAAAGACAATTGATAAATCACAATGTATTTATGTTTATATTTGCAAGAATGAATAAGTTTTTTTTCCAAAATGGGGTAAAAGTCCATAAGGCAGATATAAAACAAAAAGACATTCAAGTTAAACAAAATAGCAGAAAACGATGTTGGAGAGAAAGTTCAAGAAATTCCTCTTTCAAGTACATGTCATTCAAATGATTGTCCTCACTAGCACTTACATTTGACATAAAAAATTATTTGTTAAGAATCATAATCTATATACACATAATTTTCATCTTAATATTTACCTGTACAAATATATTAAATAATAATGCACCATATTTACATCTTCCTTCCAATATCGTCAACAAATTATTAACCATATCTAAGAAATTAAAGACTACATTTTTTCTCAGGTAGGTATATCCTTTCTTTTTCATGATTTTTTAAAACAAATTTCTTGTGAGATATCATCGACAATTCAACTGCATTCAAATACATGAAAGATAATGCTCTCTTTTTGTGTTCACTTTGCAATTAAATATGCAATTGAATATATTGATTGTAAATCCTGATCCAATTATACAAAAATAGGCATCAATTAAAAAAAAAATGCATTTCAGTTCATCATTATTGGATATATCAGTACAATGATATCATTGTCACAGTTGTACGTTTACGAAAAGTGTTCCACTTCTGGGTTTTTCCCCATTTTTTTTTTTTGGGGGAACTTTCATCTACTATACATACAAAAATATGAATACATACGAAGCCCCCATCCAAAAACAAACAAATCAATGAATATGAAGTTGCATTCATCAGTTTATAAGTTAGGAATATGGTGATTAATTTGTTGTACATTACCGTAATATATGGAGAAGAAAAAAAACATCCATGAGTATGTTTGTTCAGAAATGTCATGAGCTCATCAAAAACTCTTGTATGCTTGAGTGCATTCTAAACTTGAGTTCCTCTAATTGAACATAGATACCCAGTTTAATGCAATCCCCCCTCCAGAAAAAATGCATTTGTAAATGTACATGTTGTTAGATACCATGAGTCATTATCATTATATTGTTGTTTATTTATTAGTCAATAAATATCAAATTGGCATATGTGGACATACTGTAACATCCATATTCGCCCATCTCACCAAACAGGGTATGCCCCCATTTGAATATTCTAAATTAACATAAATTAACATAAATGCTGAAATAAAAATGATCAATATCTTAAAAGATAAAGAAAGCAAAGACGACTATACAAGGATAAATAACTATATATCAACTATAACTGAATTCTAATACACGAAAAATGTCTTATGTATGAGTTGCTTTGAAAAACAACAACAGAACTCATCAAACAGGTGGGAGATTGCTTTGAGAAATGACTTTAAATGTCACAGTGATATAATGCCCTGTTAATGCATTAGGGTGAGTCCTACACAGAGAATATGCTTAGTCCATAAATACATAAATACAATTATCCTTGTAGTAGAGGAATTGTATTTTTTTATAATTTTCTTTTCTTAATTGCATCCTATTGATTAGCAGGCAACATTGTTCAGTTCCATAAGCTTTCCTTTAAATAAATGTTTGGAGGGATTCATCATAAAGACTTTACACCAACGATGAGTAACTTGAAGCATATAAACCTTTCATCATTCTTGTAAAACTTCAAAATGACATTTTCTATCATCATAAATTAACACTGCTATGAACATGATTATTAAATATTAACAATGGCCACTTATATAGCACAAGTATCAGTCATTGGAAGCTGCCAAAGTAATTAGCGCTCAAGCATATCGGGTACCCATTTGCACCTGGGTGGAGAGTGGCAAATGTAGATTAACGTCTTGGCCAAAGGGTATTAGTGCCAGGATGGGATTTGAACCCGGAACCTTGTGATCTACAGTCCGGTGACTTATCCACTAGACTACCACACCACTATTGATTGATCATGGCATACATGTAGGATTCCACCACAGTGATGAATTAGTCTATCATTTTCAAGGACAGGAACTCCATGCACTGTGCCTGGCAAATACATAACCAGCACAGCTGGCCCTGGACAGCTAAGCTGCGCATGAACATTAGTGCTGAATATCCTTAAAAGGGGTAAATATAGATTAATTAAAGGGGGGAGGGGGACAGTTGTGTACAGCATCAGTGATTGGCAGGGAACGACTGAGTGACAGGGGACATGTCTTAGAGATGTCAACCTTCTCTCGGCCAACTTTCAGTTTCTATCTACAATTCTTTCGACTTGGTATCCATTGGACCTTTCCTTTCTTCATATATTCATGATCCGGGCTAGGATGATGTGGTCTTCACAAAGAGCAGTGTTTTATTGGTTATTTTGAATGACAATACAAAGGGTATTTAAACTCTTCTCTTGAAATACTGAGACTCTCAACACACATCTATGTCTTTGCCTCTATTCCATCCTTAATTCTTTACCCTTTTCATTCTTTGCTCTCATTCTATTGCCAAATCTTGCATGTGTAAAACAATCTTTGAAACAACAAATTTGGATTCGTTTTTTGTTTTACCTCAAAAATATTAAAAATCACTGGTTTTCCACATTATCAATAGTGTGAAGAAAACCAGCAATTACCTCCCTACACATCTATCAAATTCTACCAATAAAACACTACAAACTCTCTCGTACAAATAAGGGGGCGGGGGAAAGAAGAAAAATTCTTTCTTTCAAGTATCCCTTGTATACACAACTCCAATGTCCAATGCACTACAAGGTCAGAGGTTATGACCTTTGACCTCTTTCCGGCTCGGAATGACGTCTGACATCCTCAAACATATCCTAGTGTCATCATCTCACTGCCAAACCTAGCAAAATAAAAACAAGAAACAAAGTAACAAAATGAATAACAAATTTAAATGAAAGAGATAGATTGTCTGCTGAGAGCCTGAAGTCTCTTAACAACAATACAAAAGAGCTATTGGATAATGTCCTAGTGGTTCTCAACAAACAATACAGAAATATTATAAGACTATGAAGAAAACAATGCCAAATCATTTGCATTGCACTGGATAAGTTTGGGAATATTCAGTCATTTAGTCATTTGTTACGTCTCTATCTAATTAGTGCCACTTTTTCTTTCCATTATTCCAATAAAATTACTTTTTGCACAATGCCATTCTGGGAAGCAACTTGGAAAACCATTTTACAAGTTTATCCATATTTTGTGGCATTGATATGCATGTCTCACAATTAGCACCCTTTAATAACAATGGTAAGTTGGCAAAATTAGAATTCACATTCAAGATTAATGCGGGAGATTTACAAAAGATACAAATTCCAATCCTTGGGTTACAAACAAATTTGTTACAAACAAATTGGGCTAATGGAGCTTACAAGACTCCTATTACAAAACACATGGTGAAGAGCCCTTTTCAGGTGGCTAAGTGCAATCTACACAATGTACGTAACTACAAACACAACTACAGTGAAATGATATATGTATACATGTACATTACACTACATAAAGATAACTACCAAGGTCCACAATATATTTCCCCCTCCCCCCAAAAAAAGTATAAAAAGAACATTAGCACTAGCTCATGTGCGACCATATGAAATAATTTAGTAAAATCATCACTTAAGACTGATCAACATTTCTCATTTCCTATTCCAAAATTCTGGTACAACTGAGCTTTTTCAAATGATGTACATCTTGAAAATGCATGCATTTTCCTCAAAACTTTTATGCAATTGCTTAATATGCAATACAAAGCTGTCACACTTGGATGTGCAGTGGGTTCACCCATCTATTGACCCATTTTATCTGTGTCTCAACATTGTAAATAAAAATATTTTTCCAGCCTTTTTTAATCAAAATATCAGACGGAAAAAGGAATCTTTAGTCTCTAAACATTTCATTATGGTCCCTGGTCTAAACAGCATGCATGAACAAGATGAAGACATTCAAATGTACACGGTTTCTACTCCACCTTTACTGAACTGTCAACGGCTCCGGAAAACAAGCGCCCTCTCGAGACGGCCAGACAGGCCACGCTACCCTGATGTCTGATCAGCGTCTGGGTGCAGATCATATTCTCCATATTCCATACCTGAATGCGGAATTAGCAAATAGTATTGGTAAAAGATTATTAAAATACTTATGTCCTTGAGCAAGGCGTGATATCTACATTGCTCCCTCTTCATCCAGGTGTTATGGGCATCTGATAGGATGCGAAAGTCTGTGTGACTGGATTAGCATATGCACACCCGTAAAAGGCTTAGTGGCTGGAATGCTCCCCCAGTGGAGTGGAGAGTGTACACTGTAAAGTGCAGAATTGTAATTGAATCATATGAGACCAATGTCATAGTCATACTGTAAAAGATTTGCTTGCATAAATGGTAAAGCGCTTTACACAAAACAGTCATCATACATACTGTACGTTTTCAAAGGGTGACTTAGAGAACAGTTTGGTTCCAAACTTGTATGCGCATCCATCCAAACAGTGTATGTGCAACATTTATGATAGAGCAGGTTATCAATAACAACTGCCACAGATCTCTGATAATTTCATTCCCTCTAAAGTTTCTGAAAAACACTAGCTTATATCACATATTGTAACTTGTTTAATAGTGAGAATAATTGTCATGAAACATGGTCTACAAATGATTCATTTTCACCATTAAGCTCATCTATGATCATAACTTACCCGTAATGATCGATCATATGAGGCACTGAAGACCTTAGTCATTCCCGGTGCACTGATAACGGCTAGAGCATAGACGGTACCAACGTGTCCAGTTAGTGTCTCTACTTGGCTGTATTCATTCTTATCCCATACCTTCATGTCGAAAAAAACATCAGAAAAGAAAAGACGGAAACATGAGTCACAGAATATCTCAAGATTAGAATCACACATTGTCCATACAAATATCCCATAATCACATATTTTCATTGTATGACATACATATATATGTAGGGTTTTACACATGTATTGTCTAGTGAAAATTGTTCTGCTGTTAATTTCTAACACTACTCAAATTCTTAACTTCAACTCTGGACCTCTCTTAATTCTCAACCTGACCTAAGACTCAATCGCAACTCAAGCTATAACTCGATGTAGCAAAGACCGGAGTGAATGTAAGATCACCCAGATCTCACTTAAAGTTCAATATAGAAGTCCAAAACAATAATTTAGATACCTTCCCCCTTTATTAAACAAAGAGGTCTTTCTGATAGTCACTTGACCTCCAGCATCAGCCTTACATAGTTCCTTCTGGTTATTTGATCTTATCAAGACAGATTTTAAAATGACAATAACCCAAGCTCTATCTAACCCTGACCCATTCATAAACCTAATTAAACATGACAATACCCTATGCAGTGGACAGTAGCAAGATGAATTGTCCACAAAGGTTTAAAACAACATCTTGACATTAAAGGTCATCATGTGATCTAAATGCATTACAATTGATGTAGTAGATCAAAATGTCAAAATCAATGAAATCATAAATTTCTTACACAGACTTTCAAGGAGCATATTATCAGAGATTACATGTAAGTAAACAGAAAAGTTCTTTCCCCACTAGCAAAAAGGGGTTATCAAGTTGTTATAGCGCTCAAGATATGCCTAAATGTTGGGAGCGGTCTAAAACTTGCTTGACCAAATAGCTAATATCATATTCATTGCTTTGTCACACATTTTGTATGCTCTAAGGCTCAGGTAGGTGACTTTGTAATCCTTGGCACATTCAGTATAGCGGCATATTTTCAAAGATTGTCTTGACTCACGTGTATGCAGTTCTCGTACGTTCCAGCGATGATGTGGTGGTTGGTGATAGCGATGGAGTAAACACTGCCCCACTTGTCTGCAGACTGTGTACAATCTCGGCGTGTTCAGATCCCACACCTACAACGGATGATACAGCGGAGAGAAATAAATGCAATTACGAATGAAGTATAACTCTAGCAAGACTTGTGCCTTCTCCCATTTACAAAGACTTGTGAATACTGGTAAAACCACAACATACATTTAAAAAAATACAGTGATTTTATGTATCAACATGTAAGGCTATAGCTTTGGAATGTTCTGCAGTTTATTCACCATCAAAAACTCCATGTAAGAGCCAGTAGGACATATATCTACTCATATCATTTTGCACAGTGTCAACACCCCTCTGGCTCTCAACAGTTGATGTTTATCTGATTTTTAGTGAATTTCATAAATCTTCAAAATTTCAAATGTGCATCAAAGAATTAGTACACAGGAGTATAATGTGGTTTGTACATTTATTCATTGGACAAAGTCCTGACTTTTATTTGCAAGAATTTTTCCTCACCTTTATTGTCTGATACGAGCCACTGTATAGATAGTTGCCGTTAGCGACCAGCGCCCTGACCCAGTGGTTGAGTCCGGTGAGCTCCCTCTTGAGTTGATGCGTGTGCAGGTCCCAGACCTTGATCACCTTCAGCGAGCCGCTGAAAAGCATGTTGTTTGCTGCCACTAATGTGCAGACGGGGTTCTCATGAGCGGGGATGGTCTTCTCGAGTTCCAGGGCATCAATGTTCCAAACCTAAATCAGAAACACAGATGTTTACAGAATTACAATGAGTAATACTCCAATTTATTGCGCATGTTATTCTCATGTCTACCTCTGATATAACTGTTTATGTGCATACAAGTGATACATCCTCAGCATATCTTCACTGCTCTTTGAGGGTTATAGTCTTTCCTGCTGTTCTTCCTTCTCTTTCTATCTCTCCCTCTCTGTTTTGGTCTCAATTGATGATGCACATTTCTCTATCTCTCTCTCTTTTATAATCATTTTACTAACATACCTACATGTACATTAGACCTCAGACATGAACTCAAATTAAATTCAAATAAACAGCTTAACATTTTTTTTACCCTAATGACTTAAACCCTGAAATAATTTGAACTTACCATAATGGTACAATCTGCAGATCCACTGTACAGACGATTTCTGTTTAAGTAAGGAAAGAAAAATCAGAGTGGAAATTTTGGTTAGCTTGCAAAGTTATTATGAGATGTAATTTTCTTAACAAATTCAAGCCAAAGAAAATGGAAAGGTTTCAAAGTTATACTGATTATACATTTATAGCTTCACTTTAGTTGGTAATCACATCATTTGGAAAATCTTTCTAATCTTCTAATGGTTATTACTCCTTTTTTCCAATGAAGCTGATAATACAGTACATGGGTCCTGGCATCAATGAATTGTCCTCATATCCAAGTACTTCCAACAAGCACAGTAAAATTAAACTGAATTGTAACACACACCCATTTTATTCACTTCTTTGAGGTACTGTAAGAAAAGCTAGGACCAGCACAGAAATAGGTTTATTCTTATACAATCCAAACAGCGTAGTAAAGACATACCCATGGGTGCATAGAGCCAGGACAATGCCATTGTGACCCTCTAGTGTCTTCTGACATGTGTAGTTGGTGCAGGTGTCCCAGGCCTTGATGGTCTTGTCTGAGGAACCACTGAAGAGGAGGTCTCCGAAGACACAAAGACACCAGACGGGCCCTTGGTGTCCGACAAAGGTTCCCTTGCACTTGTAGACCTGCTGAGGGTCATAGGCTGCAGGGAGAGAAAAAGGGAAGTACAATGGTTAAGGATGGCTTGCCATTTACATCTAGTCCCAAATCTTAATTTGCTGAAATATGACTGTGGGAATAAATTGTGAATATAAATGTATGAACCTCTGGCCTCGGATGCAGCTACATGTACGTATATGAGTAGCAGTGGTCTGTAGAACTTGGCAGACATTGATCAAGCCACAGCATAAAAAGGTTACATGTAACTCGCACTGTTAACAACACAGTTTCATATACTCCTCTAACTGTTAAGTAGTTTTTTTTTCCTCAAATTTTGAGGAAACTCAGTTTTATATAAATTAATCTAGATATAATACATTTTTCTGATTAAGACACCGATAGGGTGACACTCTGTATGAGAATTCAAAATTATCTCAGTGCAAAACATTTTCTTTTATTAAAATTTCTCAGAATGATATCCCTGTTACCTGAGGTTATTGACCTTACCACCTCACATACCTCGATGATGAGGTCATGCACTCACATTCACCGCATCAATCAGCAGGCACATTTTGTGATACCTTCCTCTTTCAAGCGCAATTAACCGGCACCGGCACCCTCCACACGCTTTTCAATACGCACCAACCGAATACTTCCTAACTTACAGGAGGCCGAGTGTTTGTGTTTCAAACATCTGATACTCAGAAGGGGAAACCTTGCAAGTTTGTGAGAGGACGTAATGAATTAGAGGATTGTAGAGTCAATGGTTTATATGTGGTGGTATATACAAGGGGAATGCCCCGGCCCCCGTGTTTGAGAGGGTAATGCCAGGGGGGTCAACGTGGGGTGCGTGATGTGGAAGACTGAAACGTATCGGGTTCATGAAGGCTACTGATCTATCACGGCAGGATCTATAAACAGTTTGAGGTGGTTGATCGTACGAGGCAAAGCTAGCACAGGAAGCCGGTTGGACTGAGATAATAAAACATTGTAACCTCTTTAAAATGACATTGAGGAATAGATTATTTGGAATAGAGATACATATCCCTAAAGATATTCAAAGGTGAAGATAAACATAAATAAAATTTTACACATTTATACACATTATACCAGTATAAATCTCCTATTTCTCTGTTTCACAGCAATTCACACATGTACAATTAATTAAGCAAGGACCTTGCAATTATATTTCTAAAAAAAAACAAGTGAAACGCTCTCGGCGGTCTCGCCTGCATTACGCAATTCGGCATTACGCAATTCGATATGATGAAAAATTGAGGTTGGGACATTATTTTTATAGGCAGGGTGGCCCATTTGCAGACCCCCGAAAATTAAATCCTCTGAATATAATAAGCATTTTGAAGTGAATATTGATATAATGATATATTGATACAATATAATGAGATTTAGTGTATGGGTAAGAATATAAATGTTTCAATGCTTGTCAGTAATTTACAAATAAAGTTATCTAATAAACTTTTTAAGAAAAGAGGATTTTTCAGCATTTTGTGTAAAAACAATTGGAAGGTAGAGCCCATCTACATCACATCACGTCTCATTAGCATAATGAGAACATTATTATGAGATATACTCCAATATATATTATCCAAACATCAATATTGTCACCTAGCTGTAACTGATCATGTACATACTAGGCCTGGGATCGAATACTAAAATTACTATTAGAATATTCATGGGAAAGTACTTGAATGATTTGAATATTTACTTTCATGAAATATGAACAAATAACAACAATTTATTTATTAATTCTCATATTAAATTTTGAGAACATAATCCAAGTCTACTGACCTAAAATGACCTTTGACCTTGACTTTGTGACCTGGAATTTGTGTCACATGATTTGTGATACTTGATAGCCCTTGGGTACAAGTTTCATGGAATTTGAACAAACACTTTTGAAATTATGCTAAAATTTCAAAATCTTGATGTTGATGCCACAACAAAGTCTAAGTTTCCAGACCTGAAATGACATTTGACCTTTACTTTGTCACCTTAAAGACTAATAACATGATTGGTGATACTTGATAACCCTTATGTTCAAGTTTCATGGAATAGGAATGTATACTTTCAAAATTATGATAACAATTAAAAAAGTCTTAGCCTGATGCCACAACATAGTTAAGTTTGTTGACCTGAAATGACCTTTGACCTTGACCTAGTGGGCTGAAATTCTACTCACATGATTGGGGATACTTGATAACCCTTTAGTCTAAGTTTCATTGAATAAGAACTTATACTTTCAAAATTATATTACAAATTCAAAAACTTAACCTCAGGTTAAGTTTTTGATGATGATGCCACAACATAGTCTAAGTTTGTTGACCTGAAATGACCTTTGACCTTGACTTTGTGACCTGAAATTTTCCTCACATGATTGGGGATACTTGATAACCCTTTAGTCCAAGTTTCATTTAATAGGACCTTATACTTTCAAAATTATATTAACAATTCAAAAACTTAACCTCAGGTTAAGTTTTTGATGTTGACGCCGTCGCCGTCGCCGCCGCCGCCGTCGCCGCCGTCACCGGAAAAGCGGCGCCTATGTCTCGCTTTTTGCTACGCAGGCGAGACAAAAATCATTATCCTGTTTCAAATCTAAATATTAAGATTACATGTAGGAGGGAAGTGTGAAAACAATTACCCGCGCGGTATTCACTTCGTAAATAGCTCGCAAGACTGATGACCATTTCAGATTGATACATTTATAAAAACAAATGACACAAGTTACAGTCCAGTGACCACTTATGGACTGTATACCTACTGAAGTAAGAACCAAAAAGCGCTAATTAACCTACTCAATTAATACAACAGGCAGATAAATACTTTGCAAAATATTCAATGGTTTATTGTAAGGCCAGGGTGATGTATTAAATGGCATGTTCACACGTAAAGAGGGGAAACTGCAGCGCTCTCTTTTTTTTCATTCTGTAAATAAATGGCAAGTGGCGACGAAAAATAGTATCTGCACACAACAATGGTCCTTGATTATGTACTCAATAAATGTTTTATAAAAGTTTTATTTATCTTTCCGTCTTCATTCTCATGTAGAAACAGTAGAATATGTGTGTTATTAGATAAAGAAATGTGACACTTTAATACAATGCACATGTATTTCACTTTCGGTATTATACTAAAAAAAAAAAAGTTTATCTCATCTTACATGTATGTGAACGGGCCTTCAGAGTGAAAGGCATAGTCCTCATGTACTGTATAGGAAAAGGAATCATGCACCATGGCAGAGTGCCAATAACATTTACCTAATAGGAAAGCCTCAACATTCACACATGGTTGCAAGCCGAGGTAATAAAGTCATCAACCTATTACAAAAATTAATTTTTCCTGACACATTAAAGACGTATCCTTTTCATTGCCGGCTATTGACTGGAAACAGAAACTAATCCCTAAAATCATTTTTTCCATTACCATTCAGCGGAAATTAGCCTAATGCTGACTTAAAGACTGTATGAGTATCAGGTAACGTGGGAGCTTTGCCCCGCAAATCCCCTTTTCAAAAATAATTTAGATTCTCAAACGGAACTTGTTTGTGAAGTTTTGAACTAGCGGTAAATCCCATATAATCCTCTGTCCCTGAAGTTCCCCCGCACATAACGTACGCATCACGCTGATGTCATTCCACTTTGGCTCATTCTGTTTATTGACCCCTAAAATCAGCAGTGACACGTCTGTTTGACCCCCATGGCTTTTCATAGACGAACCAAAGAAACAAAACAGAAATATGAAACACTTTCAATAGCATGAAACCAGTTTCAGAAAATGTCATCTTTCACTAAGAACTATGTTTGGTAAGAAAAGGGCAAAACACTCCAACTAACCATCTATGATCTATGGAGATTTTTCAAGAACATAACAGGTCAAAGCCATACACAAGAAATCATCACTCAACCTGTAACAATTCAAAATGTAAAATACCTGAACATATAAATAAATTCACCCCCTCTCTCTCTCTCTCTCTCTCTATTTCTCTCGCTCTTTCTCATAAAGAAAGACAATATTTTCCACTTATAGATATTCTCATTATAAAGCCATAACTTATGCTACAAGTTAAAAAAAAAAAAATAATATCCCATTGTCTTGAAAATATATTAAAGAGAAGGTTGAGTTCTGGGAAGAGGTAAAAATAATAATTTGTGAGCGTTATCGTTGTTATTATGCAAGTGTGGAAGAACATCAGATTAAAAATGTTCCCTGAAAAGCATGGCTCTTCAAATGCCTTAATATTCTAAATATGGCATGTAACAGCATAAAAATCGGGACGGATTTTTATGCCACATGTTCGTGTAGTCCCATATACATCTTTCTGTGTACAGTGCTTGTAACTTGACCAAGACTGGGCCAAATTTCTTATAATTTTGATGATTCTAGAACCTTGCAGTACTCACTAATACTTATACTAGATGATCAACCCTTTCTGATCGATTCCACACTGTTTCTTTCACAATGCAATCGCATGACCAGAACTGGTCTTTATCTTTAAGTCTCATCAAGACAGTCTTAAAAAAAAAAGCTGTCCTGTTAGTGGTTAAATACTAAAGAGTCACAACATATAGACTTGTTTCACAGTGGTATCAGATTCTCCCGCAATCACCCTTAATCACCGTAACTCTACACACACATTGGTCACATCAGGAAATCAGTCTCAATTATACAACGGTCATGAAAGCTGCATACCTACATCTCAAAATATGTTTCCAACTCTTACAACAGAGCAATAAAAATGACACGGTTTCTAAAAAACAGATGCCCACTTAAAGGAAAATATTAATTTCTAACAATTTATGTGGTCTACTTTAATTGTTGAATATGTTTTCAGCTGATAACAGAGGAGGTAAAGTTACATGGTTTTCTAAAAATAAGTGCTCATTTAACATGAAGATGTATCGTTGAAAATAAATTATTTTTTATTTCATGTATGGAGAACTTGACCTCACGAGGAAACCTCAGTCTGATACCACAAGGACTATAAATCATTACTAGCGGTGAAACACTAAACTACATGTAAGGCAACATTGACGGGCCCAGTGGAGTCTTTTCCTAATTAAATAACTCTGTTTTGTTTGATACAGTCATTCTTCTTAGAAAACTAAATTATCACTGGGTAGTCATGCAGCAAAGGAAATGGATTATAATGATATGTATTCTACATGTACCAATCAACAAAGGTCTTGAATCCTTCCCATGAGCTATGCATTCAGAAAATAAATATTAAATGTGATATTTCCCTTATTAATATTGCGTATTTCAGAGCGAACCATTGATAGGATGTTTCAAAATGCAATCTGAGTACTATTCAATGAGGTTATATATATCTCCATGTAACTATCAAGATAAAGTGTGAATCTATCGTGACACTGTAGACCATCACTGTGGTTGACCTTTGACATTATTGCTTTTCTAAAGTCTTTGTTTTGGAATAAAGGACGTAATGAAGCTCATGCATGGACAGGCTTACAAGTTACATTTAAATATAGCTGATGGGAATCTTAATTAGCAAAAAAGTCATTTAAAATGTTGAAAACCAATCCCACTTTAATGGCAGCTCCTACAACTTGATATACTACTAGCATATTGTGAAAACTCATTGCCCTCCCCATCCATAACTTATAATGTAAACCGTACAAGAACTTTCATAACTTGTACAGAAAGGTCACCTTATATTTGGAGGAACTGCCGATTGTGGCTACCTTGATTCTTTCTCTTTTCCTCCTCCTCCCCTCACTCATGAACATATGTAATGTGAAGTTAATGTTAGAATTTATGATATTAATAACATATTATAGTACATTATCTTTTTTTGTAATTTTTCTTAGGAATTAATCTGTATAAAATTGTATTTTGTTTAGCTGTATTGTTAAGTGCATGGAGAGACTTCTAGTCTAGTTTGCACTTTAAAAGTCTATCTTATTATTATCATACAGTATGTACAAAATACATTTAAAAACCTTGACCAGAAAAGCCTCTAAACTATACATTAGGCACAGATTCTTACATACCAAATAACCCAAAAAATCTGTATAGAAAGCCCACTGAAAAGTTAGAATCTAGATATTGAAAAAATAAAAAATCTGACTTTTGTATACATGTATGTCAAGTTCTGATTTGAACAGATGTGTATGTTCCTTTGAATTCTGTTTCCATCAAAATCATCAAAGCTAGCTGAACTGAATTACTACATCATCCGATCAAATGATTTTTATGGCCCTGAGATTTAAAAAATGACTATTTCAAAATCTACGAGTTGAATATTTATCAGCTTATCAAATTGAATTTGTCTGGGTGTACATGAAAACAGGACACATCAAGTGAGTCAGCAAAATTAGCTGTCAAAACGTTCAGCTTTCATAAAGCGCATTCACCCTTTCTAACGCTTCATAATTCAACACTGCCACTCTAAATCATTGGAGGTGTGACCATATGGCCAAGAATACGAGATATAATCTCATGATTTGATTGGTCGTTATTGGATAATAAGAATCCGATTCTTGACTTTAAAGTGCGCCATCGCCCATGTGATGGTAATTTGGAAGAATTTGTCAACATTTTTTGAGAGGTAGCAGGCTGGTGTTTCCAATTTCATCTTGTCAAGAATGAACTGTTAAACTTTGATGGACCTTGAGTCACACCTCATTCAGTCTGACCAGTAAAGGTCTATCTTGAAGAACATTTTCTTCCTCCAGGCACTGTTATGTTATCTCATCTCACACTTTGGCATAATGCATTCCATTGTGTCCAAATGGGATAATCAAATTAGGCATGTATAATGAAAGCTAAATGTAGATATAATTTTCCAAGGGTCCAGTAAAAGTTGCAATATACTCTCCCTCTATCTATCCATCTTTCTCTTTCTCTCTCTCTCACTCACCCTCTTGCCTACACCCTTATCTGCCTCTTTCAGCCTCTCTTTCCTTCTTTTCTTTCTTTCTATCAAAGAGCGCGTTACCTAATCTTGGTTAATGCCCGGTGTCCTTGGGTCTCAATTAGATTGAGAAAGGTGTGGGCGTGCCCCTCTGTCGTAGTTTTCTGAATCTGGGGATCAATTGTCCAGGGGCCTGGACCCTAAGCTTGCTGTCTATTTTGATAAATGCCAGGTATGGAGGGGTAGATCAGGAGGAGTTATTTCGTCATGTTATGCAGTCTGAGTATTATATTTTCTTCTTCTTCTCCTCCTCCTCCTCCTCCTCCTCCTCAGTCTTTTTCAAGACTACACCAACAGTCCTTTTCAGGACTACACACCCTCAAGAAAGAATACAGAGAGTTCTTTTCAGAGCTCCTCAATCCTCCCTCTCTCTCACATGGTGCACCCGCAAGCCTTCTGTATATGTACATGGATGTTCTAATAATATGCGTACCCCTGGTACTGCAAACTTGAGTAACAAATCAAAATCAAATGCAACCAATGTAGAGAGTTGGCACCAGTAAGGGAAATAAAATGAAACCCATATCAGTTTACATTTGATTGATTTAAAACCCTCAAACAAGAAACTAATGCCAAGAGCAATTTCACATTTGAGGATGGAATGCCGGATCCCAACATAAGTGTTGTGTTATCATCAGTCACTTCTTCCAAATTTTAAAACATGTTCAGTTGTTTTAGGTGAAACTCCTTCGATACTCGATATTCAGTGCACATGTTTGTGGGGCATTGAACATTATCAAAAGGAGGAAATGTCTAATTTTAACCAAAAAATAATCAATGATAATAAAAATATTAAAAAATCCAAAAGAATAAAATTGTACACATTGCTTTTGTTATTTCCAATCATGAACTCATAAATTCAGGACAGATGATGTACATGTAGGTCATTCAATTATTATTATTTTAGCTTATAATGGAATGGATCTTGAATAGAAGTGAACGTTTCAAGGTTAAGAGGGTGTTTCCATCTCCTCCCTGTCTGAAATATATTACAAGTGCTTTGAATGGTCTAATGCACTGTATGTATATAAAAATACATTTGAAGTGTAGGCTGTCACAAAAGTCTTTCCTAAGAGTAGAATTCTTTCATGCTTTAGATATCATTTCATTCTCTGGAATCCCCCCCCCCTTATTCACTGTATTTTAGGGTTACAGATATCTTGCCTGGAAGAATAATGAGAACTGCTATCATATCTAAATATTGGGGTAGGTACAGTATTTGGGGTCATTCACACAACAAGACAAAGTTAGTTTATACTGCCTGTAATGGAATAGATCTAGAATGGATGTGAACATCTCAAGGGTATGAGGGCGTTTCTCGGTCCTCCCAATCTGAAATATATTACTACTAGCAGCACTTGACTTTAATAGATCTGAATAGCACGAAATGTACATGTATGTCTCTCAAGGGACTTTCTGAGAATATACAGTAACATCATGTCAATATTTTTTTTCTAGAAAATTCCACATTCCTTTCAATTTGGAGGCCAACACCTACAGTACTTTACATGTATAGCTTTACTGAGGTAATAATCGGCATTATAATTACATCTCCACATTGGGACAGAAATTTGGGGTCATTCACAAAAGAAGACAAAGTAATTTATACTGCATGTAATGGAACAGATCTAAAATAGATGTGAACACCTCAAGGGTATGGGGTGTTTTCTCTCCTCCCAGCCAGGATGAAATATATTATACTTTCTTGGTTTAGAACTAAGTTGAAATAAAATGTATGTCTTCTACACATTACAAAATAAAAAATGACTTACCCCTTAAAAAAATATTAAAAATTGCTTTACATACCATGCTATGTCAGAAAAATATCCCCACCTCCCATTCAGATGATTAATAATTACTGGGAATTACCATCATAAGTACAGCTAGCTAAACCTAGAATGTATTGCTCATACGCGAACACAAACAACATGAACCGTTTTCAGGTTGATTTCCCTCGTGTACATGTGATAGGGATAATGGCTGCCCACATCCAAATTGTCCACATGATTAGGGATAATGGCTGCCTGTGTCCATCGTCACGTTTCTCTGATTGCGCAGATATTGCATGGGTGTGGCCCTTTTTAATGTAGACCACGTCCATGGGAAACATTTTATTTACATCAGATTACAGGTACATGCACACATCAGCCATTAAATCATTTTTTTTCTCTCACAGATTTAAATGCTCATTTAAAACCATTTCTATTTAATATGTCAGGATTATGGGTGTAACCATAAAGGAAGTTATGCTATTTTGGTGGCGAAAAACATGCTTAATTTCTTATAAAATGTATATTTCATCAAATCAGTTAATCACATGTGGAAAATCAAATAGCAGTAGATGAAGACCTTTTACAAGACATGAATTAGGAAACAATGTTTGTTTAATATCATTTGTCCTGCAGGTGTAAGTGATTAGAGTTTGCATTTTATCCTCTTTCTTCAAACTTCAGCCAAATTTTAGCCTGATGATTAGTAACAATTATCATATCAATGAATCTAGCTTTTCATTTAGATTATCATTTCTCCACAGTGAACTGTAGTACAGTACTTAGATCAATGAACATGCAGCTTTGAATAATTGATCATATGGTCTATTTGGAGCCCTAAAGGGCTATAACTCATATCCTTCAACATAGGGTCAACGCCCTTCTGGCTCTTTAACATATGATATGCCCATCATTCCCCTGTTCCCAGCTTAACTGATTGACTGCCATGAGAAGGTGGTCTATGTGAGCTTACAGATCGGCCTCATCTTGTGAGACTCAGGGGGTTAAGGGTTTTATCAAAGGTACATGTAGGGGTAGAAATAAACAAGCAGGAGAGTTTAATCTCTCATCTCTCTAATCCATTTTTTGGAAAGAAATTTAAATCAGCAGAAATTGAACTAATTCTTTATCAAATCTATCTAATGAACAGACACAGTACTCACAAAACATGTCATTTTCTAACTAAAAAACAAAATGGTCTCAAAATACACAAATCAGGCTTTGAAAATATTAATCACTTCCTATTGCAGGAAAGTAAGCTATGAGTGCACATAGACTAGTCTTACCTCCAGCCGCTCCTGAGTTGAGCCTAGCGTTGATGACGGAAAGCTCTCTGGTGACCATGGTGTAATTTCTCTCGTGGTCGATGAGCTCCTCCGAAAACGTCCTCTGGTTCTCATCCAGGTCGACTGCGGATGAAGATTAGGAAAATGAATCATGAAGGTTTAGCCCATTGGAGATGAATTTATCTTCATAAGACACAAACATGAATTTTTTATCAGGTTTCATTTACTCAGGTTTAGTATGGACCCATCATCTACATGTACTGGGGGGTGTTTCACAAATACTAAGATTAACTTTAAGTTGGACTTAACTATGACAGGCAATTCATGCCACTGGCTGCTCTCACTATTGGTCTCTCAATTATGATCTTTAGATAATATTTTTTCCTTCAATAATGAACTATCAAAAAAAGTGAATTCTGTAGATTTGTGACCACGATTTATACGTCCCTTCAGAGACCAATGCCAGTATAAAATGGTAAGAGCAAACGGTGGCATGAACGGCCTGCCATAGTTAAGTCCAACTTAAAGTTGATCTTAGTCTTTGTGAAGCACCCCCAGGAACCACCTTTGTAAGTAGCCTACAGGAAGGAGAGAATCCAGTAGTCAATGAGTTCAAGCGGATGAGTGGTACTTTCTTAGTCTAAAAATCTTTACAGAATTTTTTTATTTTAAGTTGGAAAGATGTAATAAAAATACATATATGTCAGGCAAAGTTGTTACTTTCAATTGTTTTGCACCATTGGTAACATACAGAACAAGAATTATAGCCCTCGTACAAAAGACATGTCCATGTAGTTCCCTTTATATTTTTACATATAAAATGATTTCCAATGAACAGATTGTTAGTTTGCACTGTCCAATCGAGGACTAGTGAATAAAATAGTATACATGATACAACCCTTATTTGCTAGTACATACAGTCTTTACAAAAGTTAAGCAAATCCAGTAAACTTACCAATCGTCTTCTCCACTCGGTTGATGTTATCATCCATGTAGTCTGTAGAGGGAGATATAAGAAGTCAAATATTATATTGACGCGATTCATCCCAGCGGGAAAACAAAAGATTATGATGATGTCATCTTTTTAACAAATAACAATAAATATACATCTCATGGCATTCTCTTGATTGAAAAAAAAGAAGAGATGTTACGACATTTACATTACGAAGGGTAGATACCTAGATTCCTCTTTAACCTGCATCTAAGGTATACACAATACACACATAAACCACCAGAGCGTACCTAATTGCATGCATAATTGGGGGTAATTCATAAAGAAGTTTAGTATATCATTTTGACTGCTTTGAGGGGCTTGGTTAAAATTATTGCCTGATGTTAAATATCTCAAACATGTGTTATTCCTGGAGATGAAGTCTATTGCATATACCACATTTATCTAATTAATCATAAATAAAATAGACAAGATTAAAACAATTATACACGATGTTAATACATGTACCATACCATACAATTATAGCAAGAAAACAGAACATTAGTAAAATAATATGTCATGCACAAGCAAACTTTACAGAAAAGATAGTTCTTGCAAAACTACACCTTATATTACAAATCAGAGTTATACAAAATAATTTCATATATAATAACGAAAATCAGAATGTAAACATAGCTCTCCGTGGTCTCCATTGGAACTTACCAGTTAATTATTCAAAACTTAGAAGAGAAATATAAATATATCCAGAAGATGAGAAAAGGTAAATTCGGCAAACACAGAGAGCGACCTTAAAATTTGTTGGTAGAGGAATATCGCCTGATGATGCAACAGCGAAGTGAGATAGTCGAGAAGATGGATTCTAACAACTGTTGTTCAATGTTTTCCACCTTGTCTTTTGTATTCAAAAGTGGACAGAATGCCAGCGAGAGCCAGTCCTTAGCAACAAGAACACCACCTTAGCAACGGACGAGTGAAGCAGTAGCGCACGTGTGAGTGTGTGCTTACGTGTAGATGAACTTGCGTGTGACAGCAAAGAGAATGGCACTGCCAATCAGAGAATGCTAGGGAAGGGTGTGTAATGAAGGCCGAGACCAAAAAGAGGCAATCAAAATATAATCAAGTCCTCCTATTGCTGTGTTTCATGGCTTCATAGATTGAGAGGAGGGACTTGGATAATTGGTTGCTGCCCTAGTTTCTCACTGCCGATCTGAGTTGTAGCATCTGACTTGAAATGGAACATGGATGTCAGTTACATTGGAATTAATAGTGCCTGCATGTCCTGGTGTCCTGCGCCCATGTGTAATCCCCAGTGAGCCACCGCCTTCCAAAAAGGAAAGTATTACGGTCACAGCCCCTTTTCTCGCCCCCTCCCGAATCGCGACAACGTCCGAAGAGAAATGCACTTCAACAGTTCAGAAAGAGAGAGTGATAGAGAGTGAGTGAGTGAGTGAGAAAAAAAAATCAGAGGGAAATCGTTGTCGAAAAAATGCCAAATGTATTTTGTTTAAATAGGGCTTACAGTTGAAGGGCGTAGACAAGCGTAGGGGATAATAGAGAAAGGAAGTGATAGATTAGTCTCTAATCAAGGAGGTGGTCTTGATTTGAGCTCGTGGGATTTGGCATGAACAATAATGGGTGTGGACATTATTTCCTCTCGACAACGTACCTCTCTAACGATCTCCCTAACGAAATAAGAGGAGGGCAATGCTCGACTGCCTACCAGTGCGAGAGTGGATACATGAGCTTGTCTGGGTGTTCCTCAAATTGGCCAAGCGAGCCCCTTTCCTTGACAGCATGACTCACGCAGGTTCTAGTTTCTCCTATTGTTGATTGTTACTCCCAAGCAATCCTTTCCTCCCGAATCCCAATACGGCTAAACCCTCTTAAAACATGGCTAAATTACTTAATGAGAGGAGTAATTCACCAACAAGGGTAGGCAATGATACTCGTCATTAAAGTCTGGTAAGTTTCCCCACTCAGAACGAGATCATATGGCCTAGGGCTTTGGGCATTGGTTAAGATGACAATACCCATTGACTCATGCTTCTCACGTTATTCAATTCATTTGATAATCGGCAACGCACATTGATTGGCAGCATGTGCTCGGCTGCATTACGCAGTACATCTCTTCATAAGGTGACCCCAGGCCTTGACTAAATCTTTGTAATAATACTTGATGAGCTTGCTTAAGACTCATCAGTGATCATTTGCTCAACACTGATTTGGTCTACACCCATTTCTCTAAGTCTTATTGTCACATGAGGCCATTCTAACAAAGCTCCGTCGGTGATAATCCACTTGTAATCTGAATTGGTTATTTTTATCTAAATACATTCAGCAACAAACCACTGGAATACAGAAGATAAGTTTCCTTTAATTGGCCAAAGTACTTGATCTATTTATTCCACCAGACACTAATGCTTTATCCAATGTTCACATGACAAATTTCACTATTGTTTTAATCCATAAAAAGAATAATCAGTTTCTATCTATTAAACACAGATGTACCTATAAAATGTTTAACATTTCTGGAAACACACCCCTTTATGACAAACGATATGCGGGCAAAAAGCAAATAGTTCCCCTAATCTAAGAAAAGATCTGTTAAATGATAAATAGCCACTATTAGATAAAACTTCTGTTAACATAACATCGAAATTCAGTTTAAGGAGAGATATAGCCCTAAAAAAGGTAACCCTCCAGCCTCAACTCTTAAATAAATGCTAACATCTAGGTCAAAAAGTATTAATTATACAGACAAATCCTAAAATCTTATCACATAAACAAGAAAAACAAGATTTTAGAAGAAGAAAAATCCCTAAAACTATATGTATCTGTTCTTAAAAATTACATGCAACAGAATAAAACAAACTATCATACATCTGGCAAAAAGGCAGGCCTGCAGTTTGTTATAAAGAGAGACGACACAAAGAAGTTTAAAAAAACCCTGAACTGACATTCAAATATTAAGAAATCTGAGCTCAGTAAGCGTAGTGAACAGTAAAAGTATTCAAAACCCTACTTTTAAAGCACTTTAAAAGAATTGTTGTCAGATTTTCAAGACATTTCAATTATGTTTTTTCTGATGTTCATTTTTTGTGATGAACTTTTCTCAAGTTATTTGAAAAATCCTGAAGACTGACATCCTTGTATAAAGCGTCCCTATACAAGGTACTACAACATTTCAATGACTTCGATAACATGGGGAAAACTTCAATATAAACTGATGAAAAAATTGAACCCAAGCCAACTCTGTCAGTATCAATAACTTCCTACAAGCTAACTACCTCTCCTATCTAATTAAATGACATGATTAATCACATTCATGGTTAATCACATTCACGTTTGATTTCTCAGAAGTGGACAAATCACAACTCATTATCACATGGTTCTGGTGAAACCCAACAAGATCATGTGCAAACTTTGTAAGTAAGGCTCATCCGTAAAAACGAAGTGTTTGAATTTTACAATGTAAATTACATGATGTAAGTTTATAACACACGTGGATATGTTTAGTGTATGAATGAAATTGTCAGCACAAATCTTTTTCATTTTAAGGAATATTTGTTCCACATAGTAGGCCTCCTAGGAATGTGGATTGTAACTCTAAAGTACAATGCCTTGATATCAATTTCTTTCATTAAACAATATACATGCACAATAACTACATATGTCATAAGCTATTGCACAAGAAACAAAAACAAAGATTCCATGAAAAAATAATTTGATTATTACTAAACAGAAAACTTTCAAAGATATGAAGAACAAGAATACAGTACACATGGACTCCATGTGTTAAAGGAATTTCCTTGAAAGGTATAATGCAGAGAATATTGGCATATCTGAACATGTATGTTTGTTCCTTGAATGATACGTTCATGGAAAGTAAGATAGATTCGTCAGATGCAGCTTCATTTGGTCTTGTTGTATTGGAGTGAGGTCAAAATAAAATGACAGAAATCCTTTGCGTCCTGAAAGGATCTCGTTCCTTTAATCACCATCAAGGATCCCCCAACAGGAATTGATTACTAATTGATTACTGCCACTAATTGCAAAACAACTCCGGAAATAGGTAAAGAGAGGTGACAGAATGTAGGTGAGAGACCAAGAGAAAGAGAGAGAGAGAGAGAGAGAGAGGGAGGAAAGAGAGAGAGAGCGAGAGATAAAGAGGAGTGGGAGAGAGAGAGAAAGAGAGACAGAGAGACAGAGAGAGGAGGGAAAGAGAGAGAGACAGAGGGAAGGAGGGAGGGAGAAAAAGAGAGAGATAGGGGACATGTAAAGACGAGTCAGGCACAAATCTAGATAGATAAAAGGAGGCACTTTAAATGGGGCTTGACAATAACGCGCGACCAGGGCACATGGGCCCCCGAATATAAGTCAGGACCCCTCAAATTTTACATTTTTAGATAAGGGCTCATGCATACTGACCGTAAACAGTTAAATCCGGACCCTTTTAAAAAAGAAGTTAGTGTGCAGCCCTGCTTAAAAACACAGCACATATAATCGAGAAACAGAAATTTATTAAGATCTCTTCTTGAATAGGAAGATTGCGGTAAAACCGCTCCATTTGAGACAGCAATACACAGATTGAGAAAAAAAATATTGAAAGAGGAGTTAAAGCCAAATGAAAGAGATAAATAAAAGAAGAACAATAAGCATTGGATTTAAAAGAAATCATTCATATAACACTAGAATAGAATGAGGAAAGATTTGAATTTTGGTTGTTAAGTATCAACACACAAGTAAAAAAAACAACAAAAAACAAAGAAAAGAAAGATGATGAAAGAGAGGAATAGAGAGAGAGGGAGAGAGAGTTGGCTGAAGATCAAATCGAGGTGTTGGAAAGCGGAAAGGCAGGATTTGTTTAATTGGAAGTGGAAATCTATGAGTACTTGGGTCTTGGGCTATGCCAAGAAACGGCTCTCAATTGCACGAGAGATTGAAGGTTGACTTAAAACTTGGCATTGAATTAGAACGGTTCTCTCTACCTTTCATTAACTAAATCTCCACCCCACTCTCCCCATACTGCTCCCTAACACACATGTTTTTCACTGAGGTCTCTTTATTCTGCAAAGCTCCAGCCTTGATTCATTAATAAGAAATAATTCAATCTTGGATTAGAATGTTAATCAAATCTCTGAAAGTCTGTTTCCAGGAAAAATATATTTCATCATTTTCATGTCCTCTTTTCCACTTAAAAGATAATTACAATATCATTTTGTATAAGCTCTAATTGGCATAACTTTGAAAATATTTCAAACTGGCTGAAACAAGATTATTTGGTATTTTCTGCAGGTACGACAGTAGCATGGGAGTATGACTGAGAATGGTAAAATGAATATTATCAACATAAGAATTATCAAAGTGAAAATTTCATTTCAAATTAATATTAAATCATACTAAAAAAGTAGTAAAATTAATACTTTCTTTATTAGAATTATCAGACTGAGAATGATATTTCAAATTTAACTGTAAAGGAAACATTGGTAGTCTGTAAAGGAGGATTTGTTGAAGTCTTAAAAATACTAATTGTAAAGGATTTCAATAAAAAAAAGAAGAAATCATATGGATTTGAATTCCCACAATCCACACGTATATGTATAAAATGAATGGTTATTGACATAGGAATGAAAAGAGCAATAAATCTATCTACATATTAAAGTGTATCAAATTATGACAAACTATTCCCTATGTAAACCTGGTAATGAATCATAAGCTGTGATTCATAGAGAATTGGTCTAGTGACAATTGATGTCTTGTGCCTCATGTTCACACTGATTAAATCATAAGTCAAGATAATTATGTGCTGGGTTAAATATGCACAAATCTCATCTGTTTTCAATGAGGATATTCTTGTTTAGTTACAGAAAGAAATAGATAGTGTCTATGTCTTGGAATTAGAATCCTAAATTAGAATTTTAGTCAATGTGAACAATACAATGTTAAAAGCATCTGTAAAGGTAGGTAAATAGTAACAATCCTCCTAACATATAACATATCTACATGTATGTATCCCTTTTCATTCCTTTCCCTGCACTCTCTTTCTCCCTCTTTGTTCTTTTCCCTCTCAATTATACATTTTTTGCCAATGAATTCGAAATTTAAGCTGCCCTTTCTTTTTTTCTTCCTTCTTCATTTCCATCTGTTCTCCCTCTATATTCTGATCTAACAATAGTAACAATAGTCTGTTACCAATATATCTTTATGCCGACTTGCATATCTCTTTCTGTCCTATGTATTTCTCTATATTTACATGTTTTTTTTACTCTCTTCCTTTCATTCAGTGTGGAGGAAATCTTGCTCACCCCTATCTTTCTATCAGCCATTCTTGGAAAGCAAACACCTCTCCTGCCCCCCTCCTGCCCCCCTCATATCTTGAGAAATTACCACAACAGTCTACAAAGCCCCAAAGCTGTAGTAATTATAGGAAGATTCTCTACAGTCTACACATCTTGAAGCTTATTCAATTTTTAACACCGTTAATTCTTTACTGCCTTTCTGTTATTACTGTCCATAACAATTATAAGTACATCAAGCCAGAACTGTGACCCGAATTTTAAAATCATGGCATCAATTATCCCCTTTCCATAATAATTTTGTTTCAGAAGTCAGATTTGTTTATATATTGCTTGTACTCTGCAATTGTGACCGTCTGTAAAAGTGCTAATGCGCACAAAAAACCCCTTGAAAGTTAATTTACAAAAAGGGAGTGAACTGATCGCATAACTTAGGGAGTAGATGTGATGGATGAAAAGATATTTATGCATATTCTGGGTATTCCAAGATTAATTATTCATAAACAATTTATATAATATTCTAAACAATCTCTCTTTATGACAAAATCCAATATGTCATAATTTGATAATCAGTTTTGAATGTTAACTAAGTTTTTTTTTTAAATAATTGTTTAAACATGATTGGTTTATTAAATGGAAGTTTTGCTTGACAATTATGAATGGCTAATTGAAAAATAATTTTCTTCTGTTCATAGTTACTCACTTAAAACAGACAGGCACAATTAAGCCTCATTAAATGAAAATTACACGCCTTTAGCCCACTTCTGGCTTTCAACTGACCAACTGCCCATGTTAAATTGACCGCTCCGAAGACCTTGGGGGTCTAAACCTGGCCCTCCTACTGACCCTCCTACTGATCCGACCATCTCCACGCCTTGCTTCCTCATGCTAATGGTCATTTTGGATGCTTCTTTTAGAGGGAAGGAGATAAATGAAGTTGTCTCGGCTCATTGGGAATGCCCCCCTTGGAGCTAAAGGTGTTGATTGAGGTACCAGGCCCTTGAGAGAGGGGGGCAGGAAGGAAGGATAATTGTCTGATCTGTGTCGGGGAGGTGCTAACCTATTTACACGGATCCGGTGGAAGACGAGGGGTGGGTCTCGCGGACGACTTTCCAATTTCTGTCTACTTTTCAGGCTCTTCAGGCAATATTAACCCTGTTCTCAGATTCATGTATGATTTGCAAATCGCTCTTTTCTTACTTTTCTCCCTTTATTTCCATCTTCACACTATATATTCTTTGCAGTGTCTGATCTATATCGGGGAGTTGCTAGCTTATTAATGATGATCTGAAAGAAGGTGGGGGTGGGTCTTGTGGACAACTTGCAAATTTTCTGTCAACTTTCAGGCCTCTTTGGGCGATGTTTGCTCTAGTTACTGTCTGTTTTCAGACTCTTGTATGAGTTGTAGAACACTCTTATCTTAACTTTCCATAATACATGCATCCTCATCTTCACATTTTCTATGCAGAGTCTCATCATACTGATTTCAAGTGTTTAATAGCAGTTCTGATTTTCAGATCCACTGCCATTTCTTGATATCCTTCTGACTTCAATCAAAATTTCCTTCCTATACATTCCTATTCCCTACTCCATTCTCTTATCTACATCAATACATTGTATCTCTCTGTCCATCTTGGTTATTCATCCTCACTTTGACTGAAGTCACATGTATACACAAACTATTACATGTAGAAGTAATGAAATACAGCCGGGCTATTCACCTAGGGAACCTGAGACGGAAAAGAAACTGTAGGTCTACTCCCTGTAAGCCCAGCTACGACTAATTGAAAGAGTTGTTTTACCCTTTGGCTGTGTACACGCCCATTACACGACAAAAGTACACGGCATGGCAGTTACATGTGTGTATCAAACTTTTAAACTGGCTAAAACTGCAAACCTAATATGTGGGTACAACCAATTAGGAACCCATCTCCCTTTAGGTCCAGCCCTCACACCCTCGCTTGTGGCTGCTGCTGCTAATTCAATGGGTGGGACTACACCAATGTGTGAATGTGTCACTGGGGCTGAAGATGTGTTTAAAATCAGACCTAATTAAAACCCACAGGGGAGAGAGTGAATCACCAACTTGGGGGCTTTGTATGTCCATAATTGGGTCACATATTGAGGATCTGTAATTCATCTCTGCTTTTCATTCTTATGGTATTTTTGGTCTCCTGAATCAGACAGATCCTGGCAGGAACTCTCAACCATAGTAAAGTGCAGAGAAGCAGTGTATAATATGCAGTATGATTTGTTTTCCTTTTAATTTCTTTGCATTCTTTAGAGTAACTTTATACATGTATATACATGTACATGTTTTCTTCTTCTTAATCTCTTGTTAAAAAAATGAAAATTGTTATTTCAAAATCAGAAACTTGTACACAAATGAAATGTTCACGAGTTTTGCAAGTGGTTCTGATTCATTGAAGTTTCGTACAACAGAATAAAACCAAATTACAACTGATACAACAATGAATTTTAGAATTCACAAAAGTATCTTGCTGTGAAATATTGCCCTCACGTAAAAATCACAAAGTGTCATGTTGTGAAAGTTTCTGGTTTACACTAATTGAAACTTATCCAAATCCTTTATTATCAACATGGAGAAATTAAACAGGGTTGAACTGTACATATATTCACACAACCACTGATCAATTACATATATAGTTCAAGTTCCCAAGTGGGAAACTGTTCTACATTTACAACGACTATTAATTGAAAGCTTAATCTACTCTCTGCAATTACTGCATATCCATCTTCACCTATCTCTCTCTCACTTGGGAAATCTATGAGTTTAAGGGTAGCCTTAAATAACCCTTCATCAACGAGCACTTAGTCTAATAGATATGTCATGAAGACCCTCTATGCTATTAATACCACCAGGTCTATCAGTTGGGTCTATATGAAGATGGCGCTCAAAACAGGTTGAGCTATGTGTATATATATATATATCCAGCAAGTGATGAGGTAAAGTAACAGGTTTATACTTGTCTTTAGGATGTGATTTCATGTAATATGAATTTCCATGCAGCTAATAGTTTTCCATCTATCAAATGCAATAAGATCTGAGAAGTGGAAGGTATATATATATATATATGTATGTTCATGTCTGAAAAAATATAATAGTTTTGTGATCCTGACTTAACTTGTAACTCAGGTCCATTTTAAACAGTTTCCCAATAAAAAGTTGTGCAATTATTTCAATACTAATTGAAAAATTAGAAAAATTATAAACCTTGGATTTTTTTTCCTTGCAACTGATGGGTGTTTTCCATAGCACTGTAGAGACTTGTTTTAATAACTAATTAACTGAGAAAAATTTAGTTAAAAAGTACCTTGTTGGTATAATTTTGTCGGCACAGCTATTCAGTTACATGCAGTAGAAATTCATAATGATATCAAATTAGAGATATTGTAGATAAAATTCTTTTATTAAATTATAAGCGTGAAATTAAAAAAAAGTGAACAAAAGTTGAAGTAAAATAACATTCTTTTTCTAGAGGTTCAAATTTAGGGATGTCAGTTGAAGAGGATGAAAGCATCAGATGCTGTCTTTGATTGAGAGATTATGTGATAATAACTGATTTCCTGATGTTTTACCATTTCCATTTGACTGCCAAGAATTAAAATCCTCACTAAATTCCAACTTAAGAGGGGAGAATAGTTGGAGAGTGACAGGGAGAGAGAGAGGTAGGGAAAGAGAAAGAGGGTTTGAGCAATGGAATGGAGGGGGGAGGGGGAGTGGGGAGACAGAGAGGGGGGGGGGCAGGGATAGGGGAAAAAAAGATGGGAAAGAGTGGAGGGGACGGAAAAGGAGAAAAGGAGGAAGGGGTGAAGGTGAGCATGTAAGGGGTGAAGAGGGTAATTGAGTGGAGGGGGAAAGAAAGGAGGGGTATGGAGAAAGTAGGGGACAATAAGAAACTCTACGAGAAGAGTTAACTTTAGGGAACAGAAGGAAGTACATGTAGGAATGCCCTCTGGGTGAAAACATATCAATTCTATTGCTCATAAAATAATGAAGAGCGAAAGAGAAATAAATTTAAAAAAAGACACTATCACTACTGCAACAATCATGATTCAAAAGAAAGATAACAAGACGGGAGTAAGAAGAATGATTATCACAAGTGAAACAGCATAAAATACACTGAATCATTTCAACTTTCTTTTAAACAATATAAAAGAGAACAAAAGCAATAATATAAGCAACGTATGAGAATACCAGATGACAGGCAGCATTATACTCTACGGCATCACGTCATCCCGATTCTCCTCCAAATGTCGTGCTCACTCATGATTAGGCAGAATCAGACAATTAATCTCCAAATTTGGAAGACAACCCTAGTGACAATTGCATCACTTAATCCTACTATTTTGTGTGTGTCTTTCAGTAACAAAGCTCACCTCATATTGTTGGTTTGTCTGAAACTCCAAAGCTTTCGTGATTAAGTAGTCAATTCATGACAGAATTGATTGTCATGTTGCTAATCTAGATTTGAAACGTGTAATCTGCGACTCGATTTTATAAATGCAAGTTTCCTCTTCAGCTGGGTCGTATTTCAGGCTGGTAACATTACCCCAAAATTATATAGTTTTTATTTCTAATTTTCACAAATATAAAGGAAAAAACCCTAAGTTTTCTGGCATGATAAATCCCAGATTTAATTATCAATGTTAAACCTTGTCTCGTGGAAAATTAAGCATACCAGTAATACTAATCACTTATCTTACATAGTGATTCACTATAACGTGTTGATCTGTATGAGACGTTCTTCTACATGTATAAAACATGCATATGAGAATCAGCTAAGCAATAGTGCATCTTCTTTGAGATACCTTTATCTCCCATTACATGCACCTTTTATAGCTCACAATTAACTGCATTAATGATTATGGGGATAGGATGTGCATATTTTGATGCACAACAATAAATATTTGTCAAAGTCAAATAAAATCATTACTTGACAAAACCCTAAGGGCAAACATTTGTAAAACAATTTCATCATGTATGGAGCATCATTATCTCTTGTATTTTTGTGTATTAATGATTATGTACATGTAATGAATATATTGGTTTCTACCTATAAAAAATACATCTATCAGGTCAGAAAGAATAACCCCCAAAAAAAAAAAAAAATAATAATAATAATAAATTAAAAAAAAAAAAAAAATAATAATAATAATAAATAAATAAATAAAATAAATAAAATAAAATAAATAAATAAATAAATAAAACAATTAAATGAATACATAAAAAAATCTGCTAGACTTATTCTTTGTCCCCTACTGTGAAGCAATCCTAAAGTGGATATTTGTTTCAAGAATGTAACCTTCAAGTAGGACTCATGGTACATCACTTGTGAAATATCCTTTTGTTTTGCTGAACTAAAAAATTTACAACAAGATTTTGCTATAAATTCAAACAGGCAGGCTAGTCCTTTTGTTTCTGTAGTATCCAACAAGCCTACCCAGCAGGGACTACATTCTACAGAGTGTGATGTTATGCTTGAGGACTTTCACAGAAGGCAGCTGTCATGCTCATACATTGTGAAATAGGGGCAAACATACCCCCATGAGGTCAATCTATGATGCGTTCAAAACAAAAAGACAAGACAGATGTTCCCGGAACTTAACGATAAACTCCCACGCACAAAATCCAAAGCTCACAATGGAATGACGACAATGTTACCTGCGTGGAGTTACAAGGCCCTAAGTGGTACACCTAAGCTCCAAAAACAAAGTAAAACCACCTGATTTCTGACTAAAATACACACCTACTCAACAATTTTAGATCCGGTCCTTTAATGCCACATAATCTCCATTTCTTAATCATTCCTCGTAAACAACGTCATAAGACGTTCACCAAGTGTGTATTCATGGTTAAAACGTCACCATGTGTTACAAAGAAAAGACAAAAACCTAATGTGATATTGACTTAATTTCATTTCAAGGATGTTCAGTTGCTGACCCCTTCAACAGTTAAACCTCCTTCCAATTTTCTTTATAGAATTTAAATTAAAATGGTTGTAAAAGAAGCACAGAAGCACATGTACAGAGCAGATTGCAACAAAGTATTAACCAAAGATCCTACTGAATCTACCCCAATAGATTTATATTTGACTAGTGTTAAAACAAAAAGTTTAACCTGAAGAATATCACCAATTTATCTATTTCCATAGAAGCTTCTTTATTCCAGAACAAAACATTCCTCATCATGACTCGATCATTAAATCCCACCTGCTCCCAACTGACATTTTTTGTCAAACAAGACAAGAGAATCACTCAAAAGGCAACGATGTCCATCAAATGAAATTCAATTTATATTACAAATTAGCCTTGTGGAAAAAATCATCCCTTTGTCAATTTCCGTGAAATAGCAGGCATTAGAAATACACTGTACGCCCCTCCCACACATGCAAACAACGTCACTAGACTCTACGGCTCTACAAGGCTCCCACTGGACTCCAATTGAGACTATTGTGGCAAGGAAAGTGATAATAGAAATCAAGTGCTTTAGTGCAATATGATCTCAAGTCCATACTTCCGTTCTGTAATGGTTTTAAGATATTTTTTCTTTTTCTTTTTGCAGTCATTGTAGTTAAAATACTTGTCTTAAGCTACCCTGTACATCAAGAGGAAACTATCTATTTAAAATTATGGATTTTTCAAAATCATTGCCCGATTTGTTTTTTTGCATGTATTAATAACAATTCATATTTACAGTACAAAAAGTTAAGTTCCTCTGAAGGATATTATTTTTTGCTTCAAATTTTGGGTAATCTTTTCCCCTTTTTGATTACATGTACTTGCATCTTTATGGCTTTAAGCACAACTATTATCTCTATCTTCTCTCTCTCTCTCCCCTACTAACTGGTCTAACATCGGCCTCAAACTCCTTTATCCTTAAAATGAGGAGAAGCGACCTTCTCGCCTCGAAGCAAACCTACTTCCAACGACCCCTGACGTGATCACACAGGTGAAAGCCATTGTCAGGAGCGCAGGCTGCCTCAGGTCTACGATACTTGGCACGGATCAGGATCCTACCTTGATGGGCGATTTAGCGAGTTGATAACCCGTTTCCTGAATTGCGCTCCCTCCGAGAGAAACTTTGTTGGCACAGAAAGTGCAATGACTGACAGCGGGGAGATGCTTCCACTGCTGACGTATTTATCGTGAGAATATCACACCGCGAGGTGAAAACATCCAGAAGAAGCAATTTTCAACATAGGAGAATGAGTTGACTTATCATGAACTGGAAAGAACTTTCTGTGCGCATTCTTCTCCACCCCCACACTACAACGACAGGAGGGAGATACTTTCAAGCACTGATGAAAAAACTGTTACAACTATGTTCCTACTGGCAATGATCAAACAGGAGCCAAAAGATCTTTAAAAGTCTTTAAATGTAAAAAAACTAAGCGATTTGGATACAACTGCTACTATATTCTGCTGAAATACCACAAATCAAACCAAATTTATAGAGCCCAAATAATTAAAGTCATTTGACTATTTTACAGGGAAATGTGACATTGAAACCAAGAATGAATGCGAAATCAAATCCTGGGGGAAGAAGAAAAAAAATCATTCATTTCATGTTCCTAAAATTGAGTAGTATTTGTTGCTCTTTATTTCAACCATCATAAACATTTCTTTCATATTGAAATACTTTTCAATTGGGAGTGATAGTTGTTCCAATTTCATTTACCCCTTTCTAAAATGAAAACTTTAGAAAAAGGACAAACTGTCTCTTCTCACTGTTTTCATCTTGGGATCAACATATCAGAGCTTTTAAATGATGGGCTGGCAAAAGAAGTGAGAAATTGGCACTTTGGAAGAAAAAAACTAAACACCTTGAAAAGACAATAGGGTTTTATTTTTTTTCTGTAATGAAGCCTTTAATTCTTCTTAATCAGTCTCACCTTTATCTTCATGACTCAATTTACAAGCTATGAAAGACGTGGCTATTTAGTTGTAAAGAAACCTTGTATTGTAATGACAATGCAATTTTTTTTCTTCTCCCTCTTCAGAATACAAAGAAGCAAGATAATCTTAAGAGGGATTATTGGTTGGCTTTCTTTATCAGTTTTTGGAAAGATGGTCGCTGGATTGATGACGTGTCACTAGCAACATGATTACTGTCCTTGAGAGAGAAAAAACTGAGTGAACAAATATCATGATTTGCATTTTTTAGTAGAAATTTGGAATAAAATCTGACTAAGTTCTATATACTATCCTCCTTTTATGCATATGAAAAATAAATACCAACGAAGACAAACCCCATGTTACTAAAGTGAATTGAAAAGCAATCAACATTTAAATTCAAGTTGCTTCTAGGAGCAAGGTGGGTATCCCAGTCCAAAACTTTTCCTTTGAAAAAACTGGGTAAAAGAAATGAGTGTCTGGGCAGGTACTCTATAAATCTAGTTCTTCAGCTGGGGAGGTGCAAATGTTTGCTGTCCCAATAATCCGGATTACCCGCTCGTCCTGAAGATGGAGGGCTGGAATCAAATCTGTCCCATTCTAGCCTGAAAACATGCGCACACTCACTTATTTTCATCTCCATGGACTTCTCCAGCCGATCCACCCTCTCGGAGAGCTTGCCCAACATGGAGCGCAGGAACCCGATCTCCTGGTCCTTCTGATGTATGGTCATCTGGAGCTCGCGGATCTTTTCATCGGAGGCAGAGAGGAAGTCCTTGATGCTGTCGTAGGCGCACTGACCCTGGGATAGGTGTGCTTCCACCTGAAGGGTTATTCAATTGGATAGACAGAAGGAATGAATGAATGATGAAAGAGGAAAGATGGAGGAACTGCACAACATGCAAGCCTTCAGGCAATTCTCTGCACTCTACCGTCTACACGTAATTCAAATTGTGTCATTATTCAAAAAGGAAATATACAAGGAAAGAAAATTGTACAAGGAGTGATTGATGAGGGTGGATTAAACATGACATAGTCACACAAACTTGAATCTTCAACACATTCTACATCCAAAGAGATAAGATAAAGATGTGGAAAGATATAAACTGTCAACTCTTTTTAGGAAATTATGCAAACTATTGTATTACAAGAATGTGCACCTTTAATTTTTTTAGTTCGCAAATGTGGGATCATTCAAATAGAGAGATATAAGGAATGATTTCTGGAGAGGGAATAAACAAGTAGGCTAATGAAAATGGAATGAAAAAATATCCTTCATCAAATGCTGAACACTCTTGAAAAAGTACCATTAGGCAGTTTGGGTATCCACCTATATGGCCGTCGACCCTGAACCCAACGATATGACTAAGCCTAAACTTATCCCTGAACTTACAGTGTAAATGTAACCTCAGGCTTACATCAAATCCCTATCCTATCCCTGTATCTTTAATGATATTAGGCCTGGAGGAAATGTCAAAGAAGCGAATGTTCTATCCTTGTATGCTTACCTGCTCCTGTGTGCCTACAAAGTGGCAGCCATACCGCTGATGATCACATTTACAAAGGTTGCAATTCACTAGGTGTGACTCCAGATTCTACAGAAACAAAAGACAACAAAGATATAGAAGTATTAAAGTACACATATAAATGTACACATACTGTATGTACGTGTATGTTCTATCATAATGGTTATTCTTTTAAGAATGAATCACATGTACAATGTTTAATGGTAATGGCTGGCATCCTCCTGTTATCAAATATGGACTCAATCTCTCCATCTCTTCTTTAACTCATTATAAAATAAATAATATCATTACTTCTTTCTTCCTATTCATCTTTTCTCCCCCCCCCCCTCCATCCAGATGGCAGAGTTTTCTTTTCTTATAATGCTTACATGCAAAAGGTCACATCATATGAAACATAAAAGGAAGAAGGTAACCATATAGAACTTACATAAAAATAATCCATCCTGAGAATTGACTGACATCAACTTGGTAACGACTCCCTCTACCCAACTCTTACAAAACTTTACGCCATGCTGAGGTTAGAAGTGTGTACGTCTATCAATTACTGGAGCG
This sequence comes from Mesocentrotus franciscanus, assembly GCA_037976565.1. Taxonomy (NCBI): domain Eukaryota; kingdom Metazoa; phylum Echinodermata; class Echinoidea; order Camarodonta; family Strongylocentrotidae; genus Mesocentrotus; species Mesocentrotus franciscanus. Next base: position 26,670,387 of record CP137673.1, read on the forward strand.
AATTCAAGCAGTGCTCTCTTGATTTCAGGGTCAATAGACTACTAGGCTTATACCAAGGAGGGGCCGTATGCATTTAGTTTCTTACCATCTTTAGCACGAGCGGACAATCCGGATTATTGGGGCAGCGAACGGTTGCATAGCCACACTGTGACTCATGCTCTCTGTGGACAAGAGAAGGGAAACAACAGCAACATGATAAAAACAAAACTCAACCCAAATACGAGGCATTTGTAACGGGAGATAAAGGCCGGAATCAACGCAACACATGCGGGAACATGTGGGCTTAGGAGGGGCTTGCGAGAGACCACACCCTGATCGAGCGAGGTCAGAGGGGCTTTGGCGGTATTGTTTTCATAAGCATGCAATCTCCTAACGAAGACAGAAGGGTCTTTGGTAGTCATGGAGTTGATGAAAAGCGATCATCAAGATAATTGTTCTTGACTCCTACCAGGTAAAGAAATTAATTTTGATTAAGTGTTATAAAAGACCATACATTTCTTTCAACACTACCCACACTGCTGTAGAAACTTGTATGCATCAGTGTTTCCACATCTATTCATTCTCATCAAATTCTATGTTAAAATATCCATTGACAATTGTGTCAAATCCAAATTTATTGATTTACGTGAATGTGTAAACATTATAATTTTTACATATACATACATACAAAGTTTGCAAAAACTCTTTCAAATATTTCAGATCAAAGAAAAAAGGAATAAAAATGAAGAGGGGATAAAAAGATGAAGCCTGAAATAAATTGATAGGGAGAGGGGTGGGCAGAGAGAGAGAGAGAGAGAGAGAGAAGAGAGCAATGAGAGAGACAGAGACAGAGACAGAAAGGGAAAAAAACATTAAAAAGTATATAGTTTGATATCCGAAATGGGATAAATATCTACTTCATATAAAAACAGAGAAAATCGTCCAAAGCCTCAGACTATTAAACGTGGAAAGATTAATTAGCGCATATTTCCCCCCAAAAAAACTTTCATGTGAGTCTTTTCAAAACCCAAAATGAATTTTAATCCCCGTCTCTTTAAGACACCCCATAATACCCCCACTGATGTGAAGCTCTGTCTGCAAGCTCATCTATATTTACTTCATCGGAGCTTAATCCCACGTGAGACGATTTGAGCAATGGGAAGAGGATAAAATAAATTCAGAAAATTAAGAATAGATCTAGAAGGATTTGGTAATACCAATTTCCTAGGCATGGAGTCCCTATCAATCATGGTTTAAGACGTCTCAAACTCGGGTTTCTCAGCGAGTGTGAGAAGCGATTTCCTGTTGCTCAAAAAAAAAAGTAGCATGAACCTCTTCAAATGGTGGGGGGTGGGAACTTAAGCTTATTTGTTGGTGAAAGTGTGGGATAGGAAGGAGAGAAAGTGACTATGTTGGCGGAGGTCTGGTAGTATATATATATATATATATATATGGACTTTTCCAGACTTGGGGAGAGATGGAAAAGTGGGGTGATAGTCTGGGAATATGAAGTGGAGGAGAGAGAGAGGGAGAAGAGGGTATTAGCTGGCGAAACTTTGAAAGTCTGGGAGTCGGGACCCTTATAGACTTAACAAGATGTTCATAGGGGGTTTGGTGAAGTCTGGGAGTTAGGAAGTTGGGGAGAGGGCAGGGAAAGCAGAATGTACTAGCTGGTAAAAATCCAGTGCTATGGACATCCCAAACTGCGGGGAGATGTAAAAGTGAGAGAATATCACTGGAGCTCAAGAAAGTCTGGATGTAGATAGGGATAGGACGAGAGGAGTAGGAGGTGAGGAATATTGTATAGATGAAATCTTTAAAATGGGGATAGAGAGAAAAGAAAGGTTTTAGATAATGAGAGCGAGGGAAAGGTAGAAAAGAAACCAAGAGAACATTCACAAATGGATGTCAAATAAATGTCAGCCACAAAAAATTAAAAATTAAAATCTTAAAAATCTGGGGAAAAACAACAACAAACCAATATCAAAACCAAACATTTGCCAACAAATGCTCTAACTTCCAACAAGTAATTAGTAAACAAGTGATTTTATAAAAGGAGGGTTTTAACATCAATGAAAAGAATTCTACTTACTTTCTTTCACTATATCTGATGGTAAATGGGCACCCTTCTGGATCTACTTCATAATCTCCCAGGTTGATCTGACTTGGTTTACAGCCATACTTGCAATGGATAAACAACTCCCCTACTTGCTCGTTCACAGCGATGTTGTTCACGACCACAGCTAGCTGCATGGTATCTACAGGGCACTTCTCTGTAATTTACCAACAAAATACATGTCAGGTTCATAAAAAAAAAAAATTAAAAAAAAGTTCCACACAAAGATTTTAACAAAGTAATTAACAGCATATTTCTTCATGTGTACTGTGCGTCAAATCATTAAAAACATGAAGACATACAAAACAATAGTCCAGGTTTTTTTTTGTATGTTTTCAAACTCCTCCACACGGGCAATGCCTTACAAACAATGACGTCAATTAACATGTAATATGTGTATTCTAACTTCATGTAGGTTAGAATTGTTGGTTCTTAGTTCTGTCAAATGCTATATATATAAATGTAACATTACAATTAACTAGAGAAAGTATGTGCCCCAAAGTTTACAAGGAGTGGTCAAAAAACAAAACTTTAAAATTGTCATTTTGAAGGGGGAAAAAATTGTATCTTTACATTGGGTATACACTATCCTCCACAGGAACAAACATTACAAAGTGCATGTATTAACATGCTTTTTGTTTCGGGAAGAAAATAATAACCATTCTCAGTCAAAACATCATGATCAGAGCCATATGCTATATCAATGAAATTATTGGAGGGATGTGCTGCCAAAGCAAAAAGATATCTATAGGTGAAAACATTTAAAAATATTTGATACATTCATTCATTTCCTACAAATTCTTAAAACAAGAGGAACTTACCAAACTGTCTTGATGTCACACACTTCCTGCAATAGGTATGCTGCAAAGAATGAGGAAAAATGAAATAAAATGTATACATTAATGTGAAAATGTAATACTTCAAAATGGTTGGATATGATATATATATGATCTGAAATGTAAATTTGCCCATCTAAACTTTAATAAGACAGATTTTGGATTTAAAAACACATAATTTGTTACCTTTTAAAATGAATAATAATAATTTATAATCAATTTCTGGTTGTCATGGATGAAAATGATTTTTAAACTAGATGGAACTTCAACTGCGCGCAGTCGAAAAATGCCTCCGCCATAGAGCAATTTTACAAACCAAAATGGAAGCAATTTTTAAAATTCAAGTTTGATTGTAATCCATCTGTTGGTTCTAATGATAACGATCACGAGCTATTTTAGGATACATAATGAGCCCTGTGACCTTTGACCTCGTGACCCCAATTCTAATCAGTTCATTGACTCTGCAAGATACATACATGACCCAAGTTTGGCGGTAATCCATCAATCGGTTCTTGAGATAACGTGATCACAAGCTATTTTGCATACATAATGAGCCCTGTGACCTTTGACCTCGTGACCCCAAAATCTGATCAGTTCATTAGCTCTGCAAGATACATACAGGACCCAAGTTTGGCGGTAATCCATCAATCGGTTGAGATAACACGATCACGAGCTATTTTTGCATACATAATGGACCCTGTGACCTTTGACCTCGTGACCCCAAAATCTAATCAGTTCATTAGCTCTGCAAGATACATACATGACCTGAGTTTGGCGGTAATCCATCAATTGGTTCTTGAGATAACGCGATCACGAGGCGGGCGCGCACGTATATGCGCACGGACTGACAACCAGAAAACATAATTCCCGGCTACTTTGTAGCGGAGGCATAAAAGTAACCATGTATTGCCATTATAAAGAATTAAAGCTCGTTTTCATTTGATTTTTTTTTAAAGAATGACATGCGCTGCATATGAAATTCAATTGTCAGTGCCTTTTGCTTTTTCTCATGAACTGTGTACCCATAAGACATTGAGTGATTTCAAGTACGGTGTTCGGTGTTGGTGTTGGTGTTGAGAGCATGGAAAGGCTGCTAAACCGAGCTCCAACACCGACGGTCAGTTTAGAAGGACGATACCGATCGCGTTATCGATAGCTCAACACCAGCCTCAACACCGAGTGACGTCATACTCTACAGGCGAAAAGTCTTGCAATAAAAGCATAATCCTTTCAGAAATTCCATTAAAATTACATCATATCGAATATCAAATGTAAAGTCATATTAAACGAGCTGAAGACATGGAATTTCACAAGTTGACCTCTGTGACCCTTGACCTACATGCTCCAAAATCTAAACAGATCGTCTTCCTATGGTGATACATACTATCATTAAGTTTGAAGTGAAAATTCTCCAGTGGTTCTTGAGATATCGCGATAACGATCTCAATGTATGGAATTTCATAAGTTGACCTCTGTGACCCTTGACCTTTGACCTACGTGCTCCAAAATCTAATCAGATTGTCTTCCTATGGTGATACACACTATCATTAAGTTTGAAGTTTAAATCTCCAGTGGTTCTTGAGATATTATGATAACAATCTCAATGTATGGAATTTCATAAGTTGACCTCTGTGACCCTTGACCTTTGGCCTACGTGCTCCAAAATCTAATCAGATCGTCTTCCTATGGTGATACATACTATCCTTAAGTTTGAAGTTTTTACATCTCCAGTGGTTCTTGAGATATCATGATAACAATCTCAATGTATGGAATTTCATAAGTTGACCTCTATGACCCTTGACCTTTGACCTACGTGCTCCAAAATATAATCAGATTGTTTTCCTATAGTGATACACACTATCACTAAGTTTGAAGTTTAAATCTCCAGTGGTTCTTGAGATATCATGATAACAATCTCAATGTATGGAATTTCATAAGTTGACCTCTGTGACCCTTGACCTTTGACATACGTGCTCCAAAATCTAATCAGATCGTCTTCCTATGGTGATACATACTATCCTTAAGTTTGAAGTTTAAATCTCAAATGGTTCTTGAGATATCGCTAACAAACTCAATACAAGGAATTTCATAAGTTGACCTCTGTGACCTGTGACCTTTGACCTACGTACTCCAAAATCTAATCAGATCGTCTTCCTATGGTGATAAATACTATTCCCGAGTCTTAAGTTTAAATCTTAAATGGTTCTTGAGATATTGTGATAACGGTCAAACGGGACGGACGTACGGACGGACGTACGGACGTACGGACGTACGGACGGACAACCCGAAAACATGATGCCTCCGGCACCACCTTCGGTGGCGGAGGCATAAAAAGAAGAAGATATGATGATGTATGAATAACAAACCAAAAATTAACAGATATTTCATTAGGTACACTGCAGAAGGCAAATTTGCCAACCTTTTAACCTAGGATCGGCACTGACGCAACAGAATCTAATAAAGTGTTTGGCTATCAACGATTAAACAGCTACATTGATTTTTACTGTGGAAATGGGAAATGAAAAGGACCCTGTGGCATTGAAAAAAATGGTGATGACAGTTAAGGGAGGACCTTCAATGTTCATGAAAAAGGAAGGGTGGTTTCAAACAATGAGATGACAAAGAAATCTTCAGACTGCATGAGACATTGGTGTTCGTGCAAATTGCAAAACATAAGTTTGATATCGATATCCAACTGGAAATTTGTAGCCTCTGGCCAGCAATTAAATTAATCCACACGTACATCCAAGCTCCAGGATGCTGGCTACGTCTATGTCTCAAAAAACAAAGTGTAACATTGGGAATAAAACACTCCACATCGATTAAGGAGAGAAGGTATTAAACAAATGAGGAATAGGACCTCGAGGCAACAAACAGTCCCTGAAAACTGCTGATGGTTATGATTAACCAAGCTATAAACATATCACTTATAGCTCATTGCCCAGAAGATATTAAGTCTGAATGCTGAAGGCTACAGGCACCAAACGCCTTACACAAAGTGAAGGAAATAAACAGAAATGATGTAAAAACATGTAAAGATCAGGAAGGAAACAATGAATCAATCAATAAAACTCTCCAATCCAATTGACACTTTGTAAATGATGAGATCAGAAAAGTTGAAAATAAAACAAAAAATAATGTTCATGTCTTTCATGTTACTGGCAGCGCCCGACCGCAGCATAGTCATTAGAGTATCACTTGTATCCAGACTGCTGTGTTGGTGACTTTTCCCATTACGTCAGACAAAATACAACATTGTCTTTCTTCCAAACATTTCTTGAATCTTCTCCCCAATGAATTCTAGATGTATTTTTACAGCTATGACATCATTGTGATGCAATATATGCCCCCACTTAAAGGTAAAGACCAGTTTTGGAAACGCCCCTCTCTCAAAAAAATGGAATGGAAGCTCTCATTACCAATCATGTGAAAGAATATGTTTTGACTAATACGTGATGATACAAATTTTGCCGGGAAAGTCGGGAACCGCCTACTCATTGATATATTTGGTAAATTAATATATCTATTGGGACCAAATAGATATCGCGCACGTGGTCGCGTAGTCCCATATACATCTTTCTGTGTACAGTGCTTCTAACTTTACCAAGACTGGGCCAAATTTCTTATCATTTTGATGATTCCAGAACCTTGCAGTACACACCAATACTTATATGCTAGATGATCAACCTTTTCTGATCGATTTCACAACGTTTCTTTCACAATGCAATCGCATGACCAGAACTGGTCTTTCTCTTTAAACACAATAAAAGTCACTATGGATTGAAATCTTTATTTCAGAACTGTAACTACTCTCTAGTCTCTCCCTCTTCTATCATTTTTTTCTTCAATATATACAGGTCAAAAGTCCATCCCTATTCAATACAAATACAACAATACTTTGTAATACAAATCAACAAATCTTTATACTTTAGCAATACCTAACACTACTTTCTACCCCTTTCTCTTTATGTCCTCTTTATTTAAAATTGTCTCCGGAACAGGGAATATTACTCATTCTATTTGATATTTCCCCCAAACAGCAGTTACATTTTAGTACTGATACATGATTTTACAATCATCTTTCATCACGCTACCAAGTTGGACACACTTTAAAAGAATAATGGGGCATATAGAACCAACAAAATTTTTTTTCTTCTGATTTATACTATGTACCATAAAATCAACCCACAGCCAAGACTAAATCTAAATATTATGTGCTCTGTGATAAAAACCTTCTTGTTTCTTAAATTCTGTTTTCTCTTTGAAACTTGTTACTTCCACAAATCCAATATCAATCATTTCAATTATCATTTTACCTTTGAAAAATCAAATTGTTGTCCATAAAAAAGTCAATATTTTTAATAATATTTTTGATGTTTCCTCTCCTTATGTCACTGGTAACAGGTTTAGAACAAAGGCTTAAAAGAGCTACCTCACATATTTAAGTTGACATAAATGTCTGTTAATAGAACAGTTACAGGGTGCAGCCCTACTTCAAATTTTCGATACAAGAATCGGTGCCTGAATTAAATTGTCAAAAAGTTTGTGTGGAAAATTGTGCCTTTATGACACCATGGAAATTCAACTGGTCCTTTCAGTTAATTTGAAGGCTAAATGAACAGTTCTCTGGATATAGCCTTTATACTAAATCTTCATCAATGTTAGATCCCACTTTAAGATACCAGTCTTTCTAGTTTTTGATATTAATTAACTCTTAAAACAACAACCCTTATTTCTAATAAAAACAATTATGATCTCATATCCTTCCTCCTTGTATATACTCAAGATGACAGATTTTAAAAACTGATGAATAAAACACAATCAAATTTTGGACATCTACCTTGTGGAAAAGGCAATTATAAAACCAAAAAGTAACGTGCATCACATCCATAAGAAAATGAAAAAAGGTCCTGAGCATTCCTTGAATTGAACATTGTATCTAGAACATGAGCTGAATATTAAATTTCCTTTCATCTATTGTGCATTTTTCCTCCTGTCAACTTCAATTAAATTCTCGTGCTAAATACACATTTCCCAGCTCATAACGAGCCTCTTTTTTCACTTTCTTTCGACACTTTTACAAAACAATGCTACACATATGGCTATTGTTTGCACGTAATGACGGCACATACAATGAGACATATCTCTCTGGAGATAGCGATAAAGTTTATTTGCTGCCATCATATTCTGTTATCCAGTTTAAACCAAATCAAAAGTCTTTCACACCCCAGCTTGCATTACAGTTACAGTATCCCCAGGAGATACAGAATTCTAGGAGATGTACATTTATGTCTTCGACGGAAGTGGGTGTGAGACTTGGATGTTTGCTAAAAAAGTCTTAGATAAGATAAAATATATTCATCAGGGCCTCTTACATCTGAGTTTTCATGACCAAAAACAAAAACAAAAACAAAAACAGAGACACATCTGAAAGATAATTTTTAATCGCATCTGTCTCGCATGAGAAGGCTTCATCTGATGTTTATCAAAACCCAGGTCAGGAAAGACTTTTTTCAACAAAACCAAACAAAAAAGAAAAGACTGTGAAAGACATTTGGGGAGTTGCCTATTAAAAATGTTGCCAGAGTTTGCAATTTTTTTTCTTTTTCGAACTTGAAATAAGAGGCTGGTTTCTTCCTCTAACCCAAATTTTAGACACGCAATTAAAAAAAAAACATGTCGGTAATCCCCTTTCAAAATCTTGATCACCCTCCCCTTGAGCACAACCACCCATAAAGTTACAGATTATCAGAGCAGGATATATTTGGAAGGTACAAGATCATGGGATGATCTTTACGGGATTAAAGAGGTGGTCAAGTGTTTAAACCCATGCCCAACATATCAACTTCTGACCCAAATAGATTCAAACTGCTTCCTCTCTCTCCATACACTTTTTTCTCTCTTTCTCCCTCCTCAATATCTCGTTAGTCCTTCATCCCCTCATCCTTTTACTTCCTTTCCCTGTCTATGTGTCTATCATGTTTTTTCCTTCCTCCCTCCCTCCCTCTCGAGCTCTTTCTTCCTTCTTTTTTCTGTCTCTCTCTCTCTCTCTCTCTCTATCTCTCCCTCTAGGCCTTTATTCATTTTTCCTTCTTCCTAGTTTTGTTTATCCCTCTCCCACCTCTCTTTCTTATTCCTCCTCTCTCCATCTATGGATGTCAATTTCTATCTACTCTCTTTCTAAGCCTCTCCTTTCCCCATTCTCAATCTCCCCTTATACCTTTCCTCTTTCCCCCTTTTCCCTTTCCCCCTCTCTCCCTCTCTCCATCTCTCTCTGTATGGCCCCTTCTCTCTCTATGCCTTTATCTTTATCCCTCCTCCCTATCTCTGTGCATCCCTCTCCCCTATCTCTGTATATCCCTCTCCCCTCTCTTTCTTATTCCTCTTCTTTCTATCTCTCTCTGTCTGTCCCTCTCTTTCCTTCTCTCTCTTTCTCGGCCTCAGGCAGCGTAATCTGAACTTGATGGTTGTAACAAGCGACATGAACATGTTGCCAAGATCGCTTACAGGCTGAAAATTGACTCTCCGTTTCTGTGGTCAGTCTCACCTGCCTTCCCACAAATCATTAGTGAAACAGAGTACTTCCTCTCCAGAAAAACAATGCCCGCTAAGAATAGACTGGCGTCAATGACTGGTGCGACGCTCCACATCAAAGTGCATTTGAGGGTAAATTTGGCCCAAGAGGGAGAAAAGCCCGCCGTATTCGTGACGAGAAATATGTTTGAGGTTAAAGAGGTTAAAAATCTTGAATAAGAATTCATCTATATTGGTCACAATGAGCAACAACAGGCATATAAATGTTTTTCTCTTTCATGGCGAAAGGGCTGACTTGCGTGATCGATCATTACACCAATTTACTCAATTGGGACTGAAGAACCTTGTGTGTTATAATTTCATTCCAACTTTGAGAAACCACAATTTACATCCGTGCTCTCCCCTCAAGAAGTTAACCTTGACTTTATAATGAAACAGTTCATAGGTTTTTGCTCGCTCATTGCGCTAGAAAGCAGATTTCACATGAGTTCAAGTCATATTAACATTACAGAAAGCCTGCCAATACATACATCAATATTAAAAACATTGAAGAAATCATTATTTGAATATATGGGAGAAAGTTTAATCCGACAAGGAATTTTTATAAGGAGAATGAAGAGAAAGATTGTTTCTAATACTTATAACCAAAGTCATATTCTAATATCTACTGTACATTATGCATTTATAAGTACATTTGGAATAAAATTAAATGATAAAATTGTACAAGTTGAAGGAAAAAAATTAGATCATATCTCTATGAGCCCAAAAGAACTGAGACAGCATTTCCTACGTATGAAGCCTATATATTCCCTTTTAAAGAAAGTAGAAATAGCCTTTTGGGACTGTAGGTCATTTCAAGTTCTTTCACTATTTGATTTTTCCACACATACAGCACGTTTATACATTGCTTGTGCATGTGCAGACATGTGAATGTGTTTGGCAGAGGAATATAAATCTGAATTGAATTACTGTTTATAGGATATAGAATTTCAAGGAAATCAGACTTATAAACATATATAATCCTGCCACTTCCTCTGCAGTGAGATCTATGAAGAACACTTTTTAGCAGGATAGAGAGCGTAAAACCATGAGCCCCCTCTGGCTGGGACATCCTGAAGGCTCTGACTAACTTTCAGGGGCTATTATCTCGGAACCTCTGCTTCAAGAGTTGCGGGATCATCAGATGTGGCCATTTTTTTCAACAATATATTTTCATATCTATTTCGTTTATTGCCAAAATTTCAGATACATTCAGTATAGATACATTTGGAAAAGAAGCCAACAAATGGCTAAAGCTAGTCAAAGCTGACCCCGAACAATAATGATAATATTGATTTATCATAAAGCTTTGTTGTTCCTTGCATTGTATGCATGGAATTTGTAAAAAAGTGAATGAGGACACAAATTAGAAAGCGATAGTACACAATTTCTCTTCCCCCAGAAAAAAGCAAACTCTAAATATACTTCATTCATGGTAAGTGAAAGAACCAGCATGATTTTTTTGTTTAATGTTTGGAAAAAAATACGTCCACTATTTGTCCCTATTTACCTGAGTGAATTACCCTACCCTGGTAATTCATCTTTGACAACGGTACCGTCTTTCAGAGTTGCAAATTGTGAATTCTCCAACTTGTTCTTGTAACTTTCAAAATATTCTTGGGCTTTCATCAAATTTGTTCCAGCTAAATTTCTTATAAAACCCCTTCTCTTTTGAATACTCTTAATCATGTTCCAGTTGATCATCTCAGTGTTGTAAAGAGATGAAGGCAATACCACCAATGATACCTTCAAATATCATCTTTTCTGAGCCAAAAGGGCATTAAAACTATGTGTCGACATAAACAAGTCAACACACTTCTGGCTCTTAACAGATGATATATTCTTGAATGACTACATTTACTGTAAAATATGTTATTATAATGGGAAAGAAAATAAGGAATGAAGATACTTACCCCACACTGAGTGATGACTGGGTCTTGGAAGACCGATCGGCAGAGCAGACAGTAGAGGGTTCTATTGGGTTGCTCCACAAATACAAGGGCCTCAATCTACAGAGGAGAGGGAATGGATGGATGGATGCAGAAGGTAATAAGAGATCAATGAGTGAAGAAGAGATTGAAACAAGAAGTGGACAGGAGGGGGTAGAAAACAAAGATGGCAGAAAAGAGGAAATGAGAGGATAAAATATTGACAAAATTAGGAATTCAAGTTTAAGACGAAAGAAAGAAGGGTCAAGAGAAGGTTAAAGAAGGGTCAAGAGAAGGTTAAAGAAGAAGAAAAAAAGGTGGCAATGAAAAATCAAGAAGAAAGGGGGAATAGGAGAGAAGGGAGAAAGGGAGGGAGAAACAAAGGGAAAGGAAAATTCAATTAGGCATACCCTGTTTTGAGTTATCATAATTACATCAATTTGATCAAGAAAAGACAAGAAAAAAAAACATCAATTACCATATTTATCAAACAAACTGAAAAACTAGCTACAAAGAACAACATGCTTTGTGGTCAATATTAACAAAATCAATGAAAATGGTTAGAAAAACATAACAATCAGAAATATGTACAACTTTAAAGTAAATAAACACATACAGTGTACTAAAATTCAAGATATTTTTAAAAGAGAAGAATTTTGCTAATTAAAATGATATTTTTCAAGGATTTCAACATAATATGCAACAATATAAAAGAGCAATTATGGTCATAACATATAGATGTAATCTCCAACAACAATGATAGGAAGAACGTAAACAATCAAAGAGGAACAATTAACAGGCACAAAAGACTCATAGTCAAAATCGAGGCAAACTGTTGGAGGATGCATAAACATACAAGTATAAGAAATTTTGAGATGATTTCTAGGCACAAAGACTACAAATCAAACATTCCCACAAAAGTCTACAACTACGAACACCAATGCATGCTAGGTCCAAGATGGCCACCATTTCACAATTGGTTACCTCATCCTCTTGCGGACTGGTCATTCTTTGAGGTTTGGGTGGTGCTTGTGCTATGGCAGAATGGTTCAAAGAAAACTTCCCAAAGCTAAGGGGGGTCGACATCTGCTTGGGTTTTCCTCGCTATTTCCCCATTGTGACATAAGAGAATGAAATGAATGCAGACATTTTACCATGAGAATGAGACCAAGAAAACTGTTTTGTCCATTCCAAACTGGGTTCCAGGGGCATACAATCCATGTTTACACGATCTCACATCAATAAGTTCTTGGTCCAACATGAGAATTCCTAGTCCTCAGAGCGATCTACATTTTTGACTTGTGCCAAAACTTTGGATGTGGCAAAGTTTTCTCAAAGCTACCATACCTCTTATACCTTTCCTTTATATCTAGATGTCTACTTCTTTTTAAGCATCAGCCACATGTACTGTTTTAATAAAATAACATTATTTCAACTACTTCTCTCCATCATAAAAATCTCAAAAGACACAAGGAACTCCGATGTCATTCAGATCAAGCAGCAATATGTCCACACATTTTCCCTTTCCTGCCAAAGTGCATTTGGAATTCACACATCCATGACTGAAAAGCTAGTGAAAACTCTTTTGAGAATGAGAAAAATAAACTAAGCAGTTGGCTTCCTTCTTCAGCTAGGCTCCATGTCTGAATTAACAGCACGATTGATTGAATTTTCCCACCACAACTAACATAAAGAAAATTTGACTTTAGGTGGAAGTTACTCACTAAATCACTACACGTTTCATTCAGCCCCTAGAAAACGGGAAGGGACGGGAAAGGAAGGGAAGGGGAGGGGGGCTGGAAGAGGAAAGCGACAATCTGACGTAGCTTTACAGCGTCTCACCCAATTCCAAAGAGGGAAGGAGGGGAGGGAAATGGTGGTGGTTTCTCCTAAATTGACGAAAATTGGGGTAGGTAACTGATTGCCTGATGACAAAATTTGTGGTGAAAAGGGAAAGTTCTGAAGCTGCACATGTGCAGTGTTGGGTATGAGTAAAGGGTGTTAGAATACGATTTGTCAGGCAGGGAAGGAAGGATGAATTTTATTACCTTTAAATTAAATGGATTAGTTCCAAAGCTACAAAACACAAATCTCTTTTTCATGATGTCGATGAAAACTTGTATTCCATCAGAAAATTACAGCATGAATAGAAATTTTAAAAAGTAAAACTTTTTCTATCACCCCAAAATATTAGGGCGCTTAAACTATCAACTTTTTTTTCTCTCTATCAATATCTTGATCAAAACCATTTGTTATAAATACATAACTAGGAACTTTGTAAAGAAAGAAGAGAAAAGAGAGATTCAAATGTTTATCCAAAAGCAGAAAGGATATGGTTGTCAGTAGCAACCACATTTACTATAGAATTAAAATCATACACGCATTGAAAACTATTTGTGGTGGTAGTTTGAAAAGTCGTAGTTGCTCATGGGAATAAAAAAAGAACAAGTCCAAGTAGCAATAGTTCATGTAGTAGTAGGAATAGTATGGCAGAGCTGTAGACAAGAATATAACATACTGTAGTATTAGTATTAAAAATCTACTTACTGCACTGTCCATATCCTCATTGTAAGAGGCACTGGAGGAGCTTCTGTTTTTAAAAGTAGGTGAGGGTGGGGCCAATGAGTTGTTATCTCCACTGAAATTAATGCTACCTGTAAGATAAAAGAATAAAAAGGAACAAAATATGAGAGGTATTATTTCTTTCAAGTTTCATAGTCCAAAATAAAAGAGTGTTTGATACAAACATGTACATGTTTAATACAGTATCTCCTTGGAGTCTGCCAAGTTTCAAGAAAATTACATTCCCTCCAAAGGAAACAGAATATACAGTATTCAACAAAAGTGAGTACACCCTTTTGAAAAACAATGAATATTCCAATGTAGCTCATTATTGTGCTATACTGTACACTGTAGTGAATATGTTTAAGGCTTGTGATTTTAATACAGCATTGTTGAAAGTTACATAAAAATATTCAAATTTTGTACTCAGTTTCGTTATGAAATATGAATCGAATGAGTAAATGAGAGAACAAATAAATGGATAAATATAATGAAATTTTCAGCAATTGTGTTCATATTAATTACAGTGATCTTCACAAAGAATTGAGGAAATAACTAAAAAATTGGTATTGTTTGAGAAATAACCCATTTGTTGAAAAATAACAAATTGGCCTTTAAACACAAGCTACTGATAAAAAGAAACAATCCTTTCATTTGAAATCACAATGAAAAATAATAACACTGAGAAAGAAATATCTCCAAGCAGACATGTACATGTTGACACTAGTGTACGTACAGTTATCATCAACAACTACACTTCCTTTGTTTCAGCTCACATTACAGAATTTAAAATCCCAAATAAATTAATCTATTATATTATACTATACTAATAATATTTAGTAGTTCAATCTATATAAATCAGTATATAGAAAGAAAGAAAGAAAAAATCACAATATAATTCTATTTTAGGGTTTCAACTACTTGCCTCACTAACAAACCAAACTATAAGCAAACAAAATTGCATTTGTTTTAATAATTACATATATTTACATTTAATAAAAATGATAGTTGGGATAACAAAGCATAATATTTGTGTAGTATCTTGTCATATGCACAATAAGAAGAATGTATGAGAAGTACAAACCACAAGAAAAGATTCAAAGACCAAATCAGAGTACGGAGCAAACTGTAGGATAATAACTGATATTTCCCACAACTGAACACAAAGTGAACATCAGCAACAACACTGTCTCAACACATTAAAAAGCCATTAATCTACTTACACTAGACACTGCTGTCTCACTTACTCTTGATCACACAAACAACAATAAATCCATCAATCCTCGTTCATCACTGCTAATTAAAACTTAAATATCCAAATCCAAAATTCCTTCCACTTCCACCCCTATTACGACGGGACCACATAATCATAAATGTATTGCTATCTTCATCATCATCATTGCTTGGGGTACGATTAATGTTTCGTCTACTTCGGCAAAAGTTTTCTTGGCTCCCATCCAGAAGAACACGCATTCGCCTGCCAAGGGGATTCGCTTGAAGAGGGGGTTACAAGTTGATACATGTATCAAGTACATGGCTCGGTGCAGATGCTGGCGAGTGTGTGGGTGTGGGTGAGTGCGAGGGTGTGTTTACATCAAAACATGTGTATACAGGTTCCTCCTGTACAATGAACACCCGGGTGGTTTGTGAGTGTGTGTGAGTGTGTGAGCATGTGTTTGTGTGTGTGTGTCAGAAGCAATAGGTCACCATTTAGGGCTAAATGAACTCAT
Organism: Mesocentrotus franciscanus; assembly: GCA_037976565.1. Taxonomy (NCBI): domain Eukaryota; kingdom Metazoa; phylum Echinodermata; class Echinoidea; order Camarodonta; family Strongylocentrotidae; genus Mesocentrotus; species Mesocentrotus franciscanus. Next base: position 26,686,111 of record CP137673.1, read on the forward strand.
GTAGCCGAGAAAAGAGCGAGCACCAATTGAGGATTTACAACAGGAAAACCGATATTAGCGGAGAAAGACCCCAAAATCAGCTGCCATCGACGAAAGGCCAAACTGCAGAAAGAGGGTGCTATTAAAAGCTGGCAACTTCTGAAACTCCTTTGGATTATGCTCATCATATGTCTCAATCAAGCTGTTAGCATGAAAACAAGCTTTCATTACTGATAGTGGAAATTGCACCACACAAATGTTGCAAGAATACTAACAAATTTCCTAATAAATTAATATCTACTTGAGATCTGTACATTTGTTTCTCTAGATTTCTTACAGATATCTAAGAATTTCCTAGGGGACGACCTTTGATAGGTCAGATTGGTCTTGCTTATTCCTCCATATTTGGACACTGTACTGCTACTATTTGAATGAGTGAATAAACTGAAAATTAAAAGTTGAAAATCAATCTCACTACCACATACATGTACATGTACATATCATTTCCTGAGAGCCAGAAGGGTGTATTGAAAACGTACATGAGTTAATGCCCTTCTGGCTCCAAACAGACAATTTTTAAGATGTGCAATAGAATCAAATTGAAGCATACAAGGAAATACCTGCTTACTTCAGGGCCCATATTCATAAAACCTTACTAAGCAGCCTAGTTGTCAACTAATCACATAGGCTATAGTCAGAGGTGCCACAGGGAAGTTTTAAACAAATCCTAAAATGACATTCAAATATTGAGAAATATCAAAAGCGAAATGAGCATAGTGAATAGTAACAGTAATCAAAGCCCGACTTTTTAAGCACTTTAAATGATCTTTTGGTCAGATTTTCAAGATATTTCAATTATGTACATGTATTTTCTGATGTTCATTCCCCCCCCCCCACTGAACTTTTCAAAATCCTGAAGATTGGCATCACTGTATAGCTCATAGTTAATTGACAACTAGGTATAGTAAGGTTTTATGATTATAGGCCTAGATGTCTGCCCTGAAAGCAAAAGACAGGCCATAAAAGTGTGTTACTGCTTTTCAAAAGAATTTTTGAAAACAAATTGTATAAACTAAAGGAGAAATGACTATGACAAAAATAATAATGGACTGTTCAGCAAAATATCATTATCACACATTTTAGTTGATTAGTTTTCATTTATGATATTCTATGTAAAAAGTTGATTATTTGGGGTATGTTGTAGATCTAAAAAATTCTGGAGCTCTTTAAAAAAAAATCACTCTCAGCTTGCATACAGTATGCTGGTTTTGCTGCAAACAGTACATCAAGAAGGACAGTGATTGGCAATAAAGGTAACATAATTCCTTGTAATCCCCTTTTCTCATTTCTTGCCAATGAAGAATCATCACATGGCTACAACACCTACAGTAGTACACACAATCCCCATGGATGCACACACACACAAATAGGAGGTTGGATGATGGAACAAAGGGGTGTGGTCATTGTTGTGATGTCATATGATTGGCAGGGATGATCCCTATATCCTGAGCGTGCCACCCCCTCCACTCCGAAACCCTTGCTCAGCAATTATTGAGGTAATCTAATGAAACATAGGCATGCAAGGTGACGAATGTGGGGGCACCCTTGCATTTTTGGAAATTAGATAATGGGCAAGTAATGCTTGTGAGCAAGCGAAGGTATGCATCATTTCAAGAAAAAAGATATACGGTAACATGAAGGTAACTAGTAACTACTTTAGAAAAGTCAGTCTGAGCCAATTTCAATGGCCTTGTACGTTACCTTTTGAAACGTGCAAACATTACAATGACATAGTACATAATGATTTCTATGGGACATACAATAGGGTATTGAAATGACCCTTGAGTTGATTTTTTTCCAAAGTAGTTCTGATTGTGTTATATACATACTTTAATAATCACTTTTATTACAAAAATAAGCTTCACAAAAACTGAATGACTCCATACTTTAACTTCTTAGTAAGAAGGCATTTTATGGACAAAGTTCAAAACAAGAAATTCATGCTATCATTAGAATGGTTGTTTATATTTTGGGTCATGGTGGCAGGTGGCTTTTAAAGGGATTGGGTGTCACTGCCTAATACTGTTTTCACACTGGCAAAATTTTGCTTAACCCCGTACTATAGGTGGGGCTAAAGGGGGGTCTTAGCCCCACCTATAGTCCGGGGTTAAGCTTATTCCACTTTCTTTTCACACTGGCAAATGTTGCTTAACCCCGTACTATAGGTGGGGTTAAAGGGGGTTTAGCCCTACCTATAGTCGGGGTTAAGCTTATTCCACTTTCTTTCACACTGGCAAAATTTGCTTAACCCCGGACTATAGGTGGGGTTAAAGGGGGGTCTTAGCCTTACCTATAGTCCGGGGTTAAGCTTATTCCACTTTCTGTTCAGACACGTTTTTACCAAAGTGGGCTAGCCTCACCTATAGTACGGGGTTAGCTGGCCCTGCAAAATAGCAAGGCTAACCCCGCAATTGTGGTGCTAACTCCGCAATTGCGGTGCCAAGCAAAATGAATGAGAACAGAAACGAAAAATAGTCCGGGACTATGCAGTGGAGCGAATTAATGAATATTCACGCTATGGCTAGTAAGGGGCTAACGAATTGCAGTGAGAAAAGCCAAAAAAGTTAGTACGGGTTAAGGATAGTACAGGGCTAAGCAAAGTACGGGGTTAAGCAAAACAAGTGTGAAAAGAGTATAAGATTCTAAACAAAATCCTGGATTTAGCTCATGCTGCAATCATAATTATAAACCTTTAGGTCAGTCAGGAATCCCATAACTTTTACAAGCCTGCCTGATTATCAAGATATTTATGATTGGAATCGAAATTTCAAAAACCGTTTTCCCAACGGTTTTTATAACACCACAGTCTATTGGGGAAAATGAGTAAGGTAAAACCGGTCACTCAAAGATTTTTACTTTTTTGAGGCACATCATGATCATTTTGAAGCACAATTTTTTTAGGGCTTCAACATTACACCATATCACAGAGACTGATAACACGAAGGGCCATGCATCTCAGATTTGTAAAACTTGAAACATTGTTAAACGATGCCTTTAAAGAGTGAAATGCTCTTATTCCAGAACTACTGTTTGAGTGTAACTACATGGAGGAATTCAACCAAATCAAATCAATTTCAAAGGTAGCCCAGTTTTGAAAAATATAGAATATCATATTTTTGTTTTCTTTACAAGTTTCTTGTGATATTTCCTGGGAATCACTGAAGTTATATAAAAAAAAAAACTATTACATCTACATGGTTAAATCAAACTTACAAGGCCCCTAAAATGTTTTGTATCTTGGTATATAATGTAGATCTTATTTACTTTCTCACTGTGCCAGGAAGGAAATCATTTAATTAATCATTTAATCAGCTACTTAATCAACTGCTTGGTCAGTTTATAATCTAAAACTATAAATGTATCTCATACAAGGTTAATAGTCTGGCAGTAATACAAATGATTTCCAATAACATGTCCTTCCAAGAAGAATTCAACTGCAGTACGAACATACATAGGGTCAGAGCAGTCAGAATAAACAAAGAAAGAATGACTCTTCTATTTTGCAATGAAAATTTTAATTAATTCTAATTAGAGTCAAAAGTACTGTGCTCTTTGCCAATTACCATTATAAGACGACAGTAAATATATGGATGAAATTGTTGGATTTCTCTTCTTTTTTAAAATGATGATCGACAGAAAATTAAATTAATTTTAAACACTGCCTAACTGCATCTTGTCCACATATCCCTAGGGATGAGATGCTCTACCAGTACCCTAAACAAAAACAAAATCACAAATTATTCTCTCTTAATACAACTTCCTTCTCAAACTCATTGTTTGGGTACTGAAATATGTTAATGTTAATGTATTTTTGCTTTTGAGATGAATATGAATTGAATCCTAAGCACTGCCTTGTACTACAGATAAGAAATTTAGCCTCCAGTATTAACAACTAACAAATAAAGCAGTCATACAGATTAGCACCCCGCAGTTTTAAATGTCTTGGGTACAATTATCAATGAACTTTCTGTCCTGTGCCCCTGTTTGCTTGCATTTAATTCACTGGGTAAAGATCAAGCAGCAAGAGACTAATTAGGCAATACAATCAATTCCTTCCCCTCAATTATAGCTCTACATGATACATGTGACGGAGAAAAGTACAGAACACTTTTTCAAGATAACAAAGCAAAGTTCATTTAACTTCCGCAGCAAGCGGCTTGACTTTGAGAACTTTTTAATCTTTTCTTTTACTTATTCATGCTAGTCTTAAAAATAGAAGTATGAAATAAGCACACATCTAGATTATAGTCAGTAATATTATAGACTAGTGGATAACTAAACAGGGTTCTTCCTTTCTTTAACTTTCTTTGGACTGCCACCTATGACATTTTATGAACATTGATATGTCTATAAAGCCCCATACATGTAGTTCTAATACTTAAATAATGTGTGAATGTAAAAAAATAAACTATCTTGAACCTTTATAATCTTTGCAATTTGCTTATGAATTAAACCTTTCATGAGGTTTTAACTCGAGGGCTTTATGTTTTTATTATTCATGTTCTAACACATGTAATTTTACGATGAACATGATCGCAATAACTATCAAGAAATCGATTCAAGGGTAATTTGAATAGCCCTTTGTAATGCCTATAGAAATCGGGTTCAGATTATGATTATGCAATAAGCCTTTGTTATGTGTGCATATTTCATCAGGTGACACATTTTCATTGAAATTACCTTAAGTTGAGTTTTTGAAAGTGTTTGCAATCGTTTTCCTGAAATAAGACTATACTGGTAGGAACTCAAAATATTTACTTCTACAATAAACAATGAATGATTTCATTTTTTCCTGCATGGGGGGTGTTTCCAACATGATGGAGATGAACTTTCCGCAAACCCCGAGCCTTTCCTGAACAAATTCTGTCTTACGCCACAGCTAACCTTGGTGAACAGCGGGAGGTTAGAATTCATTAGAGATACACAGGAGCACCACATGTTGTTTTTGACTTCCATCTACCTGTGGTCCCCTTGCTATTCTTCAAATGAAGGATCTCAATTAGGATCCAGGGGATATTTTCCGCAAAATGCAGAGGGAATTATGACAAATGAAGCGAGCAACAGAGAATAAGTTGCCCTTTTCTATTGGAGTGTTAAAAGAAAGAAAGAAAGAAGAGAATTGAGAAGGATATTAGTGAGGGGGCAGTACTCCAGCCATGTGACCAAGCTGTGAGCGGAGGGAGGCCTGACATCATAAGAAATCTATATTTTTCTCCATAGCAACAGGTCATAAGTCTGTCCAACGTGCCCTTTCTTTCCCCGGAAATTGACAGTAAAAAGCACATTGCCAGTCTAAATGATATCTTTCACTTTTGCTCTCTATCCCCCGTTCTTTTCTCCTCATCCCTTTCATTCCTTTCCATCCCTTTCTTTCATTTGAATTTCTCTCCTTCTTCTTTTGAAATTACAGAGGGTCCAACATTAAATTTTGTATAATGCCAATGAACATCCTTTTTACATGTAAACCCACAAGTACCATTTTTTTTATCCGAGATCTTCTTTATGGAGGTGAATACACCTGGGCCCTGTCTTATAAAGAGTTGATATTAATCACAACATATCTGCGATTGATATCAGTCGCAACTATGTACATGAGAGATAGGAGACTGCAAACTTGCGATTGATTGGAGGACTTACGATTGATTTGGATCAATCTCAACTCTTTATAAGACGTGGCCCAGATCTAATGCCCTTTTTGCTCAAAATGAGTTCAGGCAAAGTTGTAAGTAGTGCTGTAAGTCAGGCGCCATGTTCGGGTTCGGTTCTGTTCGGCAGAGTTCGGCAATTTTTTACCTGAACTTGGTTCGATTCGGGGTTCGGTAATATAATAGCAAGCAGCCTAATAGCTACGGTGGTCGGCGCTGGGCGGGCCGGGCGGGCGGGCCCGACCAGCACGGAGGACTTCTGCCCCACTCCTGATGAAAAACACTGCTTCCGACGGCACGTATATCACATAAAAAAAACTGCTTTAAACATAACTATTTTAGTACTTACATTCATATTTCCGTTTTTAATCGTGTTTTATTTGCAGTTTTACAAGAATCATGTTTTCAATTTGAAAATAAATGATATTTTTTAAAGATTTGCCGAGACGGTTGTTGTCTAATGTTACGAGTCATGAAAGCTGCCATCTTGAATTTACCGATGTATACGTTATAATACACAGAGATAGCAGCCCAGGCTCGTTCGATTGCCGTTATTATAAATGTTTATTTTTAATGGGGTAAATAATAAAATTCCTAATTTTCCTGAATAAATAAATTAGAATACTATAATATGTATTTATTTCGTTATTAAGATGGTAAATTTGTCCGATATTACTTCAATTATTTTTTTAAATTTTTGTATTGTTTGGGTTTGAGCCGAACTTGTTTTGATCAGTGCCTAATAGGCACGTGTATTCTAGCTTGTTTATAGCTTGCGATCGCGACGTTGCAGAGGTCAGGATTTGGGATTTAAATGGCGTCAGTGAAGTCGCGCCCACGACTGGAGAGGCATGAATCACAAAGGAGGAAAATGGGAAAAAGTAAATATAGAATGAGCAATCATGACATGAAAATTAGGTATAAAATGACAAGTTAATTAGCCTGCAAAAACGTTTAAAAATTTTCTGCCGAACATCCGAACCAGGCCTTTGTGTTTGGTTCGGTTCGGCTCGGTTCGGAAGTGCCATGTTCGGCGAACTTCCGTTCGGTTCAGCGGTTCGGCTACAGCACTAGTTGTAAGCCCCCTTTTCATTTGTCAAATGAAAAAAATAGTCTTTCTTTATATAGGAGCTGCAGGATGAGATAAAAATCTCCATACTCCTAAAGACTTAACACCCTTGTTTCGTATCACATGTTATTAATCTGGTAAGTATTCTCCTTGGAATTACGCATATTAATTCAAAACCGTCATTAGACTGGAGTGTCTCCAGTCTTTCTAGTGACTTCACACTTTAATCAAAGCCTTCACAAAGATTATAATTTCTCATCTTTCATCTTGGGGGAAAGAATACAATTTGTTGACAGAGCCGGGACAAGTGATTTCACAAGAGACATGAAACTACATCCAACTCATGAGTTGTTATCATGTTGCAAATGCTGCCTTTATTAAACCAAAATGTCCTGCTCTCAAAGTTTCTCAAGCCAGACTAAAATATCAAGATAAAAGCCCCAAAACACAAGCTTTGTGAAAACATTTCTTTCTCAGGGAATATAGGTATCAACAATTTTGAGATTTTATAAAGGAAATTTAATTTTTGTAGGGTCTCTTTTTACAAAAAATAAAAATACACAGCTAGTGGTGTATAAACTTTGAGGGCTCAATGCCAATAAAATATTCAACTTGTTTATTTCTTACTAAAAATATTAAATAATGCTTTAATTTTGGGATCTACTGGTAAATAATTGGATTTTGTTTCTTGGTTTCAACCGCTTTGATCTAGACTACAACCTTCACTTGCAATTTTCTAAAAGTGATTTGAAAAAAAAAATTGAATTTGAATTTGTATACAGGTAACAATTTTACTTGGTAAGATTCAGTAGGCAAGGCACATTAATACACATTTGGGATAATTTAAATGACCACTACAAGAAAACATTCCCTCTGTGTGAAGCCCTAAATTAACCAGGGTAAAAGAGCAGATGACCCTCTAAAATAAAGAATAAACAAAATTAATCATTTCATTGTTTAAAAGTGAAAGCAATACCTCTTTGTGTTTTAGAATAATGGTGTATTTAAACGTCCTTTCACTTATTAAACAGTCATGAACAATCGGGTGGGGCAGTATTCAAAGTTAAAGATAAAGTTGAGTTCTGGTCATGCGATTGCATTGTGAAAGAAACGGTGGGGAATCGATCAGAAAAGGTTGATCATCTAGCATATAAGTATTGGTGAGTACTGCAAGGTTCTGGAATCATCAAAATGATAAGAAATTTGGCCCAGTCTTGGTAAAGTTACAAGCACTGCACACAGAAAGATTTATATGGGACTACACGAACATGTGGCATAAAAATCTGTCCCGATTATTATGCTGTTACATGCCATATTTAGAATATTCAGGCATTTGAAGAGCCATGCTTTTCAGGGAACATCTTTTATCTGATGTTCTTCCACACTTGCATAATAACAATGATAACGCTCACAAATTATTTTTCACCTCTTCCCAGAACTCAACCTTCTCTTTAACAACAAGGTCATTATTAAGCTAACATGTAGCCGAATCAAATGATTCTGTGTCCTATTTCAAAACATACAATGATCTGCTACATTTTTAGGGGGAAATGTAAATGAATCTTTATAAATATATCTGATTTTTATGAATGCCATTATTCAAAGACACAAAAGTGAGGCAAACCTGTTTTAGTACCTAGTGGCATTCTGGGCAAGGTATATATGGAATTTATAGCTTACAACATTCCCATAGTCGTGTTCTTGATGATGACTATGAACTGATATTAATAACACAATTTAAAAATTCACCCTGCCCCAAATTGGGTGGGGCAGCTAATTCATTGCATCCCAAACCTGTCTTTACACCTGCTCATGTGTACACCCAGCGACTGCTCTCAACAGGGTACATGTAAATACCATGAAATCGATAAAGGTCGGGTAGAACCTAGTGATTTACCCACATTACCCCCTTCTTTACAAGTTTTCAAGGTAATAAAATTATTACATTTAAAATTCCAAGTGTCAAATGTGGGGTCTTGATCCTTCATTTCAATGTAAATTTAGCTTGGACCAAATTGCATTGGAACAGCCTTTTAATATGACAATGTACATGTAGGTACACATATCTATTTCAGAAAGAACTAAAGGGCTAATTTAGACAAAATTTGTTGTACAACATATTCGTCTCTTCAGAGCCACAAGGGATTAACTCTCTGTGAAAGTACATGAGTTAGTGCCTTCTGGCTCCAAGCAGACAATACACATTCTTGGGCTGGAATCACGGCCCATTATCCAGTATATAATGTTAATTATCCAATGTTATTATTCCTATGAAGAACATCTTAGGAGCAATGTTATATGAGGACTGCTCTTGGAATACATATTACATAACCTTGAATTCATAAATCACAGGAATTTTCAATGCAACATAACTAACTAAAGCACGTAGATTAAAAAAAAAAAAAAACAATACAACAAACATATAGCCACTATCAGCTTGATTACTGGACTTAACCCTCATGCACAATGTTTGCACCATCTCCTATCCCTGAGGAGTGTTCCTATATGATCTCCACTCATGCAAAATATGCAAGCATGCCAATGGCAATTTGCACTTTGGCTTTCTGCAATCCTCACAGGCCCCCATACTCTCCTGGGTAGAGAATGGCTAATGCTGATTAATGTCTTGGCACAGGACCTCGGTGCCGCACCTGGGTCGCAAACTCGGACAGGCTGATCCATAGTCAAGCCACAAATCCTCTAGACCATATATCCTTCTGATAGAAATTAAACTGCTTGTACAGAAAAATAGTCTATTCAGACTTCACACTGTTTCCTGGATTTAGCTCATGCTGCAATGATAATTATAAAACCTTTAGGTCAGTCAGGAACCCCATGACTTTTACAAGCCGATTGCCTGTCTGATTATCAAGATATTTATGATTGGAAATCGAAACCAAATTTTGCGTTTTCCAAACGGTTTTCATAACACTACAGTCTATTGGGGAAAACGAGTATGGTAAAACCGGTCACTCAAAGATTTTTACTTTTTTGAGGCACTTCTTGATCATTTTGAAGCGCGATTTTTTTTTAGGGCTTCAATATCACACCATATCACAGACACCGATAACACGTAGAGCCGTGCATCTCAGATTTAACATTGTTAAACGATGCCTTTAAAGTTAAAAGATGAGGACTATACATATTTAACTAATGTACGTTTGGAGTCTGGACACAATTCATACATCTCATATCACATTTCCATTTCTTTGAGGTCCTAATCTAAACAGGAACTTAGAGCTGTGAAAAGGGGGGATGTCCTGGGGCGTAGTTTAATAGCAGAAGGTGAGGGGACTTCAGTGAAAAATGGGGACACTTTCGTGTGTTCATGACAAGGAAAATGGAAGAATGACTAGGAATAAATGAGACCTGACAGATCCAGGATTCAGGAATTCAAACATTTGTTACCCGGAGGAAGTTCAAGTGTTAATAATCAATATCAACGATAGGGAGTAGAATGGCTATTATTTACAAGATAATAGAGAGTAGACCAGAGCTGAAGATGGCCGGAAGAGGGAGTTTATTTTGGAAACATGTGTGCTGGACATTGTGCCTCATCAATTTCCTTCTCTCTCACTTTTTTTGAAGAAATCTTTAATCATGGGGTCATAGAAACTGTGACCATTTCCAAGAAGGAAACAAATTCTGCTGATCTATAAAAAAATCAAATCTTGTATAACTGCGAACAATGATAGAATTCAACGTAATTGTACAACAACTTTACAAGTTGCTTCATAGTATGAATGTTTCTTCATTTTATGATTGATAAATGTTATCCCTGCTATTGTTGGCCAACCTCTTTCCTTCCCTAGATATCCTATCCTCAAATTATGCCAGAAATAATAGTGCCTTTCACAGCATTTTCATGTTTAATATACATAGATTAAACCACTTATTTCATCTCTCAAAATCATGTGATCCCTTTAAAACTAATGTTACATATTTGCAGCAGGAAATCTTGATCAGGAAAGACATCATTCTGCAAGCTAGCACATACACATTGTATTTCATTACAAATTCAATGGCACTTCAGCAAAGTCTATTTGAGCAAAATTAGCTATACGGGGTGTCTCTAAAAAAATGAAACAAAATTTCGATTGGCAATATCTTAAAAATCATTTAATCATCCTTTATGAAAATTTATAGGTGATATTGTAGTAGTATTTCTTACACTTTGTGTGAATTCCACAAAGATTTAGGATAAAACTACAAAGTTATGGATGTCTTTGTAAGACGTAGCATTTTTAAATGTTACAAAGATAGTGCATTGAATAATAGTTGCCTACAACTTTAAATAGTCCAAACTCTGCATTACAAGAAACAAGGGTTGATACGTGGGAAGTCCAAGGTACTTGAGTGATTTTGTAAAACATAATGTTATCGAGTATCAAGGAATTAAGAACATAATGACCCTTGAAGCTACAGTTTTCATTGATATATGGGTCTGATCCCAGCTAATAATGTAGAGCTATCAACTTCTACCATCACAAGGTATACTGAAATCTTAGATGTGGTCAGCAACATATCAGACAAAATAGCTTTGACTTCACCATCATTTTATACCTACAAACTCTGTCCCCTTAGTGTTTCATCCTCCTATTGAAGTCAGTAAAATAAGAATTGTCAGTTACCCTCTTGGAGAAAACAAGTGGAAATTTGCGTGCTTACAAGCTGATGTGGTTATTGGTGATAAGGCAAGTGTCAAAGGTATTAGGACTTGACGTGAGCCTCTGCTGGCTAGTTGTCCTCCCCCTCTGGATTGCTGGGAGACCGGTGGAAAGTACACTGATGGGTCCCAGAGAGGGGGGAAGCTGTCACTACCCTCAAATCAACGCCCCCATTGCCCCCACCCTTGACTTTTGCGGAGATCTGTTATTGAGGAGCTAAGCTAGTTTACGCATGCAGACTTATTTAAAAATCGATCAACCAACCTAAGTAAAAACAGGGATGACTGAAAAAGAAATATTGACTGGTAGCATACTGAAAGTATACTTGCTATAGTAATGACAATGTAAATCCAAAACTGAACCTATAATGTCCACTAATGATTCAATCAATTATATTTTATTTGAGGGTAAATTGTTTTCAGATATACCTTTAAGCTCCTGCTAACTTCATAACAAATGGCAAAACAGCTCTTCAAGAAAATAAAAAAGTAAGATTATGAATAATTAACTTTGGGGTTGTATAATGTCAAAATTTAAAAAACAAAACAAAAAAACATTTTTTTTTTCTTCTTCATGGCATTAAGAAAATCCTAGTTTGGTTTCTAAAACTAAAGCAAGTGTGTGGGTATAGTGGAGGGAGGGTTGTTTACCCAGTTTGGCAATGGAGGAGGGGGCTGTCATCATAAATAACTCCAAATTTTGTTTCAATCTTTGCTCAAACTTTTATCTCTTTCAAGGGATTGTCAGGAAAATCCTAACCATGCAACCTGTCATTTTTGGCAACTCTAGGTGCTAAATTTTTCATCAGATTCAGATCTTCTAAGAGACACTCTATTGAAGAACGTGTCACAGGAGTTGGAACACACGCCTACAAGAGTTAGGCTACATGAGTGGCCTACAAGTACAGTACTGACTAGCCTACAAAAAGTGGCTCACTGACATAACAGTAAAGGTTATATCAAGGAACCTTTATTTTATCAAGTCACTAACAAGCCAATTTTCTGCGTTTACACGAAAATCAACTATCAACCATCATTAGCCCATAATGCTAATCGGCACAAATATGTATTTGCTGACTGACTAGCCAACATATCGATTGCATTGTAATATGTTATGTAAAGAAGCATATTCTAGATAAGGTTGCTATACATCTGTAGGCTGGTCAGTATATAGTATACTGATCACATCCAGCTTTACATACATTCTGTCTCCATTGGAAATTATCCCACAACATATCGATACTTGGAATCAACTTATTTCATCTAAACCTTTAACTATTCTATTAAACCCAAACATATGCAGTTGTGTAATCTAATCCAAATATATTCTTCCAAAGCGTTCTAATGCAATTACCTCCAAATTAGGTTACGCTGGAATTCAACCTTGAACATCTCAAAATGAATAACATCTAACCAGGCACCTTAATAAATTTCGACACTGGGTAATCATTTCCTATTAGAGAAATGACCAACACATAGGGGCAGCATCTGCACCCACTTAAGGTGTTTATTGACAAAAGCCTGGCCAGAAATCAGCCAAAGGTTGAGAAGAAGGAAAACAATTTGTATACGGATAAAACAAGTCTTTGAAGAAGTTTATTAAAGAAAAAAGGGGATATCGGGTTACACTGCGAAGCCAACATGAATCAGATTCACGATAAGATAGGCGATGAGTGAAGGGGGAAAATGACTGTCATTCAAACATCAAGTTAGTCCATTATTCATCCAGGGTTCTACAGCCCGCCCGATGGCAGATCTGATTTTCAAGAGCATGTACGTGACTGACATACATGCAGCTTGTGTCCTCAGAGAACCTTTTGTCCCCATTAACGCAATGATGATGATGAGGATGGAGAATTAGGCTACAACATGCTTTCACAGAGCAATGTACCACATTTTTTTCTTCTGTGAGTTGTTGGAAATGAATACATATTTTACTTTTGTACAATTGAGCAGGTTAAATAAAACATGAACGTGGGACCCAGGGGCCAGTTTCTCGAAACCATCTTATGTCTAGATATCAGTTTTGGAACGCTTGCTATAGGATTAGCACACATTCAAGTGGGATGTCCACAAACTTAGACTTACCACGATATCAGGAAGAATCAGGATGGCCCTTGAAGTCTTAGGCCATAAGCAATATTCAAGCAAGTACTTTCACTTTTGTAAATTCAACGGTTGCTATATGAATGTATTTTTGACAATAAACAAGATCAATTCAAATCAAGTATTCAGCTTCAGTTCTGATCGTCTCATCTAAAACCTTGGATAAGGTACTGACTTGCATACTGCCAAGGTATTGCTTGGTTTTAATATTTACTTAATACAGTCAAACCTGATTTAGAGACCACCTGTATAGAAAGACCACTGGTCTACAAAGACCACATTTTATGTTTCCCTTGAAAATGGTTTGTCATTGAAACATGTACTAAAGGTACCTGTACATAAAGACCACCTGCCTATAAAGACCACTTTTCTTGTCTCCTTTGGGTGGTCTTTATAGACAGGTTTCCATGCCTACATTGTTTTAATAAATGAGCTTACCTCCTGAGAGTGGTATGTTGATTGGTGTTGTCAAGGCAATCGTTGAAGCATTTGATGGTGAAGCCACACTGAGAGAATTCTGTAATATTCAGGAAAAAATGAAAATGAAGATGACACTTCAGAAAATAATAACAGATCATGAATAAAATATTATAAAACATTTTTGGTGCTTTTGGTATGAAATGTGATAGTAAAGCGAGTTTCTTGTTGGTTGTCAATCCGAGTGGTTTAAAATCCTAAATGATGCAAATAATTGTAAATTCATATTGCACAATTTCTATACAGATATACTCACTGTAACAAAAAGCTAAACAAAAACAAAAACTCCCCAAAACACACAGAGAAATGACATCAATATTCATTAGGAACATATAGGGGTATTCCATCAACATAAGGTAAACCAAATTACAAACTATCCATCACAAATACATCTTGTGCCAATGGAAATCTACACAGAGATATGCAGGAATTGTTGCGTAAGAACTCTTATTAAAGTGCAGTGAATAACTGTAAAATTATTCACTCTTCCTGTTTACATAGCAGTCTTCCCTAAATGACATAAGAATCGACCACTCTCTTGTATTGTGCAATACATCCCACTTGAAAGACGTAGTGTACAGATTCCTTGAAACATCTTCAAACATGGACGCAGCAAAGGTTGCAATTCTTGACCACTTGTCAATGCAACACACTTATTTCAATCAATTACTTCCACAACTTTCATCCCCATCATGGGTTTATGAACGAGGGTGGTTTAATTGAAGGAAATCATGACTTAACAGGGATTTCTTGCTTGACCACATGGTTAATGGCAGATCTTGGCTCGGACTTGCAGGATTAAATTGGTATTATAAGCTTTCATTTAGTCAGGAGGGAAATGGTCATAGGTTCATTACTTGTCATCTTCTTATGCTCTGGTGTCCACTGCTCTAGGCTTTACCCTGTCCAAGGTATTCGGCTAGGGTTACGGTTGCAATTGGTTTTGACGTTACAGCTTGCAATAGCACTAATTTTTACCGACATGATATATTTATCAGATTTATGCAATCTAATTTCATGCTCTGCAAGGCTAAATCAATTCTAAACATTAAATAAAGTGTAATCTATTTTTGTGACCATTTGTCTATAATGACCACAATTCTTGTCTCCCTTGGAATGGCATTTCTCATTGAAACAATCCTTGAGGGAAACCTGTATATAAAGGAGGGAAACCTGTATATAAAGACCACCTGCCTATTAAGATTACGCTGTGTCTCCATCGATGGAGAGGTCTTACTATACAAGTTTGACTGTACATTAAATTTCCAATATTTTTTTTCTTTCTTCTAAACAATGGCTAGAAAAAGCAGTAATAAACATGTTCCTTTCCTCAGAGAATTTCATCTCTCATGACACATAGCTGTATGGTTATCTTTATTTTCAGACAAATGATTGTTTAATAGCAGTGTTTCCCATTCACAAAGCTGCCCTAATCCTCACAAACCGACGAATGCCCTGAAACCATTCCTTTGAAAATGTTCCTCTATCCCTATTAAACACATCTCACATTCGACCTACATCGGTAGTTGGCTTGTAAGCACGTATTCTACAGGACTAATTTTTAACAGTAATATTTAATTGGTACAGCTTGATGTATTTCCTTTACAGAATTCAACTGCTTGAGGTGTTTTTCTATTCAATTTTTCTTCACAAGAGATAATCAGGTTTTCTTTAAAGCCTGTCTGCACTCTGCACTAGTTTGGCCAGGAGGGATTAGACCTACCAGCTTAGTCACTGACAGGTGGTTATCTCATAAACTCAGCTCTCAATTAACATAAGAAAAAGAGGATCATGGGGGACCAACGGGCACCGCTTAGGCATTGTTTTCTGTATAGAGGGAGCAAGTAGCTACAAGTAGTGCAGTGGGGCTTTGAGGGACTGGTTTCATTCAATGTAATTTTCTCAATTTTCGCAAAACTATTAAAGGAGCATGGAGTGGGAATTATTACCAGTCAATTCAAATAACATTGTGAATACTATGACTGAACAATAAACAATAAAAATAAACATTTTATGTGATTTCACTCAAACTTCTTTCTTTACTCAATGTCCCATTTTCATTCAAGAGTCCCCTTTTTCAAATTCTTTTGTATATCTCCAATTCAATAACCTTTGAAGAGTTTTTGACTTATACTTGATGGTTTGAGCAAAATATACATGTAGAATTATCCCTATGCTTTATGTAATGTGACATTTAGCATTTAGCAATAACAGGAGAAGTGCTAGGGGCCTTTCCCTACGTGTTAATTCTAATCTTCACATTTTGGCCACTTCCCGACCATCTTTCCCACTGATTTAGTTCCAACACTTCCAAACTCTCATCAGTTTTGTACTGGAAAGAGTTTATGCTGATAAGGAGTCATATCTTATCCTGTTGCTCTAGAGTTCTGTGGTTTGTGTCTATTTTAAGGATCATTATCTACCGGTATCATGTTTTTGTACATCAGAACGCTAAATTTGACGTATCTTGATGACATCATCATAGGACTGACACAATCAGCCATGCAAGCCATCTCTCCTTTCTGACCCACAGGGCTTTCGATCTGTTGTCAATTCAGAAACAGATTTCTTTCTTGTGACCACAATTTTAAAAAGTGCTATATTTGGAAGAAGATAACCATCTGAGGAAAAACTAAATACTCTAGAATATACTCAATATCACATTTGCATGAAAACATGAAGTAGTAACAACAATATGACTCAAGATTAGTCTCTACTATCATTGTCATCTTTACATTAAGTTGTTGACTACCGACTTCTTTCATTCCCCATAGGCTTAATGCAGGAACAACCTGATTCTCAGAGGCAAAGGGTTAATACTGTTCATTTTGTAGCTTTGTTTATCTTTGTCTGTTACTAGGGGTAAGCTAATAGTTCTGTTTGGACTAGACCTTGGCGCAAGTGAAACTAGATCTTGGAGAGTCAGTTACTAGGTCTCCTGACATTCAATCTGGAAATTTGAACCGAAGCAAGCAGATATGGTCATTGTGAGCGTAGACAGGGGTTGTAGGGGCACAACGTCACTACATCCATGTTAACCAATTGACTGCTAATACTGGTAGAGTTCAAAGCCTTAACAAAATTGTTTAATGAAAGTGGATTCATCTAAAATTATGGCTAGGACTAACTGTCCGCATATGGATCAATCAATACAATATCCACTCCTTATAGGAGAGGCTGATACAGTGTAATTATAGAATAGAAAGGTGACCAACTTGGCTCACAAACACAGTTCCAGCCCTTACTGTTATTTCTCTTTTTTCTAATTAGAAAAAAATCTCTGAATGCTGGAGGGCAGTGTCCCTGTGTAGTATCTGTCTATTTAAGGTAAATACAATAGTGCTAAACAATTAGGACAGTAGCGGCAGTATATCTGTTCAACAACACCACCAAGATAGTTTCTCTAAACTGTGATCATGGCCTCATATCTGTAATGGCCAATGGCCAGTTCAACTGTTTCATTGAGGTAGTCTCTATACACAGTCGCAGGGTTCACTGACCTGTTCTTTTGGGGAGGAACTCCGAGAGCTGTTAACGCTGAGGCCTCGCACCTCCTCTTCTAGTTCGTTCCCAGAATCCACCGACGAGGTCGCCATCTTGAAAGACGTGTAGGCACTGCATGGAAGATAAAGAACAGAGACATGAAAGGTTGATTTCGATTTCAAATGGCTCATATATAACGAGACACAGATAGATCCTCTGAATGAGTTTTGGAATGTCTCCATCTGTATTTGGATATATAGTTGTTTAATGCAAAGGTCATCTGGGCAATAACTACACAGTACACACCCACACACAATGACAGACAAACAGATTAAACACACACACACTTAAACACACACACACACACACACACCCTCACCCACACAATTCAACAACTGAAAAATATGATAGTCAATTATGGAGCGCCAAGAGTGTCAAAGCTGACAGACATGAGCGCTGTACAAGAACTCACTATTATTATCAATTTATACAAATGTCTAACAGCATCGATTTCTTTTCCATACAATGTCAATGTTTCATAAAACTTGTTATCTATAACAAATGCTAAATTTCTATGACAAATTTGCTCACAGCCAATCAGATGCCGTGATTTCAGTAGCTTATAACAGTAGCTTGTAACTTGTTATTGATATCAAGTTTTATGAAATAGGGTCCTGATCCGCAGAAGATGTGGACTTGTTAGCTAAAAGTAAAAAAAAGAATAGGAAAGGAAAAAAGCGAAGAGAAGAGAAAATGAAATAAGAAATGAAAATGCACATGAAAAAATTGCCACCATTGGAATGTGATTATCTCATCAATCACAAACACAACCTCCTTAAAAAAATTCAAAAAATTGCAATGGATAGGAAACTATACCCTAAATGTTCCATAATATTTAGACAATAGAGCATAATACATTTCTAAGAGACTAAAAATAGTTTTGAAAGGCTATCTTAAATAAGACAATTGGAGCAGGAGACAAGGGGGGGGGGGGCAGAGATGTTATCTCCTAATTTTGACAGAGGGATCAGGGGTATTTATAAAGGATTGTGAAATATGGGGAAAGAAGTGTGACATAACAAGGTAGAACCTGGGCAAAGGCACATGACAAGCAGGATAAAGAATAAATGAAGAGAAAGAAGCAGAGGAAATCAAACAAGGACACATCCACAACATTGCGCGACACCTTCGATATGTTCCAAGGGATGTTTCAAGAACAGACGGAATGCAAAAGAATGTTGATTGGTTGTGACAAGGAGGTGTGAAATTAATTATAAAAGACAGGAAAGGTAAGGTGAGAAAAAACAGGATTGGGATTTGGGAATAATGATTGATTAGATTCAATATTGCTCTCTTGTGAAAGGTGTTTGGGGATACAAGGCTATAACATGGGGGAGATGGAAATCATCACCAGATGAATGCTTAATTGAGCAGTACAGGTAGTCTTCAGAGACCAAAGACAAGACAAGGATGGTCCGAGGATAGGGTGGGTGGAAAGGTTGTGTCTTGATGCTACCTTTAAAGAGCAACATAGAGTATCGCAACATTGAAGACATCTGTAATCAATCAAAGTGAGACAAATACAATTGAAATTGAAAATCTTCAAATTGATCATTCTGAGTCATTGTTGTAGTCATTGTGTCTAAGGACACCTTGGATGCTAAGAAAGACATTTTGACACCTGTGCTAGCCATTAAGTATCATAATATGGGTATTGTAGAAATTTGTACTTTACACATACATGTACATAAATGTATCTCATACATGTATATCTTTACATTGGAGTGAAAGTGATTGAATAATATATAAAATTTAATTATATTCAAGTAGTTCATATAACCACAGATGGCTATATATCTTAGACTATTAATATAGAAGAGCCTTATCAAATATACAAAGAACCATACTAAAGATATCCTGGCAATAAAGGATGTGCATAATTCAATTAAGACATTTCTATTGACTAAAATATATAAAATTTACTCAAAAGATGTAAAATTATTTCCTTTTATGAGATGCCTTTGATCTGCACAAAGGTCTTATCACCAGCAGACAATCTTGTGATTCCAGAGCCAAGATGCTCTTAATTCAGACATTAATCGCAAAATACAAAAGCCATTGAAAGTCCCCCGTGGCCCAGGTACGTTGACTGATGCAATTTAGTCCAAGAAATATCATGGGGAAAGTTATGTGAGTGAGGGTTCGCTGATAGATCTCAAGTCTACGGCTCGTACCCGGGGGACGTTTGGCAGGAGGAGATGTAAAGTTGTGAGGAGTTGGTGTTAAATGTAAAATAATGATGTCTTTGGAACGATGGGTCATTCCTGGTTTTGCTCCGCCTTGGGGAAAGGTCAGAAGGAAGATGGAGTATTTTAAGAGGATCAACGGGATGAGAGATGAAGTGAGAGATGATGATGAGAGATGTCCAAATATAAAGTCAGATCATGAAATATTCTAAAGTGCATTAGATGTCTCAAAATATACTTCTCTCCTTATATCAATCTTGGATTATTTAGGACTCTCTCTAGGCAACAACAAATCAAAACAGCCAAATATCTGACAGGTTTAAATGAAATAAAATAAAGTGACTCAAACATAGGAAAATTATAAAATGAGCGCTTTTGTAAAAGGATTTTAACTGTTCATATTTTCAGTTAAGTCCTTGAATACTGCAAGCATCTAAATCGGTATATTAGAGCACCTTGCATTTTGTAAATGAGTGCTATAAATATGTCTAATGGTATTTTTATCATTAATATTATTTATCATAAGTATGATTGTCATTTTTTTTTATTGATAGTATTATTATGGTCAAAATGCTGTTTGATAAGCAGGTGGGCAAGGTATCCTACCGTGACGGACTAGAAATTCACTCGAAAAGCGGAATCTGTAAACACCTCCCGATTTCATCAACATCTGACTTGAAAAGCTGAATAAAAATAAAAGTCTGATAAACAGATAGCAGGACAATGTCTTCCATAAGAAAAATGACATCTCCATATTCCTTCGCAGAACTGACGACATGTCAAGTCTTTGGCATGCTCCTTGAAAACACTGAAAATCACAAGGTCAAATCAATTAGGAGACAGGTAAAATCTTGCTTTCAAGATAGTTTGAACTTTTTAGACTCTAATTGAGACTTCCACAAAAATACTTCAGGTCCATAGACATGTACTATCAATCAGCATGACACCTAAATTGGACGAATAAAATGGGACCTTTTGGTTCAATTTTGAGACCTATTTTCTCTTTGTTCTTCTTGTTGGTTAAAAATGCTTAATGACATCACAGCTGCTGGGTTTTTTCTTCACTTTTTTCATACAGGTATTCATAGAAAATTTTATGGATCTGAAAAATTGATTCTTGGCTTATTATCCGTTGTTTATTTATTGTTATTAATTATTTTTTTAATGGAATTCAAAATTTAATAATCAACAATGAATAAAATATGGTACCTGAAACCCTGCTTTCCCTTTGGTTATAAAGCATTTTAAGAATAGTATTTAATAGAATATTGCAATAAGCAATCGCAAAGAGGGATGGTTCTCCCCAAGTGCTCTGTGACTTATGAATAATAATTTTTTAAGATGTCCAAACAATTTGTCTTTAAAAAATAGCAGTTACAATCTGTACTTTACAAAAAAAATCCTACCAAAGGGAAAATGACATTGGAGGACTGCTAGGTATTTTAAGTAGATTGGGAAGCAAATAGCCTTGATCTGCTGTATATTTTCATATTTCTACAAATGTATACAATCTATCTATCTCTTTATTTCTCTCCTTTCTCTATCTCTCTTTACATCCCTCTATTTCCTAAGTATATCTCTCATAAGAGTCTCATTCCCTTCTTCTCTCTTGTCTAAATCGATCTCAATTGGTCTATCCATCCTCCTTTTTCGCTAATGAATCCCTCCTCATCAGAAGAAAAAGAAGTATATCTCCGAAGCAACAAACACACGTCTGTCAGTAACCTAATGAGCATTTGTCAGGATTCAAATCCCGCGAATGTCTGTCCTGAGGGGGTGTACTGCACGCCTGACTGCGAGAAGCCACGGTTCAATGCCCTACTGGGGCTCTACGGCCCGACGAAGATGCGTCTCAGGAAGAAGGGGTGAATGCCTTCATGCTCCTCTTGCATGCAACTAGAAGCACATCATGTTAAGGGCGATGGGAGAGGCATGTTGGAGGTGAGAAATGTTTCTAATCAACCTGCTGTCACCATCTATCTCTCTCTCTCTCTCTCTCATTTATATGTATCTGTCGTTCATCATCTGTCGAAGTAATATCGAGTTTTGCAAGTTCTTCCTAAAAGTAAATGTACACAAATTTGTATGCTATTTTCCATATCAAAACAGCTTTGTTCAATTTTAAAAATCAATGGCAAAATAATCAAATTGTAATTAATTTGAAAGACTATTTCATTTTGTTAAAGAAAGGTTTTATTTGTCCTATATTGTGATTTGTTTATGCTTTGCATGAAGAAAAAAATTATACAGTATTAAATGAAAAGAGCAACAAGTAGGATTATAATGCGATGTCTGCAGCTAGATCAAAGTTATCCAAATGAACAGATTGTCAAAACAAGAGTATCTAAGTTAGGTTAATGCCCTGATCAGGAGCAAGCAAGGGGGGCATACTCCGTTTCATGTTACAACCGCATCTCAGGGTTACCGCCGATCAAGCTCCTTTATTAGCCTCCCACCAATCCTCGATTACAAGACGGGGGTCCGATAGAAAGAACCATTTCTAGCCCTACGTAAAAGCGGCCGTGATAGCATCCGGCGCATTACACGGATCGTTGGACGTTGAAGAAAAAACAGGAGCGCGGTCTTCGCGATTGCGCCAATGGACGATGACAAATAAACGGGGTGTTAATTGTGAATGCTATGGTGTCTGTCATGCTCTTTCTCGTATTTCCATCTCTTTCCCATCTCAGAGGGATGACGTCAACAAGAGGACATGACAAGCCTGGGACTCGTACATGAGCCGCTTCATCCGTCTGGGGTTCTGGGGTTCATTTAAGTACAATTGTAACATTGGTGAATGAGATGTTGGGCATGAGTGTAAATATAAATTGAAAGTTTGCAAGAAATTGGGCAAACTGAATTATCTATGGCTTTACTTTGTCCAATAAATTTTATTAATAAATAAATAACAATTAGAGGAATTTACATGGTGTATCTTACAAGTATACTCTACAGTGCTTATCAGAGGATCACAATATTTTAAAAGTTTTTCTACATTAACTTGACTTCAAGCCTTTTCCAAATAATACGCTTTTAAAATATTCAATATTTTTCAAGTTTGAACCATCTTCAGAATAATCCAAAACCAAAATCCATAATACCACTGTTTGTTCCAAAAATTGACTACACATGTAGATGTTCTTTTCAAGCTTTCTCTTATTTTGTAATTCCATTCACTACTACAGTGATGTGATTTAAACTTGTTCTAGACTCCTGCAAAGAATTCCTCAAAACAGTTCAGGCAAAGAACATTAATAATTTGCAAAATTACAAATAACTATGTGAACAATAGGCAGGCAAATTGAAAAGTAATCAAATCATAGTAAAGACTCATGTATTGCACTATCAATATCAAATTTGATATCATATCGACATTAATTTGTCAATATACAGTAATCAAATTAAAGTAAAGCATCATGTATTCATCTATCAGATCGAACTTGATATCTTATCACACCTGTACCACATTATATTTCCAGCCCACACGCAGGGTACTTACAAACATGGAAACCCCTCGACAGGCTAGACATATGTCATTCATAAAAATAAGATTTCAACAATATGTTTCTGCAAAACAGGAATATACTGATTTAAATTAATCATCAGTATTAAAGAAACTGCAGATAAGAAATCCTCCATTCCTCTTTACGTCACTTTCATGAAAAGGCAAAATTCTCAATCTTTAGTCATGGTCAAGGACGAAAAATGGTCATCCACCTAGTGAGGAAATTTGGTGTACAAAATACAACCACATGGCGGAGTGAATCACTATCTGCACCGATAGACAGGAAAGAATAATGTTATTTGTGTAAATTAATGACGTATTGCATTTCATCCCAGATTGCCACTAACTTTCGGTGGTGAGCAAAGATTCGGGACGAAACCCTCACGCAACAAGCTTCCGCCCCTTTTGACACTCCAGAGAGGGCACGTTGTGTCAGACTATTACCCCTATCGATCTGAAGCAAGGTGGCTGATCGCAGAACATACTTCCAATACATGATCCCCTGGTTTCACTCTTGTTATCACGATCCCCTCATTACAAAAGTTGTTTTAACTAGTCATCAGACTTTCCCTTTTTGTTTCCTTCAATTAATTTCCTCAATGACACACAATGACTTTTTGACATGCTGAACGTGTTATTCTACCCTGAAAAGTGTAGGGATCACTAACAAATCTGAAGTGCTAAAACTTTGAATGGCAGTTTAAAGATAAAGACCAGTTCTGGTCATGCGATTGCATTGTGAAAGAAACGTTGTGGAATCGATCAGAAAAGGTTGATCATCTAGCATATAAGTATTGGTGTGTACTGCAAGGTTCTGGAATCATCAAAATGATAAGAAATTTGGCCCAGTCTTGGTAAAGTTACAAGCACTGTACACAGAAAGATGTATATGGGACTACGAGACCACATGCGCGATATCTATTTGGTCCCAATAGATATAATAATTGACCAAATATATCAATTAGTAGGCGGTTTCCGGCAAAATTTGTATCATCACGTATTAGTCAAAACATATTCTTTCACATGATTGGTAATGAGAGCTTCCATTTCATTTTTTGAGAGGGGGGCGTTTCCAAAACTGGTCTTTACCTTCAATGTGTAAGCTTAGAAATTCACTGTAAATGTTTAAGAAAAATCCGAATGCTTTAGTAAAACTGATGCCAGCGATGTGAAAGAATAGCAAGAAGAAGATATTGATTCTAATCTGAAATTCTTCATTAGAGGTGAGAAAAAAAAACTTAAATATTAAATCCTAAAATTCCTTCAAACCTTCAGCTGATCAACAACAACAACGAAAAAAGAAAGAAAAAAGAAAGAAAAAGGTGCAATGTAGAGCTAACAAACACTATAACACAATCGCAAAGAATAGACAAATAGCCTTGTGCGACACCTTTATAAATGTGAGAACATGACAACGACATTTTACATAATCGAAACATGATATCTAAGGGATGTACAATAGGGTATTAAAATTGCCCTTGAGATGATTTTTGTAAATAGATGCGATTGTGTTCAATGTACAGTAGTTAGGTCCTGTTTTGCACATTAAGAAAATCTCTTTCAATGTGTGCTTTCTGGAATTAATATCCTTCATTTGAATTATGCAAAAGATGAATATAAGTGTTAAAGATGGAGAGGGGGGGGGGGGAGAAATTTAAAATCTTTGAGGTGAGATTGTTCATCGGAAACATCTTACAAGATTTGAAGGTCACGTTGCTGGGGGCTCTCACCGTTCTGTTTGGTCAACGTCCCGGGTGGCGCATCCCAGACACTAGTATAATCTACCGCTGATAGTGACTGGCAAGAAATTCAGGCTGTCAAAATAAACTCCAAGACAAGTTCATTGTGAGAGAAGGAATCCTTTGTCTGGTGTTCCTCCGTATAAGGCGCTACCCCACCCCACACCACCCCTTCTTCCGGCTCGATTCTTTATGGTATTCTTTCCTCGATGCCCTGCCAGCCCCTTCCCCTGTCCTGTAGTCAAAGCTTCATGACTTCAAGAGTTTGACAAGGGATGATTAAACAGGTTCATCGTTGCAATGAGTCTTTCCAATTCATATAAACTTGCCTATCGCCCATTCATCAAATTCATAAAATAGATATTTAAATAGCTTTGTAACAGAATAACCTAACAATTATCTTCTATGTCATTCCATCAAAAACTACATAAAATTCAATATTTCATAAATTTGATGAATGGTTGATAGCAAATTCAACTGTTGTGAAAATACCTCATATAAGTTTATATATCATAACATTAATTTAGAGATTTTTATTAAAATGTCTCTAATATTCATTTTTCACAATCGAAAATTATCTGTACTTCCGTAAAGCTTAGAATTTACCTTCTTCAGAGGTAGAGGAGAAAAAGATTTGACATGAACAGAAGAGCAGTAAAGATGGCTACAAAATACTATACTTTACTCAAGAGTTTTTTTCCGCAAGCAAAATACTGTAACTGTAGTCAAGAGCCATTAATTTGCTGATATCAAGATTTCACCCATTATGTACATTATGTACAAGATAAAGCCTGATTCATGTAAAAGTATTCATGAACGCTTTCCCACAATGAACCAAAAGTTCTTTCACCGAGTTCAAGCACCAAGATAAAAAATTGAGCATTATAAGACTAAAGAATATGAAAGGAGATAGAAATAATCTTTCACAATCAAGGCAAAGAATTAGATTACTGGGTCATAATAAGTACTCGGGTAAGGGTATGACTAAACCAGAACACTGTCCATGAGTCTTCTGACTTTGTACATAGTCTCTAAGGCTTATCTCAATTACAGGAGTTCAGGAAAGGCATTTGTTTTTCATTTGTCCTAATTTGTCCCGACAACAAATGACCACCTCTTTGACTTTGATGATTGCAGATTTGTTTTAAAACAAACGCCTGGATTCTCAGAGGGATGGGAGTTGTTAAACCTTCCTTTGTAATCGTACACCTGAAAGTGTTGAATCATGGCAGATAGAAATTCCCTCTTGTCCCGGGCAGAAATGAGCGGATTGCTTCAAGATGGCTGCTCCTTTTCCAGGAGAGAACTGGCCGTGTCCTGTACTTCTTGAAAGTTCAGGCGACCTTTCTATGTCCCTCTGTGGTTTTAGTTTCAAGAGCTATATTGCCCAACCCAATTAACAGAAACAAAGACACTTATAATTGTTAATAAAAGTACAAGTGTAAGACAAGGAAAGTGCATGTACACAAATGTACATGTAAGTATATATATATCACTATTAGCACATGCAGTTACTATTTTGCACATATTCCCCAGAGAGAGTGCATTTAAAGAGCAATATCCTAGAAAGCTTTTGAGATCATGATCCTGTACAATACACATTTACAGACTTAGGCAAACATATTTTATCACATGCTTCACTCTGCTAGTTTCAACGTTATACATTTAGGATGGCTAGATAGCTCACAAGGGGCAATAGTAATTCTCTTTTTTCAACTTCTGCTTATAACGGGTGGCTGCTATGCATGGTAAAGTATTTAATCAGTCCTTACTTGTCTTGGTGGTAATATTAAAGGTAAAGACCAGTTTAGGAAATGCCCCTCTCTCAAAAAAATGAAATGGAAGCTCTCATTACCAATCATGTGAAAGAATATGTTTTGACTAATACGTGATGATACAAATTTTGCCGGAAAGTCGGAAACCGCCTACTCATTGATATATTTGGTAAATTATTATATCTATTGGGACCAAATAGATATCGCACGTGGTCGCGTAGTCCCATATACATCTTTCTGTGTACAGTGCTTGTAACTTTACCAAGACTGGGCCAAATTTCTTATTATTTTGATGATTCCAGAACCTTGCAGTACACACCAATACTTATATGCTCGATGAACGACCTTTTCTGATCGATTCCACAACGCTTCTTTCACAATGCAATCGCATGACCAGAACTGGTGTTTCTCTTTAAACTACCAAACTCTTTATCACTGTCCACTTTTCAGCTTGTACACTTACATGCAAGGTAGAATGGAATAAGAAAACGGAATAATAAAGTGTGTACACCAAAACAAGATTAGTCAAGAATGATATAGTGTGTCAGTGTGGCACTAGATTCTACAAAATCTCATACTGTCTCATGATCAGAAACGTGTGGATCAAAATCTACTGCACAGAGTATCATAGGCAGAGCAGCCATTACCAATAAGGGAGATCAACTCGAGTTACGGAAGAACAATTTGTTTGAGAGCCTCTAATCTTGTACGGCCCTCCTTCCATACCAAATGGTACAGTACCTCATCGCAGCCTATGCAATATCATTCAATTTCCTATATCGACTGAAACCTGTCTGACATATTACACCACAATGTCCTTGATGAAAAGCCACATTTCACAGTGAATTGGTTGCAAAAATCAACCTCCACTGTTGGATTAATACTGTATGTCTTTTCACCGATGAGAACAATCTGTGGGAGTCTCAGTCCGGAATCGTTTTTCTCCCTACAATTGAACTATGCTGTCAGGAGTTGACGCTAAACTCACCATATTGCCCTGGGAGTGCGTGTCCATATGCATACAATCAAACCCGAGTGATGGGGAATCATCTTGGTGATTTCCAGGCAGGACGAAAGCGCGAAAGAACACTTTAAAAATGACTGTCAACTGTTTCACAAAGACAAAAAAATCATCACCATCGAGTGCCGAAAAGAGAACTACAGTGACCTCACTGAGCTGACAAATCAAGACTGTATCGAACATGAGCGTTGCACACTGGCTTGCTGGCTGGCTGGCTGGATTGGCCAACAGGCAGGCAGGGGAAGTCACTGCTCAACTATTTTTCCTCTACCCCCAGACACCGAGCCAAGTTTCCCCCACAAGTCTCCCTGTCTTTCCCTTTCAACGCTGGAGCGGTAGCTACTGCAACAAAACTTCCCAGTATATACAGTCCAACAAACTGCTTGTTATTTTCTTTCCCGTATCATTCAAGTCACCTAGGCTACCCCTCGGGTGGTCATTTCAATCGGTCATATCACTTTCTTGACAAAATTGCTTTCCTTTCATGCAGCTTTTTTGGGGTAGGGATATAAGAACATATTCTTCAATAAGCTATTAGTCATGACAATAGCTATTACGAATGACAGTGACGTCGGTTGAGGGCTGGCGGTGTTGTCTCTGTCTGTTGGAGTGTAGAGCTGACATAGAGTCTGGTTGGTACATCATTTTTTTTCCTGCCACATTTCTTTCAATCTATGTGGAAAATATTATAACATGGCCCCAAAACTGTCACTGAGCTTTTACTTGTGAGCAACAATGAGTTTAAAGATATGAGAGTTTTATGTTACAAAGGGGAGGTGATTATGTACAAGAAGTTGATTTGACCATACTCACATGATGGCTGCATCTAGATGTTTGTCATTAATATTTTTTTAAAGCACTTTAAAGAATTGAAATTAATTGTATATTGATGTATTTTACCACATGAATAATCTTTGATATCATGAAGTGATTGTATGTTTTCAAAATTCCTCTTTTTCAAGTCAAGTGGCATCGGACTAAAGAAAAGTATAACTACAAGTACTCATGGACACTTTCTTTCAATATGAGACTATAATTCAATTCATGAACATTAGTTGATGGACTACACACCTGCTAATAATCAATTGTTTACACATCAAGCATAACACTGATGTATCATAGCACTTTGGGTAACTCCTGGCTGTAACAAATCTCTCAAAGTTTCACAAAACACTGATGTAAAACAAAATAATAAAACATAGTATGTCTTGGGTATGAGACATACTTCTGTTTTCCTTCTTTAAGTCCCCAGATTGTGGCAAAACTTCTCAGCTTTAAACTCAATCACATTTCTAGTAATCCAGAAAATGAACTAATTTCATGGTCTGTCAAATGCAGTGAAGAAAGATCAATGCTCATGATTCAGTAGCCTTAAGATGATATCTCCTATCCCTACTGAGCATTAACATTTAAAAATATGTTACTCTTATTCAACAGTCTCGTTCTTTGGGGCATCTGCGCGGTCATGTCAAACCAATTGGAACATCCTTTCTCCCTCTGAGCCTATTTTTTCATAAAACAAATACCCTCGTTTCTCATAAATCTCAACTGCAATCAAGGGCCCTGACCCCGAATATGTCTTATTTTGGACCACGCATCCCAGTGAAGAGCATGTAGAGAAATAAAACTGATAACGTACCCAAATATTGCTGTAAATGATTCCTGAAGGTTATAATCGAATCAGGGAAATGAAAAGTCAGAAAGGGACTCTTTTAGTATAAATTGGACTAGACAACCATGTGTTCCTCAGCGGGCTGGAAAACATCATCACTTTTCTTCTCCACATCTTTTTTACTTTTCCCACCATGGTATTTCATTGGGCCAGCGTGTAGGATGTTTCTCATCGCTTCAAGGTAGGGGCTGTAAATTAGGCCAAAATTTGAGTAAAAACGCTCCCGTCAGCGTAGGCGTCAAGTGTGACTGACCATGGGGTCTTGATTAACTTTAAAGAAGCTAAATCATAGATTCCTGATCTAATTGGTACATCATCATCATAAATAACCTAGTTATCATGATATTTAACTCTTTGCCCGCTACGTTCGGCTAGCGGAACATACAGCGGGCTGCCAACTTCGACTCAAGTCACATTTCATTCACAATACACACGGAACGCATTTAATTCTATTGTACGCACACACACAATAATAGTGCGTGCTTCGCATTGTATACACATCACACTTCATTGCACCGCCGCAGACATTGTTTACATTGACATTTTCCGAGAAAAATTGAGTTTTTGAAACTGCTTTTGCAAATATTCTGATGAGCTAGGATGGCCCCTATTAGGAGGAGACGGGACTTCTTCACTGCTGATCAGGTACGAGAACTTGTGATGGACCCTGTTCCAACAGCCGACTCTGATTCAGAGGAGAGCGAGACTGACTCTGACGAGGAAGATGAGCCTGGTCCCACACGTACACTTTTGCGTAATCCCACAGAACATGATAATAAGCATAGTCCATGCAGAACCCCTCCTAAGGTGGCACCCTAAAAACAATGTGGCACAGGGGGGATTGTGTACGTGGCGGGCAAAGAGTTAATGAATGGGAAAATATAAATTAAAGTTGAGAAAAGAAAAAGTATAAGCTGTATCCATACACTGTAGAGGTTAACTCCATTCTGGAAAACAATCATGAGAAAAATTAATTTGTTATACTAACAATTGTTTCACCGAGAAAGTAGTTATTGCTTTCAGGCTAGTGGTGCATAAGAATATACTTCATGTATGCATATTTCAAGATTTTCAAAAATTTTCAGGCTAGTGGTGCATAAGAATACTTCATGTATGCATAGTTTCAAGATTTTCCATGAAAGTTATCTGGACTTTTAAATCATTCTTATGTCAATTGCACTTATTTTGATTGAGCATTCTCCATGGAAAGTCATCTAGACTTTTTAAAGTAAGTTTAATATTATGTTATCTATAGTTCTTGTATCTAATTATAGTAATATTATTTGTGTTCATTTCATGACTTTTATAGTTATAATGATAAAAGAACATGTTTGACACAATTAACTTTCATATAACTTTTATAACTTTAAAATATAACTCAATCTATAGTAGATGTGTATACACCAAAGGTGCACTTTACATGAGCATGCCTTACAAAGCTAACAACTAATACCAACATGTATAGACATGGGGACGACTGCCAGGAAATACTACATTTACCCAATATACTCAATAGGTATTACCAGAGGAGCATTCTTGATGAGGCACTTGATTAGTTTTGCTAAGACGGGGACAGTGGAATGGGTTGTATCTCTTTTTGAGGAAATGGTGGTTTGCTCAATGTCATTCAATACTACAGCAAATAAAGTGTGAGTCATTACAAGTCTATTTCAGACCTAAAATCATTAAGAAAAACCTTTGCTGTAACAACATATTTTGACTCATTCTAGTGAGAAAATACAGACAGCATTATTACAATAACAAAATATTTATAAAGAATGTTTAAAGGCCGTTTTGTTTAACCCATTGTTCAAAAAAAAAAATTAGCTTTGATGAAGATACTTGAAATTAATATATTTTTCAAAATACTCCTTTACTTCATGCTCTACTCTCACTTTCTAATAGCTAACGTTCTCTATGATCATTGAGCATACATAAAAGCCTATAAACCCCTTTTCCTGGAGCATCCTTCCATTAGACGTATAATTGGTGTGTCAACATCCCTTGTTTATCTTGCATTCGTCCTTTCATGTCTAACTCAATGAACATCGCTGGAAACACCATTTACCACTGATGATATCTTTCAAAGACATCTTTCCACAAATCCCTATCACGATTTCTACCACTCTACAACTCCCATCCCAATCAAATCAGCAAGATGGTTGAAATCAGATTTCACTTTCATGACTGCGATCACCCACAGGAAGTGGAAGGACTCTCTCTCTAGCTATTTTTCAGATTCTGACTAATAAGCAGGCCAAACGAATTTCTACTAAGAAGCTTGATTTGGAACTCCAGATTGATGTTTCAAAGTCGGAAGCTGATAAGTATTCCTCTGGGCCGACCAATCATGACCCTTGACAGTCCGCTCCTCCACCTGTTCTGCTCGTCACCTCCACTTGGTTCCGATCGCTTGTCTTCCCCCATCTCCTTCCCACATCTCAACCATTCTGGAGAAGGGTACAACACTTATTTTCCATTCTTCAGTGCTACAATTGTATCATCATGCTAATTTCTTCCATGTCCTTTTCTCTTCCTACATCTTTAAAGTTCAACATCTCCTACTTCTCCCTGTCTTTTACAGACACATGTACTTCTCTAAGATATTGTTGTATTCACTTCTTCTATGCCTCCCTCCTACACCTAACAACATCCTTCCTTTTGTCAAGCACTTTAACATTACATTAGACGGGTGTCAATTTTATTAGTACATAGTCTACTAAAAAGTTAAAGGACGTACAGTTTTAGGCGCTGCCAAAGAAAATTGTTATTTATCGGTTTTCATGCAATCAGTTCATCATTTTTATCTCCCTCTATACATTATAGGAACTACATGTGCAGTACATGCAGATTCAGAAAACTGTCAACATTTCTTAATGACTTTTTAAAAAAAAACAACGCTACAGACTGAACAATAAGAATTCTGTATTTCTAAAGGTATTATTATTTCACTCTTTTCGTTTCCTCATGAATTATGGAATAAATCTGTGCACAGTTAAAACACTTTTTCTTCACTTGAAAAGAAAAATAATACTTGGTAATTGTTCATATAGCCATATTACCTTCAGGCTTAAATATTAAACATTTTTAACAAACTTTAACAAGTATATCATATAAATAATATAATGACATAAAAGCATTTATAAATCTCCTTATGTTAAAACTTTTTTAAAGTATGATTTTGTATTAATGACGACTTATAATTCCTAATGAAATCTGAGAAGGGTTAATTATTTCTGGCCAATAGATTTGTTATCAAGATGGGCCATCAACCACAAAATCTACTTGATGATCACAGTAAAAAATCCCGCTCAGCTTTTATAGAAATGAATTGTGGCAAGGCACAAGGAGGTAACAAGTGACGACAACAAAATGTGTCATAAGCCGAAAAAAGGCCGTATATAGCCCCTCCATTCGAACGTACATGTAGGATACGGACTTGTACAGTGAGGTGCAGAGTGTGACAACTTGAATAATTGAACTTCCTGATCTCTACAGGTCATTAATAGGTGGGGCGTTACTCTACTCTACAGAAAAGATATAACAGGGAGGGCAAGCGTAGAGGCACGTATGATCCCCAGTCGTGAGAAAATAGAGAGAGCTAAATTTCGTAATTGATGCAGAAGTATTGGCACTGAAGTCAGTGGTAGTATTGCTACCAGTATTCCTCGAGTGCTTCCGATTCTTAACAATATTCACATTCAAGTGGGCATCACGATAATTAAGTGTTAAAATGTTTTTACTAGTTGCCATTGACAGGTTTAGCATTACAGGGTTTGGGGACTTGTTGTCGTAGCATTGCTAACAGTATTTTCAAGTGCTTCCTATTATTAAGTAGGCATCAGAATTATTTGATATTAAAATGTTATTAGTAGTTGTCATTGACAGGTTTAACATTTGGAGGAATTGGGGATTTGTAAAAAATGTGAGCTATTAGTTCCGTTCGTCACTACTCATTACTACATTTTTGCGAAGTACATGTACATCACACCCACTGCCAGATCTGTTGCTTTTTTGTTGGGGCTTAAACAGATTCAATCTACAAAATGAAAGGGTGTTGTCTATGGACAGACAAGCTTTCAAATGTAAAATTTACTCCAATGACATACTGCTACAATAAAACTATTTTTACAACTTGCCTATTTTGACAATGTCTACTCTTGTCTTTTTCGAAGTCCTCAGCAAACATTTTATAAAGGCTTCGACTAATTAGTTTCTAACCACTGAGCTTAGAAATAGCAAATTTACCCACCATTCATGATCCACATGTACATTTATGGCCATGGATAGAACATTTGAAGCTTGTGACATAGGACAGACATACTAGTATCAATGTAGAATAGGCATATCAAATAACAAAATATTTGAATGAAATCCGGAATAAAAATGGCGTAACTCAGAGCCAGGCAGAAGATTAGGAACATCGGCAAGTTCTGACATGGGATAATTGCAAGTTTCATTGAATCACCAATTTCTCTATCGACATACTTGTACATTCAAAACCCAATACCAACCTGTTCTATTAGCAGTTTTGTCATTGTGGTAACTTCATGCTTTTGTCAAATATGGAGTCTCCAGTACAACAAATTAATCTTAATTTTTAATAGAAACAAATTTGGGGTTTGAATCTTCTAAAAGACTATGAAATATTGATATGCTCCATACACAGAGATCAATAAACATATAAAAGTATTCCATAAATGTATCAATAGATATTTCAATAACTTTACTTCATGTTCAATCACCCCCCTCCCCACCCATCCACACAGACAATGAATGGATGGGGAATAACTTGAAATACTGCAAGGTTTATACATGTGTACACTGTACAATATGTAGTTCTACAAGTACATGTAACTAATTAAAGTATCTCTCAAGCACACATACATGTATGTGGCATCAAATGACAGCAACAGCAACTCAAACACAATATTTACCTTCCTTTCAGATCCGGCTCAGTATCAAAATCAAACTCAAATTCAAGCATCTCCATGGGGACAAACTCAGTGGGTACCCTTAAAATGTCACTAAAATATACTTCAGTACGATACACAGTTCTTCCTATACAGCTGACTATCATCGATGGCTTATAACAACATTATGGAGTCGTGCTGGGTACTCAAATGACTCTAACTCAGATAATTTAACTTAAATTTGTCACTTCCCCCTAAGAAAGGTGTTGCAGAAGGTACGTGAAAATAGTCACTAAGGTCCCACCTACTGAGTTTCACGTTGGTTCCTTTTGTGTATGGACAAGACCTTGAATCTTCTCAATGATCCACCTTCCTACTAATTATTCATTTTCCACACAGAGGATTTGTCAAAGGATTATTCTCCTCCCTAACAGTTTAAGGAAATGACTCTAAAAGTGCTTCATTAATTAAAAGATGAAATGAAAGTACATTAGGGGTAAAAAAAAGTAAGTGTTTTCTTAAAGGCAAGGGGGAGTTCAGGGAGGTTGTTGTGGATTTGCTATTATAGAATAGTATAAAAGTGGTATTTCTTTGCAAAGGTCTTCTTGATTGTCATATGTTTTCACCCTAACTCTTTCAAGTTTTCTAGAGCTCATTTGAAGCTTTCCAGAGCTACGTAAATCCCTTTACGCTCCAGTGTATTTCTTTCATTGGATTACGTAATTTTCCTTTCATTCAAATGTGCAATGTGTTGACCATACACGTGTGTTTATTTCGTCACCCGGGGCAACGTAGACGGACTTCATAATCATGTTGACTGATCTAATACAAACTCGTGAATGAATCAATGTCCTGTGCAAACCGCAGTCATGAAAAATAATTCATTACCCTTGAGCAACAACTCAGTGCATCTATAGCTCCTGGAATCTAGCTGTAGGACTAGTTTGCTTGGTTACACTGCCTTACCCAACGGCACAAAGTTGAGTCATAGGGATTCAAACCCTCCTGAGAGGAAAGATCTTCTTCGGAATGCTACCGCGCCTCTCTACAGAGCGAAATGTTCAGTGACACTATCATTGCAAACAATTGTTGAACTTTTAGTTTAGTTGTTGCACTCAAGTGTACTTGAATATCACTGCAGGCTATGGCATCTATGAAGTCATAATCATGTTCGCTAAAGGCAGTTATGAATACGTGATGAAAAGCATCATTTTGAGAAAACTTATTAAAACAATTGTGAATTATTATTATTAAATTATTATTTGAAAAGTACATACACTTAACTTTCCCAACACTGATATGTACATTTTATAGAATAACATATTGCAGAAAACATGTGGCCTGAACAAGTGAACAAATACCTAGTCCAAGACTTTTATGGAATTTCTTGTTTACATTTCTTTATACACTACAATTACACATTTTCTTTTGGAAATTTTTGGCAGACACCTTTTTTTAAAAAACTTGTGCATGCTAAGAACTATTAAAAATTATCATCAATGTTTTTTCAATTTACCATCGATGAGTGAACATAAATATTCTAGAATCCAGGACCACTTCAATTTACAAAACAATGTAACATACATGTGTACATGTTTAATTTTTAATGAAGTTTGCTTTATTCTATCATTCTGATCCTTCCCCCATCCTCTTGGGAGTAATAAACCAATGCTAGCACTGTAATTGACTTGTAAAGTGATAATTAATGGGAACATCCCATACATGATATGGTGTGTTTTGTTATTCTCACCAATTTCCTTCACACAGGAGCAACCATTAGGAGGATACTAATCACCAAGAATTAGAACAAGTCCACAATCTATCATCTAATCGGAGGTGCGCGGCATGGTTCTTTTTATGGGGTGCTCAAAACACTGGGGGTCACCTTGGGCGTGGCCATTAAGTGGGTCAGAAAGCGAAGAAGGGGGATGTTGTATTGACACCCCTTAATGAGAATACTATGCATTTGGGGATAATCTCAGGGTATCAAACTTGGCGACGAGAAATTTTCCTTCTTTTCTTTCCATTTCTCTTTTCTTAGAGTGAGAGAGATACAGGAAGGGTGAAACTGGTTCATGCAAACAAATCCACACCGATTAGGTTTATTATCATGTTTATTATTATTTTCATGATAAATAGGAAAAGATTTGATACTAATCTTCTTTTTCCTCTATTTTTATCATCTCATTATACTCAACTCGCTCAATTCACTCTATCCCGAATGATTTTTTTATTCAATCTCACTATTAACCTTAGATAATTTTTTGTCCTTCTTAACATTGCTCAAATGATCAAAACATCATGTAAATGATCTCTATTTATTTCACTTTTATGTTTCTCATTTTTACATTGAGTTAAGTGTATAGATATGCAGGGCTATTGAAAATTATGTTCTTGAAATTATGATAAAACTCAATTGCATTGAATTTCAAAACTCTTCGTCCCTATTAAGTCATTTTTACGATTCTTTCAGTGATAATTTCATGAGTAGTAATACACCAAAAGAAGGTATTTTGTTTAAGCTCCATTGAAAAAAGTGCAGAGTCATGGTTTCATTATAATCATGAAAAGCACTTTCCATACTGATTATGTTCTCCACACAAAATTGAAAGGCTGTTTGATAATTTTTCTGAAGTAAAAGGTACTGCCCATTGTCAATCAAGTGATTGACCAAGCCAACTTACTCATCAAAAAGGTTACTCAATGATAAGGTCAATTCTTTAATATATCCAAGTGACCACTTCCCAAAGGCAATAAATCTTGGATATAATCCCAACGACAGGTATTTAATCAATTCAGAAAGGGTGTGTTTCCAATTCATTTGTTTTTGGTACTGTATATGTTGTCACATCCTATGAAAACTGGAGTATGATATCACAAGTATTAGAAGGAATTTATCTTGTGTGGTATATGTCCAAAATATTGAAGAACAAAAAGAAACAAAGAAAACTTTTTAATTGGTGATTACAACTATGGGGGAATGAAATTTTTTCCCCACAAAGCTTGTGTACCTCAGCCAATAGTCAGGGGAAATAATGTACAAATTATGCAAAACAAAGAGATTGAAATGAGTGACATCTATGAAGCAAACTTTAAAATCTAAAGCAGACCCATGTCCCTAGACTCCTCTCTAATTGTAATATAATCTCCATTGCAAATCTTGAGCATATATTTTGAACATTGAGCAAATAATTTCTTATACGTAATTCATATCATGTACTATTCAAGTTGAATTCCTTATAAAGAATGCTCAATTTCTGCTAATGTGTACTGTAAGCACAAAATGCAGAATTTAATATTTTCATCTCCACTCGAGGTTATACACCTGCTGATATTAAAGATTATGGGAATATAATTTGAAAACTGGAATTACATTAATCTTTAATATCACTCTGAAGTTCATATACAGATAATAACCTTGCTTTGATGTGAGACTATGTAATCCTCAAGTCTCCTTCATGGATTATCATCATTTTCACTTATTCAGAAGCACTAACATATTCAGTTTTGTTTAAGGACTATATACTGAACAAAAGATTATTTCATTTTTAAAGAAACTGTTGCAATACTATATCCATATAAACTACAAGCAGGTTTTACATATAATTTTATTTTTTTCTTAAAGCCTGTCTGCACTAGTTTGGCCAGGAGGGATTAGACCACCCAACGTGATCACTGACAGGTGGTTATCTCATCAACTCAGCTCTCAATTAACATAATATATCATAGGGGACCAACGGTCACCGATTAGGAACTGTTTGTTACATAGAGGGCGCAAGTAGCTATACATGTAAGTAGTGCAGTGGGGCTTTAAATTAAATGAGCATAAATAATCTTCCAGGTTAGAAACAAGGGATTTAATATTTCATATACAAGGAAAATGTTTCACAAAAGAAGGACTTCATCTAAATGTTAAACATGTCCATGTTAAGGCAAAACTAGATGGAACTTCAACTGCGCGCAGTCGAAAAATGCCTCCGCCATAGAGCAATTTTACAAACCAAAATGGAAGCAATTTTTAAAATTCAAGTTTGATTGTAATCCATCTGTTGGTTCTAATGATAACGCGATCACGAGCTATTTTAGGATACATAATGAGCCCTGTGACCTTTGACCTCGTGACCCCAAATCTAATCAGTTCATTGACTCTGCAAGATACATACATGACCCAAGTTTGGCGGTAATCCATCAATCGGTTCTTGAGATAACGTGATCACAAGCTATTTTGCATACATAATGAGCCCTGTGACCTTTGACCTCGTGACCCCAAAATCTAATCAGTTCATTAGCTCTGCAAGATACATACATGACCCAAGTTTGGCGGTAATCCATCAATCGGTTCTTGAGATAACGTGATCACAAGCTATTTTGCATACATAATGAGCCCTGTGACCTTTGACCTCGTGACCCCAAAATCTAATCAGTTCATTAGCTCTGCAAGATACATACATGACCCAAGTTTGGCGGTAATCCATCAATCGGTTCTTGAGATAACGCGATCACGAGCTATTTTTGCATACATAATGAGCCCTGTGACCTTTGACCTTGTGACCCCAAAATCTAATCAGTTTATTGGCTCTGCAAGATACATACAGGACCCAAGTTTGGCGGTAATCCATCAATCGGTTGAGATAACGCGATCACGAGCTATTTTTGCATACATAATGGACCCTGTGACCTTTGACCTCGTGACCCCAAAATCTAATCAGTTCATTAGCTCTGCAAGATACATACATGACCTGAGTTTGGCGGTAATCCATCAATTGGTTCTTGAGATAACGCGATCACGAGCGGGACGTACGCACAGACGTGCGTGCGTGCGTGCGTATGTACGCACGGACTGACAACCAGAAAACATAATTCCCGGCTACTTTGTAGCGGAGGCATAAAAAAAACCATGTATTGCCATTATAAAGAATTAAAGCTCGTTTTCATTTGATTTTTTTAAAGAATGACATGCGCTGCATATGAAATTCAATTGTCAGTGCCTTTTGCTTTTCTCATGAACTGTGTACCCATAAGACATTGAGTGATTTCAAGTACGGTGTTCGGTGTTGGTGTTGGTGTTGAGAGCATGGAAAGGCTGCTAAACCGAGCTCCAACACCGACGGTCAGTTTAGAAGGACGATACCGATCGCGTTATCGATAGCTCAACACCAGCCTCAACACCGAGTGACGTCATACTCTACAGGCGAAAAGTCTTGCAATAAAAGCATAATCCTTTCAGAAATTCCATTAAAATTACATCATATCGAATATCAAATGTAAAGTCATATTAAACGAGCTGAAGACATGGAATTTCACAAGTTGACCTCTGTGACCCTTGACCTACATGCTCCAAAATCTAAACAGATCGTCTTCCTATGGTGATACATACTATCATTAAGTTTGAAGTGAAAATTCTCCAGTGGTTCTTGAGATATCGCGATAACGATCTCAATGTATGGAATTTCATAAGTTGACCTCTGTGACCCTTGACCTTTGACCTACGTGCTCCAAAATCTAATCAGATTGTCTTCCTATGGTGATACACACTATCATTAAGTTTGAAGTTTAAATCTCCAGTGGTTCTTGAGATATTATGATAACAATCTCAATGTATGGAATTTCATAAGTTGACCTCTGTGACCCTTGACCTTTGGCCTACGTGCTCCAAAATCTAATCAGATCGTCTTCCTATGGTGATACATACTATCCTTAAGTTTGAAGTTTTACATCTCCAGTGGTTCTTGAGATATCATGATAACAATCTCAATGTATGGAATTTCATAAGTTGACCTCTATGACCCTTGACCTTTGACCTACGTGCTCCAAAATATAATCAGATTGTTTTCCTATAGTGATACACACTATCACTAAGTTTGAAGTTTAAATCTCCAGTGGTTCTTGAGATATCATGATAACAATCTCAATGTATGGAATTTCATAAGTTGACCTCTGTGACCCTTGACCTTTGACATACGTGCTCCAAAATCTAATCAGATCGTCTTCCTATGGTGATACATACTATCCTTAAGTTTGAAGTTTAAATCTCAAATGGTTCTTGAGATATCGCTAACAAACTCAATACAAGGAATTTCATAAGTTGACCTCTGTGACCTGTGACCTTTGACCTACGTACTCCAAAATCTAATCAGATCGTCTTCCTATGGTGATAAATACTATTCCCGAGTCTTAAGTTTAAATCTTAAATGGTTCTTGAGATATTGTGATAACGGTCAAGCGGGACGGACGTACGGACGGACGTACGGACGCGGACGTGCGGACGTCGGACGTACGGACGTACGGACGGACAACCCCAAAACATGATGCCTCCGGCACCACCTTCGGTGGCGGAGGCATAAAAAGAGAAACAAGACACACATGTTGATGGCTGTAAATCTAAAAAACAAGCAAAAAGAGAGACATTACATGTACATCTACTTTGGTGTCCTCACAGCCTATTCAATTGTATAAATCTGACCAAGTAAATTAAAGACAGACAAAATATGAAAATGCAACTGTGATAAATTAAGTCATAATTTATAGGTATCAAAGGTCATAATAGGATGTCAGTGAACTTAGTGTCCCTACAAATTTCATTTATTTTCTAAATAATGATATTCAATCCTTTACGTGTGGATGGGTAAATTTAGCCCCCAGATACCTGAGACCTGCTTTAAAAAAAAAAGAAGACAAATATTAATGATATAATTTGCAGTGAGGGCTTTATTTGCCAATTCCTGAAACCTGACACTTTCAAACTTGACACTAAATCGCATACATGTACAAACACATGAAATCCGAGTAATGAAAATTGTTATTTCTGATCTCTAGCAAATTTTAGATGTGTGTAACTTGACAAAGCCTGAATTATATCTAATTTCCTGAGCAAAATTACCCAATAAGAGGTATTTCCTTTCAATAGACAGAAAATTTCTTGTTCGACCTCGATCACAAGAAACCTGTAGTTGAACTTGTAATATCCCACTTACCCAATAAAGATTTGCTAAATTGGTGTCTTGAATTCCACACATTTTCCCTCAAAGAGAGGGGTGGCAGTCCGGAAAAGGAAAAGGAAGATAAAAATCACCCTGCATTAGATTTCAATCAGCTGTATTTGCTTTTGAAAAATCAGTGTTCTTTCTACAAGCGCATCCTTTTGGAAGTTGTATCCAAGTACACTCAACTATCTAACCCACATCCAAGAAGCATTAGAAGCTCTCAGTAATTTCTTGAAGCTGGCTTCTTGTTTTAGAGCACACTATTACAAAAATTAAAAAGAAAAAGAAAAACCGATTTCCTGAAGCTCTTATAAATTATCACTTTTTGTATGATGCAATACTGGGAAGATGATCCATGCAGTTATTAAAATTTAATTGTTGATAAAGATATATCAGGGGGTGTTTCACAAAGACTAAGATCGACTTTAAGTTGGACTTAACTATGGCAGGCCATTCATGCCACTGTTTGCTCTCACCATTGATCTCTCAATTATGATCTTTAGATAATATTTTCCTTCAATAATAAACTATCCAAAAAGGTTAATTCTGTAGATTTGTGACCACGATTCGTCGTCCCTTGAGAGACCAATGCCAGTAAATAGTGAGAGCAAACAGTGGCAAAAACGGCCTGCCATAGTTAAGTCCAACTTAAAGTCGATCTTAGTCTTTGTGAAACACTCCCATGGTTTCTATCTGGTACACATAGGTACAAGGTTTGATAAATCATCATAAATATTTTGTTTGCCAAAAGGGAGGCTGTGCAAAAGACAAACATAGATCTCTAAATCTTGCCTTAAGCATTCCCATCAGTTAGAATTTGCTCATAAACATTGTTATTTGTTCAATAAAAAACACATCAAAAAGAGATTAACCTCCTCATTGTGGATTTTAGAGAAACAAGAAGGAATCCTAAATCCAATCTGTAATAGAATATTACTGCCAATAAAATAAGTACATGTTAACATTTCTTAACATTATCTTCATTTGCCACCTGTTTTTTTAGGTTTGAATCCAGATAGAGACAGGATGAATGGTAACTAAAAAATTAATAATCTCTGTCTCTCTTTTTAGGAACTGACTATACTTTCAAAGTTTATCCAGAGCAACTTCATTAATTCAAGAGCAGATATGTTTTTTAGAAAACAAATTATGGTGAATATTGTCATAAAGAGAGTGAGTGCAGCTACATGTACATTGTAGATCTGCATCCATGAGAGGTGGCAAAGGTAACCATTCAGGTGTGCCTCTCCCCTCCCCCTCCCCTCCCCCCCCCAACAACAAAAAATGTGTGTAAATAAACAAAGGATTTTAAAAAAATTATGAAATACTAAAGAATTTATTGAAATGACACATAAATCATACTACTTCATCTTCTTGAATCCTCTTTATTTCTCCATTCCCCTTTGCCCATTCCCTTTCTCTCTTTCCTCTTCTCCCCCCTCCATCTTCTACCCACTCTCTTTGCTTTCATACCCACACATCCTCCATCAACATACCCACTGTAACACATCATATAAGCCAATAGGAAG
This sequence comes from Mesocentrotus franciscanus, assembly GCA_037976565.1. Classification (NCBI taxonomy): domain Eukaryota; kingdom Metazoa; phylum Echinodermata; class Echinoidea; order Camarodonta; family Strongylocentrotidae; genus Mesocentrotus; species Mesocentrotus franciscanus. The sequence continues at coordinate 26,728,979 of CP137673.1, forward strand.
AGTTACTACAAACACAGAACAAGGTGAACAATTGCAGATTATGTTCAGGCCCTTGCTCCAAGCGATTGCCACAATCAATTTCCCAGCAAACACCGATGCTGTCGACATGATCAGAAAGTCGTCAGAGAGAAATCGCCGAGGGAAGTATCGTAAAGGGGTCAACAATACTTTCCACTAATCCCACTTGTCAGTTTGATTTTTTTGTTTCCTTCAAGAAGAAGAAAACATACAAAATAATCAATAACACTTTTTCTGTATGATTGTGAAACTCATTTGTCTTTTGGAAGTTAATGATGTTTGATATTTATGTCACCAGGAAGATTTGAATGTTGCATTCCTAGGTGTTTTGCCAGGATGTAGTTAATCATGAATATTCAACTTCTCTTTAATGATTCCTTTTAAAATGATAAGTGTTATTGCCTGTCAAGTGGCATATCTCCATTGTATCTGACGGTTATGAGCACTCTTCATCGTATCTTATCCAAAAATGATCAAGTCAGTCTGGACTTTAACATTTTTGTTGAGATAATCTATGATTTTGACTTCTTGAACCCCCATGAGTGACATATCATATTTGTGCCAAGACTGTTTGGTTTCTATGCCATAGGTCATGTACATGAAAAAATATACAATAAAAGAAGAGTTTGCAAATGTAGTTTGGTTGACTCGGCCTCAATTTGCTCCAACATCATTTGCTTCTGGTTTTAATTTGTGAAAGATTAAGGGTTAGGCCTATGGGTACCTTTGGACTTTCTGTTAGGTTTAAGGGTTAAGAACTTAGGGTCCCATTGGATTAGGGTTGAAGGTAGGAGTTGGACCTATACTGTCTTATATCTTCATATTCAAAGCCTCACTTGTTGTTGGCCACCTGGCCAATCATTGTAGAATACTGGGAAAAATTAAACAAAAAGCATGTCTTCATAACATATACATGTGTGTGTAGTATTCTCCTGGTTTGCTGTAAAGTGACTCAGTAACATTGCCTCAGATTCTGAAACAAAATCCTGGATTTAGCTCATGCTGCAATCATAATTATAAACCTTTAGGTCAGTCAGGAATCCCATGACTTTTACAAGCCGATCACCTGTCTGATTATCAAGATATTTATGATTGGAAATAGAAATTTCATTTTTCGTTTTCCTAACTGTTTTTATAACACAACAGTCTATTTGGGGAAATGAGTATGGTAAAACCAGTCACTCAAAGATTTTTTACTTTTTTGAGGCACTTCATGATCATTTTGAAGCGTAATTTTTTTAGGGCTTCAATATTACACCATATCACAGACACTGATAACAGGTAGGGCCACGCATCTCAGATTTAACATTGTTAAACGATGCCTTTAAAATTCATGTGAAAAAATATATGCATTTGCATTTAATAATCTGGGGTGTTTTAATGTCTTGACTCTCAGTCTAACATCTATCCCATATATATGAAAATAAAGCATCACAGACAGATCTACAGAAAACAAGAAGACTCAAAAGTAAGAACTAGAATACGAAAGGAACAAAACAATGGAAGATTTCATCACCTTCAGAATGTTCCTCTGTACAATCAAACATTACACATATTCAGCTGTAGGGCACTCGCACATGAACTAGATCAATTTCTTTTTATGCCTCTTGAAAATTGTTCCAATTTCTCTTACTAGCCAAATAAATAACATGTGTCTATCTGCTGAAGGCCCATTCTTAAAGAGTGGTGCGATCTATTTGCAGAGTCACTCAAATTCTAGTAAAAAGACAAGAGAAATCAAGTGTTTGTTCTATTTCTGGAGGGAATGTTTAACCTTTTTTTCAGTACATTTGTATGAATAGATTGTTTTTCAAATTAAATACAGAGACAATTGAGACATTCAAGCTAATGACACATGACGGAAGTATGAAATAGATTAAAACATATGGGCTAATTCTTCAGGCAAATCCTGACCTCTTTTTTTAATACAAATAGTCATTATAGTTTTTAAGATAAAGAAAGAGTAACTGAACTTTTTGAAAATCAAATCAAGCCGTCTGAATCATGAATTCCATAAGTGAGCAATTAATGATGAATTATGAATGTCGAACTGTTTTTGTTTTTTTCTTCAATCTGTTATAAAATTGCCAGACTCCAAAAGAATGTGTTTTGGCTGAAACAGATATATGAGTTTCAATTTACCTGCAGGCTTCAGGGAAATCTCTGGCATGTGACGTAAATGCATTCACCATCACGGCACGCAACAAGAAAGTTGTTTAAACTGGCAACCTCAGTGTTAATTGTGTGGTGAAAAACTGTGGCTAGATTGTAATTTTCTTACTCTAACTTGTCTGTAAGCACAGACATGTTGCCATAGAGATAACCCCACCCCATATCCTAAAATTCTTTGTTTACATGTACTTCTAGAAAGACAATTACTGATCAATGAAAACAAATTTAAGGTTTTTAAATCACTACAATAACCAGAACAAAACAGTAAGGCCCATATTCTATTACATTTGAAACCTGGTGCTGGGTTTAAAGCCCCACTGCACTACTTATAGCTACTTGCACCCTCTATATAGCAAACAATGCCTAAGTGGTGACCGTTGGTCCCCCATGGTCCCCTTTTTCTTATGTTAATTGAGAGCTGATTTGATGAGATAACCACCTGTCAGTGACCATGCAGGGAGGTCTAATCCCTCCTGGCCAAACTAGTGCAGATAGGCTTTAAATTTGGTTTATAATTGGGTTTTACAAAATTAGTTAGACTGAGGTAAAAAAAGTTTCCCTTTGTTCAAACATGACTTTCACCTTTTGTCAGGTTTAAAACTGAATTAGGAAAAGACAGACCTATAAACTTTCCAAATAATTTCCTGTATTAGGTTATAAACCTTTGATGGCATTATACATGACATAACACTACATGGCTTGATATATTTTCTCCGTTATTTGTCAGTTATAACTGGACCTATTTTGATTAGCAGTAGTTTTTTTTTTGTATTTCAGGTCATTGCGGCTTTCTTTCTATTTTTAGGTCTAAAGTTAGAGAGGGAGTGATAACAATAATTGTCCAATTTGCTCTCAATTAGGATGTGTGGTTAGACAATATTTCAAAGAAGTAAGTCAGTTTTTTATATCGAACTCGCTTTCTTCAATAACATTCAATCTTAATGAGGTCTATCACCATTACCAGTAAACCATGCTTCGATTCCTCACAGGATGAAGCGTGATTGGATGAGCCGAGGACAGAGCTTGGTTGCAAGGATCGGAGGGGAGGTGGGGGAGCTTTCATTGTCTGCTTTAATACGCATCACTGGGAGGATGGCGCCGCTGGGGACCTCCTCGTGATAACTGCCCCCACTGTCACACATGTTGTAGCTTAGGGGGAGGTTTGACAGGTATCCGAATTTCAAAAGACTTAGATTATGAAAATTAAACTTCATGTAAGCATGATGGCAAGGAGAGTATGATTAACAATATGAAGAATTTCATATTTCTTTTCTTTGGAAAGGAAGTGGCTTCACATGTCATGGAAACGTATGGATCATAGTCCAATATAAACTTCAGTATGAAAATGGTAGGAATTTGATGTTATCAAGTACAGTCAAACCTGTCTATAGCGACCGCCCAAGGGAAACACAAAAAGTGGTCTTTGTAGACAGGTGGTCTTTGTAGACAGGTTCCTTTAGTACATGTTTCAATGAGAAACCATTTTCAAGGGAAACAAAAAATGTGGTCTTTGGACACAGGTGGTCTTTGTAGACAGGTGGTCACTAAAGCAGGTTTGACTGTAACAGAAGAAAAGATGCTGTTGTTGTTAATTTGGTTTTTATGGTGCTCGTCATTCAATTAGTCTCCAACAAGACTGCCTTTTTCATATAAAATTAAAAAAAGTAATTGAAAGTCATATAATTTTTTTAAAAACAAACAGGTTAGCAAAGTTTTTAAAAATGACAACAAAAAAATCACCATATTATTTTGAATGAAGCAGGACAGACCTTTACTCTTCGTACAAATTATATACAGTGCTTACAACTATTCTGAAAGAATAATCAACTGGAGAAAGGAACACAAGTCCAAGCAAACAATCATCACAGGTAAATGACGTAGAGGAACCACGGAGCAGTCGGCCATGCAAATATTACGTCTCAGTCATGATCGCGAGCGAAACACTCTGGGCTATAATATCATATCAATTATTGACCTGAAAAGTGAATTGGCCTATATTTCATGGCACACTGGAAAGATAAGTCGTAAAACACGGTAAGAAACAAGGAGGCAGCTAAGTCACTTTAAACTTCTGATTCAAGCATTCTGATTTATTACAAAAGTATGAAATTAAAAGCATGTTGCCAACCGCTACAAACACATGAAGGTTAATTCACTTTAAATTTCTGTTTGATGAAGTAGGATGAAAGATATGAAGTATGACATTCCAATTTTGTAAAAACTATTTTAGTAGGAGTGGCGGGATAGGGAAAGTTAGAAAAGCAACGAGTGTTTAGTCTTTCTTTCAGCACAAAGAACTTTTTATTCTATATTAATGTGGTGATAGTGATTTAAATGGCCTATGCATATTGTTGTAAAAGTAGACAGCGACATCTATGCACCGACGCATTAGTGTAGACTGCCTCAGATAAAGTCATTTTGGCTGGGAGGGGCAAATAATAGCTCATTTGAGACAAATTATAAAGATTTATTTCTCATTTTGTCAAGCACTACATGAAACAAAAGCCTGGTATTAATTGGAACTGGCCTTGCACAATTATACTACAAATATATTTAAAAAAACCATTGCCCCCTTTAAGGCAAGCTGACATTTCAGACCAGGATACTCACAACTCCCAGCAAGGCAACAAAGTCTTAATAACCTCCTTGGCATTTGACAAAATACCAAACGCAAGGCAAGGACCAACCTGCTTCAAGTTCAAAGGACAGTTCAAAGAACACTTCATCCAAATTTTGCACGTTCTCTGAAACAATGAAAGATTTCAAACAAACCTCACAAACAAAAGGTGGTTCTTCACCAACCTGATGCCTGATGAGGCAAACTTGCTTACTGATTCTTTGCCTATTGCTTTTTTTTTTCTTTGCTTAATTATGGTCAATAATTTCTCAAGTTCAGGCTAATTCAATCTCATAAAGATGAACAAATATGAAAGGTCCTTGGCCCACTTTCATTCTTTTTGCATTTAAAACTTTGTTTTTCTAGCATTTAAGGAGAGGGAGAGGGAGAGGAAGAGGAAGAGGAGAGGAAGATATAGAGAGAGAGAAAGGGAGGAGAGGGAGAGGGAGAGAGAGAGGGGGAGAGAGAGAGAGAGAGAGAGAGAGAGAGAAGGGAGGAGAGGGAGAGAGAAAGAGGGGTTGGGAGGGGAAATTTTATTATTTGTATTTAAACTGTTTAAATGGAACATACATGTACATGTTACAAAAAAGTTACTTGACCTCAAAATTCTCTTATCTAACGTGTACCCAAAGGTAATTTAAACAAAAATCAAACCCTCTTCATTCACTAATAAACTGTCCAGAAACAGGTCTCCAGTTCAAGGTCAATTACCCCCAAGATATAGTCCCACTCTAACTTCTATTAGAAGGTTTAAACCAAAGATCCTCAGGACCAGGGGGTGATGACAGGCACTGTCACTGGGGGGCAAGGCGTGAAGGGGGCTGGACATGGGCCACTGGGAGGGGGACGGATACCGGGGTCAGGCCTCGTTTGGTGGGGGAGCCACAGAGTCTACCTGTAAACAACCAAGTCCAAACTGGTCCTATTATCTTCTGCTTCTTTAAAAATTATAGAGCCAAGGCCACCTGCAATCAATTCAAATAATAAGGAAAGGGAAGGGAGCTTGAAAGTGCAATTTTTAAGCTGAATGTAATGCCTATGTATGTACATTGTACATTAAAACTTGGAAACACAAGGACAAACAAAATCTACAATCTGACCTCACACAGTTAAGACTCAACAGACCTCAATGAATCAAATATGGGGAAGGGGCTATTACTATGTAATCACACCACTAATTTGCAATTTCACCTTAACTACAATCATATTGTATTAGTTTTTAAAGTAATATATTTCAAATTTTCTGTTAGTATATATATATATATATATACATTTGTGGTGAATGAATAATAGGCCAAATTAAACTCAGAGATCCTGCAAGGGAGTTCAGTCAATATATGACATTGGCCACACCCTCATCAATATAAGTATCCTAAAATCCTCCTTTATCCCGGAAAAAGTTGTTTCACCATCACATGATCAGTTGATTATCTCTCTCTGATCTCTCTCTCTCTCTCTCTCTCTCTCTTTCTCTCTCCCCCTTTTCTCTGATCTCTCTCCCCCTGTTTGTCTGTCTCTTTTCCTCCCTCCCTCCCACCCGTCACCCTCTCTCTCTCTCTCTCTGTTTCTCTCTCCGTTTCTCTCTGATCTCTCTCCCTGTTTGCTTGTCTGTCTTTCTACCTCTTTCCTTTCTCTCTCTCTCTCTCTCTCTCTCTCCCTCTCTGCCCCCCCCCTCTTAGAAGGTCTGAAAATAACCCAAAGGTGTTAACATGGAGGCCATGGACAATTAAAGTGAGCTCAAGATGATGCTAAATGTCAACGATACTGGGAAGTTGTGTCAGCTTTCTCAATTGCCATGACGATGGATGACAGAGAGGCTCAGACAACAAAAGGATGAAGGGGAGATGGACCAAGGAAGGACCTTTTTTATCTTCTTGTTGATAGATGCCATTTTCAAGTTCACCCTTGCATCAAGAGACACCCTCAGTCAGGGCTAAGCTGAGCAAGATATCCTGGAAAGTCTTCACTCCTTTTCAATCAATATTTTTCTCTCATGGAATGAACAGAAGAAGAGGTTGATGTACCTATAATATCCTATATATTTCACTTCAGGCAAGCTCTTTAAGGGAAAGTATGGCTTGAAATCCTATCAGAGGGGTGGTGCCCATGTACATGAAATTGACACTGAATGCCTACCAAAGAGCACGAGCAAAGGGAACTAGCACTCCAACTTGGTCTCCTAATCTGGCTTGATACTCACTTTCCAAGTCCATCATTCTTCCTGAGCTAAACCGACTAAGTAAATTAAAAAGCCAATACAGCTGACACTTTTTTTTTCTAAAATCTAAATTAAAATCAGTTGTATGAGCTGTAGAGAGCCTTTATTAAGATATTCAATCACCCGAAATTGAAGTGTACAAGAAAAATGTATCTCACCTGATGAAGTATAGGTGTATACACGTATCATCTCCGTGAATGGATATCATCATCAAAAAAAGTGTGGAGCCCTGCTTCGACTGAAGTCTATAGGCCTGTCTTCATCAGCTCGAGTTTGCCAAATAACCCGCTATTTTCAGACTCGGGATATCATCCTGAAGCTTGAATTTGCGTCTTCACCAGACCGATATGCTCATCACAAACTAGCTCCGACGGGCGCAAATTAGCCCGCCATTTCCCAAATAGCGGGATATTTTGGAAACAAGACCAAGATTTCTCCGGATATGTTCTCGACCAAATATCCCGCTAATTGCAACTGATGAAGACGCAAATTAACTGGCTAATTTGCGATCAGGATAGTTCAAATAGCGGGTTATTTGGCAAACTCAAGCTGATGAAGAGAGGCCTAATGAACTGACAGAAAATCAAAATCGATGATGATGATGATGATAATGATCCACAGCAAATGTATGGCGCCATTTATCTGTTTCAAACATTCAAAGGCACCCGCTCCTCCAATAGTTATGGACTACAGGTACACATTTGCCCGGAAATATTGGTTTTGAGGCCTGCTTTAAAGCTTTCTAGCTTGTCGGTGTTGCGACGATGATCAATGCTTTTCACATGTTGGTAGATCTATGGAAGGCTAAATTCACCAAACTATTCCTCGTAATGCAATTGCCAGACTGTCCATTCAGACACTGCTCATGGTTGCCTTCTTATTCAAGCTTTTAAACGAATTCAACAATGGTGACAAGTCAATCAAGTGTGATCCAGGCCTCCCTCGACCATTTTCTCCAGAAAAAATTTGAAAGTCATGCATGCCACTAAGTTCTGTAGGACAAATGAGGCTTGCGGGAGCATGACAGAGTGAAAGGACTAAACCACCCATTAATCCATGTTGCATTTTACTCTACCTTTTAAAGATAAAGTTGAGTTCTGGTCATGCGATTGCATTGTGAAAGAAACGGCGTGGAATCGATCAGAAAAGGTTGATCATCTAGCAAATACATTGTAAGTATTGGAATGGTGTGTACTGCAAGGTTCTGGATTCATCAAAATTAAAAGAAATTTGGCCTAGTCTTGGTAAAGTTACAGGCACTGTACACAGAAAGATGTATATGGGACTACACGAACATGTGGCATAAAAATCCGTCCCGATTTTTATGACGTTACATGCCATATTTAGCATATGAAGGCATTTGAAGAGCCATGCTTTTCAGGGAACGTGTTTTATCTGGTGTTCTTCCACACTTTCATAATAACAATGATAACGCTCACAAATTATTTTTCACCTCTTCCCAGGACTCAACCTTCTCTTTAAGACCTAGTACTTTTGTTGCTCTTACATGTAACTCTTGCTCACAAAAGAATAAATGGCTCTATTTCTTTCAATGTTTTTAATTACTGTGCACTTAATTTACAGCCATACATTCAACTGAACATTAATAAACAACAGATATTGAAATGATTTTCTGAATGGACTAAACAAAACAAAGTAGTGATGTTTGTCATAAGATCAAACTCATCTGCAGATACGATGCTGATCAATGAAAATGGAACCTTCCAGTACCCTCTATGAAAGGACATTGTGCAGGGCGCTGGACTTTCAATTTTGAACAATATTCAAATCATGCAAGAAAATTTCTTCAAAAGTTTCTACAAATCATGACTCATTCACAAAAAAGGCCCTTTTATATCACCGACTTCACACCTCTGCAAGATGTCTGTTTCTCTGTCAGAATCAAAATTGGATATGATCTGCATGCATTCATTACCACAAGAAAACGTGCCCCATAGCGGGCAACAATTTTTACTATCTCATCGTGGTTTTGGCGCCACATTGTACTTTATATGTCTAGTGGTTTTGTCAGTTGCTTATTATTTTTCATTCTGGATCTACTACAGAATAGCTCAGGTGATAGTCATATTTTACAACAAATATGTTGCTTTTTAAAGAGATGTTATCCTAACTACCTAAACCACATAAAAATATCATGTTTAATCCCTGTGACATTTTTAAGTTGTAAGAGACTCTAACTGTACAGCTATCACATATTATTCAGTTGTAGTTTTACATGTTGGACAAGTCCCGAAAATGCAATCCTGAGGGTTTTGAAAATCATGTTGTTTGTTTTTTAAAGTTGTGCTTAAATGCATCTCTTCTTGCAAAAGGGCTCCCCAAAGATTATTCACAGAACAAACACTTGTAGCACAAAGGAATAGTTGTTTAAAAAAAATTATACAATTGCATCCTTTTTCAGTCAACATATACATGTATGATATGGCTTTTAATGTGAACAGAGAGGTCTTGTGATTTCTGAAATGATTCCTCCTTCGTGCACCCAGAAAATATATGAAAATTGAACTATCACATCTAATATCATTTGAGCTGCAGCGCCACTTGCTATTTATGATCATGTGTCTATTCATGCTCATCATTCCTGGAAGAAACACTTCGACGAGGGGTCATAAGAAAACATTTGAAACCAAGAAACCACTAGCCTTGAACCACAGTTTGAGTGACAGCATGTCATCATAGTGTCATCTTTACATTCGATTAGTCATGGGATTATACTCACGTGGTCCTCCTTCTTGTACTTTTCACTCTGTATTAGCTAGTCCCTATCTTTTATTTTCCTTTGTATTACACACATTATTCCAGAGGAGCTTGAGGGTCTTCCCCATGACAAAGCACAAATCAGAAAACATATGTGCAATTTTAAAAGAAACAAACATTTTTATTGCCAATTTTTGCTTCAAATTTTACGATATGAATACTTCCAACATTTATTGGAAATTCTTGTGTCCAGACAATGTTGTTTTTTTTTTTCAATTTTCATTTGTGGATTTTAATACCATGTTAAATTACCACTATCAAATGCATTTCCTCAAGTTTGGACTGGGAATGCACTTTTATACACACAGAAACAAATGTTTGTCATTATCTGGACAACTCAACAAGTTTGATCAAGGTCGCACGTTCACCCTTGTATTTCAAAGGATTTCATTTTCTAATCCACAAAAAGACTCTTCAATGCCCCTTTCTTCTGTATCCACTATCCACACAGAAAGAAAAAAATTGCCTGAATATTACGAGAGACGCTCTAAGCAGTACTTCTTGTCACGTCCCCCAGCCTGTCAGACTTGAGATCCATTCAGGCAGGATGCAGTAAAACTAATAACATGATTAGAATCAGCCTATACATAACTTCACATGCTATAACACATTAAAAAATACATGTAATGTTCTTGTTCGTAGGAACCGTTTTGGAATTTGCAACAAAAAATAATAAAACAAGTAAAATTTCAATGTAGTGATTTTATGTATTTTACCGTTCTTTACCAGGGTCCATTTCAGTTTGCCAGAGCTAGAAATCAAGAAATAAACCGCTTACTGCTCCCATGTAATTTCTTCTTCACATGTTGGAAAGCGTGGAGGCCATCGGAGTACAGGGCTATAATATTTTACCCTTAAAATATTGCTTCTTGCCATTCATTTACACCCAAAATTTGCGACTGTGTCTTCTTTCAGGTGGTATAATGAGTAAAGTCTGAATGGGGCTTGAGGAGCATTTCTACAGAAAAAAATTTCGCAGCTGTGTCGTTTTTTATAGGGTATAACAAGTCATGTCTGAACAGGGCTTTTTGGAGCACCTCAACAGAAGTCTTATGAGTCAGGATCTTTAAGATCTGATTGACATTGAGCATACAAGCTTCCACCATCTTAGAGAACCACAAGGATGTAAGACTTTAATCCTCAGCGTCTCCTCTCAAGATCTTAGAAAAGATGAATTTTAAATGAAATTGTTCTTATCTTACAGCAATGCCAAATGGTTCTGCGTTTTGAAATCCAGACAAATTCTTCTGCATTTCTATTTTCTTTAAAATAGTTTGTTTACACAGTCATTTTTTAAATTAAATTATTTTCTCTTAAAAGCAATGTCAAACAGTTCTTAGTTTTGAAATCCAGACAAAGTTCTTCAGCAATTTTTTAGACTTCTGTAGTCATTTAAATAGTTAGTTTATGAAATCTCCTTATCTTATAGCAATGCCAAAAGTTTCTGAATTTCTTTTTGCAATCCAGGCTAATACTTTACACAACCAGCTATGTTATGTATTTCAGATGAATTTCTTTGTCTTAAAAAATGCAAGATATCACTTTTAATCTTTTATTCTTCCCTTTTATGAAATGTTTTCTCACATGAGAAAAAAGTGGAAAGACAAGTGCAGAATATTCGAATTGGAAAAATCATTTCATGTTTGTTCAAATTGACTGGAGAGAAGCTGAGTGACATTAGAAAGATCATGAACGATTTGTCATGTTACATTCAACTTAAAGGTACTATGTCCCATTTGCAGGCCAAAAAAATGAAAAGGTTAAATTCCAACGGCATTTGAAAGACAATACTAATTTAGAACTTCCCTAAAAAAAAGGGGGCTTGAAAATGTCTTTAAGTGGGAAAATAACGACTATTAGTTGTCGAATCGACTTAGGAGCTATAGAGCCAGTAAGTAATAGTCTGATTTTTCAGACCATTGTACCGAATGGTCGTACGTTTTATGCTGCGCAAAGATTCAATCAGTTTAATTTTGGCCATTACAAGAAGTGGGTTATTGATGTAGACAAATGCTCATGTACCCTTTACAGCTCATTTTATGTATGTTATTACCAAAGATGAAAAAACCAGTCAGTCACTCAATAGTGTCTGACAGTGAAGTCTAGCAAGTAAACGGGTTTCCTTGCATAATTTGAATATTAGGACACTGCTAACGTTTAAATTTCACAGATAGGACATACATGACATATTCATAATTCCTGCAAAGTTCTACAGAATTTGATGTTGGCTGCAAAAGGGACATAGTATCTTTAAATGACAGCATTTTTTTTTCTTTTTTTTTCTTTTGAAACAAAATACAAGATATCTAGAAATTGGTTTATCTACTGAAATAAAATGAAGGCGAGTAAACTGTTTGTATCATGTGTATTTTAAACATTGCACATTATTATTACTACAATAGTTTTATAAAATTGAATCCCTATTCTGAGACATTCAATTTATAATGTTTATGCAGTTGAGATGAAATCTTTCCATTCAATAATTTCATCATGAGTGTATGTGTACCTTCCAAAATGCTCTTACAATTAAAGTCAATTTACTACCATAATAATGAGTTTCATTACAATAATATAGCCAACTTTCGCTGATTCTGATGACATCTTTCAATCATAATCCCTTAATTTCAGACCCAACACGCAAAGCAATGTCCATGCAAAAGAAGAGAACTAAATGATCTTGCTTACAATGAGGCGGAACGCCAGACCATTGGCATAGGCAGCTTACGGCGGCTCTCTCCGGCCGAAGGGGCTATGCGGCGCTTCCTCTGACGGACAGACCCGTCGCGGCTCATTCCGTTTTGTCTTCCCACTCCACAGAACCTTGTCTGGCATTGAAGTGCAGTGTACATCCTAATTTCTTCCTTTTCCTTCAGGAAATGAATACTTGTTTTCCTTTTCTGCGATTCAATTTGTCCTCACTAGCAATTGTTGTAATATGAAAGTTCCTGTTGGAAATAGTTTCACTTCACGAAGCAACTAGGAAAGGTTCAAAGTGAATACAGAAGCAGAGTTCCTGCAGAAGGAAATTCTCAAAACTTACAGATAAAGTTACACAATTCTCTATTCGATGCTGGATCTTCTTTCGTTCTGATTGCAGACAGGATCAAAAGTGATTCAGAAAGACTGCCGACGGCTTTGACAAAATGCTAGGAAACAACTCTTCTTACGAGCAAGCGGCAGGCACCCTGGATGGCAAGTCGCTCAATCTGGACTCGGCTGCAATTTCCTTCTCAGGCCCCCAGGATAGCACTGCGGCGTGAACTTCTCAAGGACTCGTGGTACTCGCAGAATGTCAAAAATTGGTAGATGAGCTCCAAAAAGTCAGACGTGACCCTTGGAGTATTCTTCCACCGGATGAAGAACAAGATAGCTCTTCAGTCTGAACTCCTGACCTCACCTAGCTGCATTCATGTAATGACAATTGTCACTCCCAGAAGAAAGTACTTCTTACAGTAGTTGAGGGTGGTCACCAGAACATCCACAAATTATGAAGTTCCAATTTATGCTGCTTCCTCCTATATCTGGGGGCTGGTGAAACTCGAATAGAAGTCTTCACAAATTTGAACAACACCTACAGAATTCAATGAGAATATTGCAGATGTAAACCAGGTTGACCTTCACAATGGCAGCGGTTAACCATTAGAATGGACAGAACTGAACTTTGATGATGATCTTTTTGGCAATCCGTCCTGTTGCACCAATTGGCAACACTTCAAAATCCAACAGAAGCTTGTTATCAAATCAACCAAATAAAATAGTTTCTGATTACAATCTCGGTGGTGACATCGGGTTTATGGTATTTATTTCTGAAATCTAAAGTGTAATAGCTTAAGATCTCCCATGTGTTCCAAACACACTCCGCACAAGATACAATCTCGAGGTCTTTCCACAAATAAGAGCTTTTAAAATAATCTCTCAGAATTTGGATTTAAAGAAGTCCAGCTTGCTTGACTCATTGTGTATTTGCCCACACTTAGGAAAAAAGCAGACCGTGCTCAACTACGATAAATTAAAAATGAAAACTGATACAAGTAAATTCAACGCTCATTGGATCAACGGATGTAGATGTCAGAGACATAGAAATTTAAATGACAATTGTCTGGATGGCAAAGCAATACTAAAATGCCAGCGGGTTAATATCCCATTTCCCTATTACCACTTACTACAATAAACTTCCAAACATTCACTGCATGAGTGAGGGTACGAGCAGCTGTCTGCAGAGACTGACTAGAGGCGGAGAATGAACGGGGGATGGCGCAATGCCGCTTGAAAACAGAGCGACTCACTTCCAGCTCCTGAGCAGAATTTGCCGCGGCAGTCATTCACAGCAGACGGGTGTAAAGAAGGGTTAGCCCGCTGCTCTAAAGCCGGTGCTCGGACAGTCAGTAGGAATGATGAATCGCAGGAAGGAGAGCAGGAACAGAATCAGCGGAGAGAACATTGAGTCACATCAGAGAACTGCTGCTGCTGTCCTTTACGTCGTGGCAGATTGGGGTTGACAGGGGGAGCGTGATAAGCCCCCTCGTTTTTCGATAAGCAGAACTTTCAACTAGCCAGCACCTCGGGTCAAATTATTCGCACGAAAAATGGGTGGTGCTAGGCCAATGCCAAGGTGGCGATTGAACCGGTCAGTGTTCATGACAACGTGACGAGCGGGATGGGGGTCGTAAAGACGCTTCCAATTAGCTCAATGACACCGGAGGATCGAGTCTCCAAAATGTTCATTGCACTTTTGAACAAGCGTCAACTACAATCGTGCCCACTTCAAGACATAACCAAACCGCATCAATTACCAGCCAGACACTATATTCACTTAACAACATGCAGACATAAATTGTTTTTTCTTGTGGGGTACAAAGCATCTATTATGAATGACATTTATCAAACAAGGAAGGGAAAATTGCAATCAGATTCCATTCGTTACCAGGCTAACAAGCAGACTTTTAATAGGCCTACGCATTGTCTGGCTTCATAACAATCCTTCTGCCTGCATAATGCACAACAATTGGCCATCAATATACACATTGGCTTCCATGGGGAGGGGGAGAGGAGTCAGCAAATAATAAAACCTTTGGCAACTCTGAGAATACATAAGCTTTACAAATTACAAAAAGCAAATTAGAAATTGTTTATTATCATCATACAGAATATAAGAGGACAATTGCTTTTTATTATCTACAAATTTGAAAATAAGAATATCTTCTTTGGGGTGGGGGATATAATTGGGCATATGGTATGCATCTATTTCATATTCTTAGTGCAATGGTATGTGTTCAAAACATATATAAAATGTACATTTATGTAGTAGGTTGCCAAAGTTTATGTGTACCAATAGGCTATTCTTATAACATGTGTGCTCTTAAAACTCAAACCAGTTAGTATCAATTCATTTTCAAAAATAAATCCAAATCAATTTAGACATGAGTTCAGGTTTAAATATTTTTAGTATAAATCATTACTTTTTGTATTATTCAAAAGAGGTTATGGTAGAATGACAAGAAAAATGAGCATAAAAACCTCAAATTAAAGAATTTCCTTCAATTTGAGTTAAGGGATGAAAAAGTAAGAGAGAGTGGTGCAGTAGAGGGGGAAGTATTTAATTTTATGGTCTGCTGTGTATGTGAAACATTCTCATGGCTTGTCCCTTCCTATTACTTTAACCCTCTCAGGATATTAAAGGCAAATATGTGGATAGTGCAGTGGCATTATCAAGAAACGATGAAGGGGGGTCCTCTGCAGACTGGGGAAAGAATATACATGTACCTGCTGTATAGCCGGTGTAAGTTGTACTGTTGTGTTTTTTGCTGGGCAGTTTTAATCAAAAGAGGTAAGATGGGAGAGGAAAGGGAGGGGAGAGGAAAGGGAGGGGGAGAGGAAAGGGAGGGGGAGAGGAAAGGGGTGGGGAGGGAGAGGAAAGGGGTGGGGAGGAGGGAAGGGTGTACATTGGGTGGTATTCCGATAGCGCGTACTAAGTTAAGCCAGGCTTAACTTAGTCCACACTTTTAGGCCTAAAAAAAAAACTTGTTGTATTGCCCTTTAGGTGCCAAAACATGGGTCGGTCGGTCGGAAAAGTTTTTATTTTTTTAAAACTTTTTTTTGTCGCCCTCTGTGGGCGATATTTTTCAGTTTTGAATGTTTCGTTTTTTCGTTTTTTTCCCACGCCCTCTTTTGGCTGATATTTCTCAGTTTTTAATGCTTTAAATACATGTGTTTCAGCGTCATCATTCCATTCATATCTGTTCACCTCATAATAATCCATGGTTTGCAATGTTGTGTTGAGACAACACTCTGCTTCCCAGCTGACGAGGTTGGTTTTCAACACTGCGCATGCGCGGCATTTAATTCACGGGCGGACAGCACTGAATGACCACCAATTGAGAGCTTGATTTGAGACTGTCAGGCAATATATCAACGGATTCCAAATTGATGAAAAATTTAAATTTGTCTCGATGTATATGTCCTTTTATCTCGTCTTTACGTAAATTGTCAATGTTTTTTAGTGCCTTCAAAATGTGTCATGAATATAAAAGTGTTGTGAGCCTTTCCGTAGAAAACTCTAAACAGCGACCGTCGCCCAAATCTCCCTTCTAGCTGGTGCAGTGCTTGGTATAAACACGTACACGAGGCCGCGGTCTACTTGCATGTTTACGCTAGTAGGATTTTGAAACTAGGGCAGAAGACGAGTGACAATTTGGGAATAATTTGATTTTATGCATTTATATCCCATTTAAACAAACAAAATACATATTTGTTTATTCATTAATTTAAAAAAATTTAAAAAACGGTAAAAAAAAAAAAAAAAAGTTTTTTAAAATGCCGACCGTAGATTTTCAGATTTTTGGGTCGGTCGCAAAGGGCAATACAACAAGTTTTTATTTTAGGCCTTATGGAGTGCCTATTGCCAAATCATTAATCCTGCAATGAAAAGTGTCAACAAAATTAATTTTGCAATGAAATGGGAAGAAAAAGATAATATGATTATGAATTGAATTTCGATAAAGTCCTTGGTAGATTATCTTTGTCATGAATATTGAAGGAGGAAGATGAAATCTAGCATTCCATAGAAGTGTGAACTATTATTCTTGTTTAGTCTGGACTTACTGTAGTCCCGGCTTAACTTATGAGAATACCACCCATTGACTCCACATTATACTATATGTGCCATTTGAACCATTTGTGCATTTTGTCACATGGATGTTAAAAACTTGGCTTATAAGTTCCATGTAATACTAATGTATTATGATAATATGAATAAGGAAGAAGAAGAACAAGAGGAAGAGGAAGAGAAAGGAAGAGGAAGAGGAAGAGGAAGAGGAAGAGGAAGAGGAAGAGGAAGAGGAAGAGGAAGAGGAAGAGGAAGAGGAAGAGGAAGAAGAAGAGGAAGAAGAGGAAGAAGAAGGAGGAGGAGGAGGAGGAGGAGGAGAAGAAGAAGAAGAAGAAGAAGAAGAAGAAGAAGAAGAAGAAGAAGAAGAAGAAGAAGAAGAAGAAGAAGAAGAAGAAGAAGAAGAAGAAGAAGAAGAAGAAGAAGAAGAAGAAGAAGAAGAAGAAGAAGAAGAAGAAGAAGAAGAAGAAGAAGAAGAAGAAGAAGACGACGAAGAAGAAGAAGACGATGAAGAAAAGAAAGATGATGAGGATGAAAAAGGTGATAAAGATCTTGGATAATGACTAACTAAAGGCTTCCTATTTGACTAACCCTAACATGACTGACGGATTGTTTTCTACAGATATCAAAACTCCATGGCGGTAAAGGAATTTATACAGGGTGGGAGAGTAGAATTCGCACCCTCACTCCCCTCCACCCTCTAATCATTGTTGTGGAGACTGGAGAGTACACTTAATGTAATGGAGAGTTAATTAAACACTGATGTTTTTTAGCATATTAAACTGGTCATCTGCACAAAATGTTTGAAATTTCCATTTATGTAACATGAAACTAAATGGCTTCCTGCTCTATTAAACTCCATCTTAATCTATCATCTCCTTCCATCACATTCCAGTGCTTTGACGTTTGATTGATGGAATGAGACAGATTTGAACAGGTTCTTGCATCCTCTTTCTATCACGTTATGAAATATCGTCACGAAAAGTGCGAAGCTCTTAATTGCAGATTTCCCCTGGGCATGGGATAGGTAATTAAGGTATTAAAATCACCACATACCAAACTCCTCGAGTTGTTTTTGCGACCTGTTTATGATATTCTTTTAATATCTCTATGGAATTTTGGCCATGGTCACGTACAGCCTCACATGCAGGAGTGGCCCCTATCACCCAAACGCTCTATCAATATCCTTTTTTAAAAATTTGTTTACTGATTATAGATCACAGAGGCTGTTTTTACAGCAAGAAGTTACAAGGAATCAATGTTCCTAGAGCAACTAACATCATATAAAGAGCAATAGTAGGTCGACCTTTGAAGAAAGTACTGTACATGGAAATGCCATCAGAAACTGGGGGGATTTCTACCTTCCAAGAAGTTCCACTCACAGATTATAAGTACACTGTAATAACACTAACATTTTGTGTTTGTGTGCAACTGACAGGGTAAAACACCAAAAGAAAATTAAAGAAGAAAAAAAAAAATCATTGGATGTTAGGAATGTACCATTTCATTATTAAAATTAAGCCTGAAAGAACTTCTTGCAGTTGGTTTTGATGATACAGATGATAAAGAGCCTACTCAAATGATTTCTAAGGAGCTGAAATAGATTAAGCAGATTATGAAGTTATTCACCAGGGGGGTGTTTCACAAAGATCCTAAGTTGAACTTAACTCTACGTTGGACTTAAATATTATGGAGAGCCATTTGTAGCATTAAAATAATATATATTCAAAAGCAAAAATTCAAGTATTTTAGACTTTTCATAAATTCCACATCAAGAACATGAAATCTCCTTGGTAATAGAAAATATGAATGATTTGAATCAACATTTTATGCCTTTTAAAATAACTTTTACAAAATATTTTCAAAGATGCTGATGGCTTTCCATAATTTTTAAGTCCAACTTAGAGATAAGTTCAACTTAGGATCTTTGTGAAACACTCCCCAGAGCTAGAAGGGCATCAACTCTATGTGAAACAAAAACATCCTATTTGTATCTGAATGTAACCGATGCGTACTGACAGAAGAAGGGTGAAAAGAGGGATTCCATGACGATTGGTTTATCCCCTAGTTACACAGATGAGATCGACAACAGACAAACAACAACAAATTATGCATTACCCCTAATGGCCTAGAATAGGTCGGTTTGGGGGTGTCACTGAGGTATATATACATGAAGAGGAGAAGACAAAAATATGGAAGAAGACCAGATGAAATACAATGTAAGGTAATTTGTAGTCAGGCAACATGCATCCTGAAAGGTCTAAACTCAACCATTCCCATGATTAGTTGGTTGATCATTGATTAGTGTTATACCCGTCTGCTAAGAAAGCATGTATATGCTTGTAAGTAAGCAACCAGGGGACTGACAGCATTTAAGTCCTCTCCAAAGGACTTGGTAATGAGGATTAATGCCTTACCACAGGGCATGAGCGCACTGACTTGGTTTCTAACCCGGGACCCATCGGTTACGAGACCACTGCTCTACCACTGAGCCATCGCACCTCCTCATTAGTCACTAACAGGTTAAGTGAGAGAATAAAATTTTAAAATAATAAAACCAAAGCCCAGGTTAATACTTACCCTCGGATATCACTCCTCACTTGCGGCTTGCTCTCTGCTTAGAAGCCAGTCTGGTAAATCTGTAGCAAAACAGAAATGTGTGAAAGAAAAACAAGATCAGAAAAAAAAGTTATTTTTTCAAGTGGCAGAGTCAATGATCTGACATGACGGGTGATAGATTCATCTAATGCACTGGGGTGAATGCACTAGGAGATGTGGTGATCAAAATGGCCGCTGTACGACATTCACCAATCTGTAGTTTATCTTCATGACAAAATTGAGTCGAGATGGAGAAGAATATAGATTTAATGCTGTACAACTGTATTCTCCACCTTTAATGCTGTAATACACTGAAGTTACAAGTTCGTATCACATTCATATTTTATTCATATTCATCCAAATTATTCACATCCTCCTTCACACTTGAATTACCTCTTACTACACTTTCACATAATGATGTAGGTACCTGTTAACCCATTGCCTATGGGAACCTGGGGATTCCTTTACTAAACTTTTGGGAATGACAGAATTCGGTAGTCAATTAGTTAAATGTCATCCCAATTTCGCGGTCCTGGGTTTTCATCTTATACTGAAAGACCTTTGATATTAATTGTTTTCTGTTTTTAATGCAAGCAAATCATTTTCATTTTCATCATGATTCAATTATTTCTTTGTAATCATATTGACACTGTACTCACTTTTTATGTATTGCTTATGTTTTTAGTGAATTCAGGGATTATTTTCTAAGAAGTATAAAATAAACGAATTGAATCAAAAAATTAAAAAAGTATATAGCTTTACAATAAGGTACAAAACGATTTTGTTTTAATTTTTCTTTAAACAGTTAATGTCCCAAAATATGAACTAAGCCTGTTAAAACCAAGATATCCCTCAGCACAGTTCAACCGCCTCTAAACTGTTTTCATAAACCTCGGTGGATGGGACATCGACTGGAACAGGAACACAAACACAGCTCTAGCATGCCGGTTTGTTGACTATCCCAGCATTCAGACACCCTGAATTCATCGTATAGTTATACGAGAAACGTATCCCTAGTATGAACATCATATAAAGGAATGCCGTGTAACAAATTTGTTGTATATTAAAATGCATGTTTGAGCATTGTTTTGAACGAAAACTTGATAAAGAATCAGCATCCGGCATCTAGTCTGAGCGTCATAAATATTGTATAACTGGGCGGGGCTTATCGTAATCCTGCACTGATAATTGGCCAGCTGTCTTGTCAATTGATCTCTTCAGAAACAGTTTCATCATACAATGTTGTGTTCTAATCTCTATGCTCCTTTCACTTTATGAAATTCTTTATCCGTTTCTAAGTGACGTTTCTTCTTACAATGTTGTTTTTTAGTCTGTACTCCATTAGCTATACAACAATTCTTTATTCGATGTTTCTTTATATGATGAAGTTTTTTAGTTGGTACGCTCCATTTGCTATGCGATGATTCTTTATTCAACATTTTTTAATGATGTTTCATACAATGTTGTTATCTAGTCTGTATGCTCCATTCGCTATACAACTTTTCTTAGGCTGAACAGGATGTGAATCTGAACGGGGATCTTGGTGATGGAAGTATTTTATTTATAACGTCTTTTACTTGGAAGCAACCTAGCTGGAGGAGAGTCTGAGGATAATGAACTTTCGATCAATGTTCTGAAGGAACAGAGATATCTGGATGTGTCTGTGAATTGCAGCAGCCTGGCATTCACAGAGGTGGTGGGGATGGCTGCTGTATGCACTTGCCTTTTGAGCTGGGTCGACTCATCATGTATCTGGAAAGCATTTGAAACACTTGAAATACTTAGTTGCATTATTTG
The DNA here is from genome assembly GCA_037976565.1 of Mesocentrotus franciscanus. Lineage (NCBI taxonomy): Eukaryota > Metazoa > Echinodermata > Echinoidea > Camarodonta > Strongylocentrotidae > Mesocentrotus > Mesocentrotus franciscanus. The sequence continues at coordinate 26,750,279 of CP137673.1, forward strand.
GGAATAATTTTGAAATTTTTGTTTTGTTTTACTATTGAAAATATTGATAATCCACTTTTGGATAGTTCAGAACAAACTCTCAATGCACTTTCAGAAAATATTGCCCCCACCTGAGCCCGTCGCTGAGGCATATCATGAAGGAAATCTTACAAGATACACATTTATTAAACCTGGGTAGAGAGAGGTAACTGTATATGAATACCTTGCCAAAAGACATCAGTGCTATGCTGGGACTCAAACCCCATAATTATATACAACTGTATTTCCATTTAAATGCTGAAGTCACATAACTACGACACCTCTACACTGCTTGTCACTTCAAACCACATATATGTAAGTCAAAATTAAGTAGTTTAGAGTTGTCAGAAAATAATGAATTTCACTTGAAAAATAAAAAATCATGGGTAGTGTGTTATTATTGGATCAACTTTCTCTGCAGTTGCCTAACTTGGCATATCAGTCTTTACAGACCTTGCAAAAATTGTGATTCAGTAAAGACCAGACTAAAAATAATTCTAACATGGTAAACATACAACAGGCCATCCTTCAAATATTTCCCCTTATCGCTATATAAAGAACAATTTTTTTGTTAATAAAATCACAAACAATTATTGGACCTTACACGTTTGACAAATTCTCTGATACAGGAAGAAAGATTCCAATCTCCAGTGTTCCACCAAAGGCCATGATAATTCAGACGTGGTATTAAAAGAGTATCAGCCCCACCACAAATGAACTACGACAGGATGGATATCCGGAAAATTGTCATTTAGCGGACCCCCTGAAACGCTGCCTGGGCTGAGGTTGCAGATCTGACAGATGAAGGGTACTCCTGCATGTACTGCAGTCTAATCAAACCAAAAGGGTGCGATGGGAAGGCTGTTGGCCAAAGATCTTGTCCGTTTATAGGTCCCAGCAGTGATGATGGGTGATGAAAGCTGGCATTGTTTGATGTAATTTACATCTACCAACGAGGGAGGAAGCGTGGAGACATCCTTATCTGCTACCTCCAGATCTTGACGTGACCTCCAGACTATAAAAACAATTTTGCCATCCAATATCTTTTTGTATTTCTATATTTTGTTTCTGTCAAGTCTCATAAAAGTCAGCGAAGGTACACATAGAACATATGTCTGATAAACTGGATATATTTCCCATAGAGAAGTTCACAATGGATATGAAAGACTGATTAATTATGGAATAACAGATAGGACAGGCTTGAGATGAGATGCCTCTTCTATTTATCCAGCACACAAATAATATCAGATCAAAAGGCAAAAGAAAATTATAAACAGAAAAAGAGAAAGGGAAGGAACACGAACAGAAGATGTTACAGGCCCTTTGACACCCTCCTCGTCAATATATGGTGGTCTTCATCTCTTGCATTTTATCCCCTTTGTAAGACCCAACCCCCCCCCCCTCCTTCCGCACCCACCCTTTATTAGTCTTGATCTCTTACATGTCACTCACTTATTGAAGACCCATGCACCCCTTGCCCTGACACTAGTCCTCCCCCCACCTCCCTCAATGATACAACACCTGTTCACACTCTCCCCATAAATGATAGCCCTTTCATTGTTTTTATTCCCAATGCCCCCCCCCCCACCCCATGACATCACTGCTCCCTAAATGAATACACCACAATATGCCCTGACTGCTCACATATATACATGTATAGGAAACGTTCAGTTTCCAAAGGGCAGGTCTGTGCTTAAAATCCAATTAATATTTTAGCTACCTTCTGCTTCTTAAAGGTCATTGACTGAACCAGAGTCGAGTCCACTGCCAACCTTAAAAACTTTATGGCTCTGAACGGCAAATATGGAGATGAGAACGTGATGGGTTGTAACGAGAGCCGTGTAACAAGCAGGAAGTCGGGCCTAGGCCAAAGACGCTATCCTATTACTCAGATGATATTAGGTGTCTGACCAAGGAAAGGACATGTTGATAACTTGTTTCTCTGCCCTCAGAGAAACAAGGGAACAAGTCTTGGAGAGGGCTTTATAATTCGCCTACGTGTAGAACATGCACTGTGTGTACATCTAAATGTAGGTGATTCTCCAGTTTAAGAATTGAAGAGAATTCTAATTACATGTGTCTTGTTAATAACAAACTAAATCTACAGAAAGTGGCTATGATACAGAATATTGGAGTGCTCCGATTTTTACCAGGGAGTCTATGTACATGTATGTATTTATTAATCTAGTGAAAACTAAGCCAGACGAAATTACTCCCAGTAGCATCCACAATGAAAATAAAATATATGTACAATACCTGTACATTTATTTAAGCAGCCACCTTAAATTTGGTAAACTTTTTACATTTTTCTGATGAGCATTGCTTATGAGTTTGTAACTTCCAGGAAGAAAGGGAATTTGCATGTCATCATTTCAACGAAAACCAATTATAACGCAGCTTTGAAAGATAATGTTTAATATGATATTGTGTATAAAAGTATAAATGACTGGCTAATCAATCTCCAAAACAAATCAATAAACAGCATACCCCTGTCGAGACAATGACAGAAAAGACGAACCCCTTTAACTGTCACTTCATGAATCATGTGGTAATCAGAAGTGATAATGCTTTAATGGCTTTAATGCATGACCAATATTGACCAAGCAACTAATTATGGGGCTCAGGGAAGATGATTATCCCCCATGCATATTGTTGTTTGGTGTAGCACTAGTGCCCAACGCCCTTCTAGTTTTATTTTAAGATCGACAGGTTCCCACGCTGGAAAGTAAATTGGACCGAGGGACACCAAAGAGGAAGTTTCTCATTTGTTTAACAACAGAACGACAGAAGTGGTCCTCAGACCCAGTTCCTTTTTCCTTTCCCATTCCAACGGCTGTCTAATAGATCTGACATCTCAACAACAACAAAATACATAAATATTTGGTAAGTTATTATTTTGCAAATTTATTTAACTCAGCTATATGGCTAGCCCAAAGAATATAGTTTCTTTTTAAAATCTCAAATAAAAGCATTGATATACCATTTAATATTTTATGGTATATTTCAATCATTTTGTTCTCTGTTGCTCTTTCAGATTCTTGATCTTAATCCTCATTTTCACCTCCAACATATGCTTCTCCTTTTCACTATTCACCTATTTCTTTGTTTCCTAAAAAAAGGCAAATTATCAAATCACTATTGAGTGATGACAATTTGTCAGCAATTGCACAAAAAGCATAAAACTTAGCACTTTTATACAGTAAACTGTACGCCTGAAATGAACGAAAAGAAAGCACCCAAAAGCCTTGATTTTTGAAGATCAGAAGAAGTATAATAGCTTTTTAGCAACCATCAAATGCAGAATGCAAGCAAACGTTGATTTAAATTTAACACAATCTCAACTGTTTTCGAAAAATCAACTGAAGGGCAATTTTCATGCCCTATTGTACATCCCATAGAAATCATGTTCGAATTACGTATTAATACATGAACCTCGTCGTCATGTTCGCACATTTCAAGACTTGATGCACAACGCTATTGAAATTGACACAGGTTGATTTTTGGAAAGTAGGTGCAATCATGTAATAAAATGATTCACCTATAGTGTAGAATTAGAACCTTCATCACTTTATCAAATTAGGTAGATTATCAGAGGAAACACAAGAACGTGAGGAAAACACTTTGCTTGCGTTCTCACTCCTCCCTCCTCTGACTGGCCCATGTTGGTGCTGTCACAGGAATACCAAAGCCACAAAGGAAACAGCTACTATGATACAGAGGAAATAGGAAAGAACTACAAGTTCAGGAGCCAATTGAAATAACATTTGCACTCAATAAAGTTCATCGGAAGAAACTTTCAAACACAAACTGGATATGCTGTGACATTCATGCATCTTGTGAGGTCACAAGAATGCCAATTTATGTTTGATTGATTACAACTTCAAAAATTCACAACTTTTTTATTTTTTCATCATATTTTTTTCTCAAATTTGTGATGATCTGTTTCTCTCATTAATCTGTTCATAAATATCAGGGTGGACTTTTCATTTCAGTGATATTACCCGTCACTGGATTCTAGTCCAATTCTGATGTTCCTGCATTTTATGGTGCACAATTTCCAATTTTTGGGGGTGATACAGTAAGTGGGCAAGTACATAACAAACAAACAAGCCATTCTGACCTTTAAAAAAAAAAAAAATTAGGTCTATTTTTTAACAGTAAAATCAAAGGTCTAAATTATATTCCAGTAGGTGAATCACACACATTTTACTATTAGGTACATACTGTACACAGCAATTTCAAAGTATTTCACTGAAAAGATGAAGAGAATAAGGACTCTTTGTAACGCTAACAGACACGACACAAAATGGTCAAGGATTTTTGTTACTCCTGTGAACAGTTTGAAAGTCTGTGAATTGTTAGGGTTCATTGAGACTAAATTATGTATTACCAGAAGGTTGATCACACTCCATACATACTGTAGATACATGTTGTAAAACTATTAGATTCCATATTTCCTTGTCAAAGCTAAAATGGAGCATGACGGACATCAAAGGTTGTGCATAACTGACACTTTTGTCTGCCTTCAATCAACCTTGAAAGCATTGCTTTAAAATGTTTGTTTTGTAATGCATGTTTTCTTCCATTCATCACAATTTACCACCAAAAATTAAACATAAAGTGTGAGACCCCAAATTGTTGCCCCATTTTGCCCCAGAAGTGGGATTTGCAACAAAAAAATCAATCCCACATATACATGTACTTTGATCCTATTGATAGTACACCCATCAAATTAAAAAGCCTGTCAAGCACTTTTGTTTGATAACATTTTTCTGGGGTTATTGCCAATTTTCTGATTTTTGGCAAGTGAACATCTAATATGTAGAATTGCCCAAGTGCATTCCATCTTTCCTACACTAGTACAGTCATACTGTTTCATAACACACTTCATGATAGCCAAAACTTCTTAAAAACTATCAACAAAGTTGATGTCTCAATTCTTGTGAATGGCTTGAACAGGATGAATAGGACCAGAACTTCAGATATGCAGCATCTCTACAAATAACACTTACATGCAATTATAACTTTTGTATTTCTCAAAATATAATTGAAAGCAAATGACACACTGACACTGTCACACTACAAAACCAGCAACTTACCAATAACTATACATGAAGATGTGTATTTGATGACAGAAAGACTGGAAAATTGGCTGCAGACTTTTGCATATTTCTAGCTCGTTTGTTAATAAGGAAAGTAATTTACTACAAGGGTTTGTAAAAGGCAACGCAAAATTCTGCACTGTTTGAATTTCTTGAGTCTGTATTCTTCTCGTTTCAACAGTCTTGGGCTTCTCTTCAGCTACATGAACATGCACTCACTTTTAATAATGCAGGTGTGTAAGATCTTTATCATTTGCTATCCAATTTAAAGATTAATTATACAGAGTAACTTTCAAGAGAATTTGCCTAAAACATCATTGAAGAAATTACCAAAAAGTGAAGAACTAAAAGACTTCCAAAATTGTAAGTCAAAATGCCATATTTATGGGTTTGCCTGAATTGAATTTGGTTTCAAGTTTCAGTCAAAAACCTCATAAAATGAATTGTTTCTTTTGTTTTGTTCTATGATAATCCATATCAGGACAAATCATTCACAGCAGCATTATCATACTTTTTACACAAGTGACAATTCCCACTTTGGCAGGACATGGGCAATGGCCTGGGATGAGCGGGCTTAGCTGATATATGATACATTGTTAAAAACACTTGCCGAAATAACTTTAATAAATTATGTGCAGTTCTGTTGGTTATGAACTTTACTGCCTCCTCACCCCCAAAAAAAAAAAAGAAAGAGAAAGAAAGAAAAAACGGTCAAAACACTACCGGTCAGTATCGCATATCAAGCATGATTAACAATTTAGAATGTGAAGGTGTGGAATAAATAAAGAGTCTAACATTGACAGAGAATGAGCCACGGCGTAAACGGGTGTCTGACCCGCTAGTGTGAGCGGTTTCTTCAATGCGCTCAATATGAACATGAATATTGTTTATATTTATAACCAACAATGACAAAAAGTGAAAGAAGATAAATTTTGTTTACTGTAGACATATACAAAATATAAAGAAGATATTAAGGCAAGAGTTTATCACATGAAGAGAGTTGGTAGTCAAAGGAATGGCACAAGTAGCCATAGTTAGATGGTGTCATCATTCATTCATTATTCATCCATAGTCAGACTCAGAGAACTGAAATACAAAAGAAGTGGTTTCTGGACCAGCTGTTCTGGACAATTGAAGGCTAAGATAATTTATTTTGAGACACTTTGACACAATAAGATAACATGCAGATGATTGTACAAATTTTCTCTGATGTGAGACAGTTTGTAAACATACAAGTCATTTATGATTGTTTTTATTCTTCCTGATTAAATTGCAGGCCGATCCTTATTACCTGGCATTTTGTCTCACAACATGGCTTTATTATTGATTTAATGACTCAATTAATTTGTTAGTTTTACATCACAAATAGCAACAGATGATCATGACATCAATATATTTTACTTCCAACATTGTTCAAGATTCATTTACAATTTTTTACTCCAAATAGTGTAACAATAAGTCAATATATTTTGTACCAAAGCCTCAAAGGCAATATGACTGGGAAATTTTTTATTTCTAGAACAAAATTATTCTGGGGATAAGGAAAGTGGCGTGTACCTTGTGCTTGTCGAGTGTACAATGCAAGGTGTCACCGTCACTCATACCTTTTTAATTTTAACACAAATTACCATAGACAAATTTTTTTGTGTCACTGTCAGTAAAAAAAAAAATGCACCCTCTGGCTCTGGCGGTTTTGCACGTCGACTTCTGTCTTCTGGACTTCTGGTATTTATTTTTTACCTCCGACATTATTACTTCTGATATTTTTACCTCTGAAATTTTATCTAGCACCCTTAAGGGCCTTATGAGGACCTCTTCTCTAGTCTTGATTTGCATGCAATACGCATCTTCACACTCTCACAACAATCAAGTCCGTCTCCATGGTCTCAGGACGCGAAAACCAACGAGTGGGACTAGACTAAACTTCAAATCGCACTCTAGTAGGGGGAAGCGGGTGGATATAATTAGATTAATACAACGTTCCGTAAAATATAAGAAGATTGAAGCTTCTCATAGATATCATATAATCAGTTTCTAATAGTTTTTATGTACGTTCATGCAAATCAATATTTCTAAATACACAATCTAATGGTCAGTATTTTATTACTTACATTACGAAATCGTTCAACTCCGCGCACTGCACTGCATACGAAATTGGAAGTGAAAGTACCGTATTTAAGTGTGGGTAAAGCTAACTTCTGTACGAAACTCGATCATTATCATATTAAAGATTATGGTTGAACTTGAAGCTAGGTACGAGCCAGAAGAAAATATCCTTCCATCATAACAGTATACCTTTCTGATTTCCAAATCTCAAGTTTTCTTAGGATAGGAGAAAAACGTCAGCCACCCCTCGTACAAAATCATATAAACTCACGCATTTGCATTTATGTGCATTCTTATTTATTTTCTTTCCGGTGTTCCGGTGTCAGTATAATTTGTGCATCACATTTGAACGCCTTTAGGTTTGTTTTTGGTCTTCTTTTTTTAATTCTTTTATTTCTTTCATTTCAGTGACATCAATATTCCGTATAAACATAAAAGATAAACAATCATGGACAAGGTATAAAAACAAATTCTTATACCGAATTCACAAGTCGGCGTACACTTACTCATCATAACGTATGGCAGATAAAAATATACATCATAAATATAGTTGACTTTTAGAACTTCAGCTTACTTGACTTATACAGTGTACAACTGAAATTACAGCTCCAATGCAACTTGTCCTTTTCCCATTTTCTCATCGAAAGAAGAATTTACTATTTATTGAAAAATAAAAAATGAAAAATAAAAAATAAAAAAGCCCAAACAAGGCCACGCCCCTTCCATTAGCCCTCCCCGCTCTTCATCGTTTATTCGAGTGGAGCGATCACCTGGTAGCAATTTGGTGTTACGCTCTGTATTATTAGTCGGGTTATTATAGTGCTACAGTATCTTTTTCCTTTTCTTTCTTAAACTTGATTTAATTTATACCAATGTTCACTTGCTGCTAGCTAGAGGTATATTCCATTTCCTACATTAGAATATCAATATTTCACTGACAATATTACAAGATCTAGCGATCATTTAGTAGTGATAATACGCTCTGTGTATAGTACTATATTTTTTCTTCTTCTTAAACTAGATTTTATACCAATATTTCTTTCCTTTGCTGTTAGGAGGTATATTGCATTTCGTCTATTGGAACATCAACATTTCACTAACAATATTACATGATCTAATAGATATATTTTCTCCACATCATCAAACTAACACCAAGAAAAATTAAAAACTCCCTCCGAGTTATAATAATAATAATATTGGATATTTTATATAGCGCACAATCCACCATGCATGGCTCAATTAGGCGCTCCAACTATTACCTCGGCTCTGCTAGGCAGCCGATTTCGGCGCTCACAGCATTCAAGGAATTCCTTCCTACCGGTACACCTGGGTGGAGAGTGCCAGAGTGGCAAATGTAGATTGATATCTTGCCAAAGGACATTAGCGCCGTGGCGGGACTCGAACCGCGGACCCTGTGATCCACAGTCCGACGACTTATCCACTAGACCACAACACCTTTAGAATTCCTTTAGAATGGGCACCGGGTGTTTCCCAAAGCATATAGGCCCTATAAATCTTTTCACCCTCGTGAAATACCTGGAGATGAATATGATTTTTTATTTCTTCTTTATTAATTTTTTTTTCCCAAAAGGAGCACAAACTATATTTGGAGCTATTCGTATAATCCTAGGCATAATTGTAAATTGGAATTCACTAAGTTTACTATTTAAAGTACATTTCCTTGGCCTATAAGTAGAAGGAAATATCTTTAATAGACAAATCAACTAATATCAACTACAGAGGGGACTTCTATTTTACTGTTGAGAAAAGTTGAATATAATCTTTTCGAGACAATATGCCGCAATTTTCTTCCCTTATATCTAATACCTTCTTCTTCTCTTCTGTTATATGCATTGCTTTTTAACTTTTCAACTAAGATAAGATAGATAAGATAAGATAAGATAAGATATTTATTCGTCTTTCTTTCAGATGTCACATAGAGCATTAGATTAGATCATTACACATTTACAATGCAAACAAAAAAATTATGACAATGATAAAAACAAAGTGAACTACTATAAGAGAAAGACGAGGAAACCCTGGTAAAAGCAGAGCTTGTAAGTTTTAGGGTCCCCTCTGGACAAAATAATTGGTTGATAAAAAGCAACAAGATAAACATGATGGGAGTATATATTTGTGACTACCTAAGAATACATTAAGAAAAAGGTGGTATAAGAAACAATAACTTAAGTGTACAAAAAATCGGGAGACTAGACTAGACAAGACGGGAGAAAAGAGAGAAAATATGAGAAATGAATAAAAGACTACAGCACATCGACAATATAGGCACAGCACAACTTGAACGGGCACAATACAACAGGGGGAGGGAATAAAAGGCTGACAATCTGCAAATATTCAATTAGACACATAACATCAAGAAGAAGAAATTATATACATCTATAATAATATAATAGATCTAGGCACCAAAATAACTACGAAAATGAACTATTCTAGGAGCCACAGTATTTATCGAGAATATAAACACTTAAATGCAGAGAGACTAACAGATTACTTAACGCTAGAGTCAAGAGTATTCCAGAATCCAAAGTATTACAAGTAAGCTTTGTCCTTACTTGGGGTAAGTGAAACGCAGAGGCATTTCGTGTAGCATGGTCATGAACTAATATATGAAGGAAGTGTTAACTCAAAGAAATATTTTACCCTCTAATGAAAAAAATAGCCGAAGACATCTTCCCATATTATACGTGAATCCGTTTTTAGTTCACCGTCCATAATTATATTCCAATTTGACTGTGATCGCAAATCTACATTATAAAATCGAACGCCTCGCAAACGTATATGTAAGAATCTATGGAATGTTAGGCTTCCTGTGAGTAATTTCAGTTTGTAAATTTTATATTAATAAGTCAGACTTAGGACAGCTGATGTTTGATTTTTCTTGTTCATGGCGTGCATGACTGTGCCACGAACCAGCTTGTGGTAGAGACGCTGTCCGGCGACAAGCAGTAGATGGCAGGTTCAAATCCCATTGGTTTCAAGACTTTTTTGAACTTGTTTTTATTTACTGGGTGAAAATATGTAGGCCTATCTATTGTTAAAAAATAACATCATTACCTTTATTATTTCCACTGATCTGTAAATGTAATCCCCCACTTCAAAACATATGATATAATTCCACATAAAATGGGAGTAAAAATTGTTTTAGCATGCAGTCTAATTTCATAATTACAGAAGAAAATTATCCCCCCAATATATTCAATACAATAATTTGTATTATCATTATTATTTATTCGGCAGAGACAGAATCAAGAAAACGTTAAATACAGAACAACAGTAAGATTTTAAGTAAGTCACATTGATGCCAGGAAAACTGAAAAAGATTAGCTATTAGTAACGCGAAGATATATAGGTCTTTTCCCCAAATCCATGTGTCATAAATTAATTTCACAGAATACAGAATAGCAAGATACAACAGAGAATGCATGAAATAAAGAGAAAAAAGAAAGAAAAAAATTAATGGCGCACCATGTACATGATTGTGCATGTACATGCTTAATTGTCAAAAAAAGTGAAGAAAAAAATACGTACATAATAATTATACCATGAAACTTAAGTGGGCGCTGTGCATATTAATACAATTTAGATCTGCAACTTTCAATGGAGCTGATTTTAATTGCAAAGAAATGCAGTGTGTAATATAAAGTCATAATAAGTGCATTACAGTTCAAAATAATCAAAACGTTGTTTCCATTTCATTTGCTGACCCCACGTCTCTTCACCCACACAATTCTTTGAACTGTAATCAATAATTTAGAAATTCAACATTTGAAGTCCGGGCCCATTCTTCACTGCATCTAAAACATCGTATTCCGTTTTATCTTGTCCCTTCCTCTCCTTACAAATGCAAAATTCATTTAAAATCAAGTTTATTAAATACCCAATGAGGAATTGGAGCAAGTGACGCAATATAAATTAACCCGGAGTTTATATATATATATATAGGCTATATATAAAATAAACACAGAATTTCCCCCATTAAAGTTAGGTCTCTCTGTTTCCATCATTAAAGATATTTTTAAAATTTTTACTTTGCTTAAAATTTTTCTTGTAGTTCATATTTTCTTTTGCATATATACATATAAATTGAAAAAAAATATTCTTAGTAGAGTCTATTTGACAAATGGTACCATTTTTCAAAAGAGTATCAAGGGAATAAAAACAAAAATTATTCTGCTCTCGAAAATCTACCCTTGAATTGACCTAAGGAAAAAGGTCCATTAGAGGAAAAATAATGTAAATGAAAACAAAATTTGAAAGTTTGTTGCTTATGCTGAGCACACAGACACTGCAGATTCAAGTGTTACGTAATAATGTAAATTAGCACTCCTCCCGCCTCTATCCTAATTAACCATAACCTGCCTGAACCCTGAAATATGCTCTGCACTTTCCTCTTCGTTTCACGTTTTGTGAGTTCTAAGTTCTAACAGGTCTATTTTAACCTGGAGACAGCTAGTGAAGCAGAAATAATGAAACAGATTTCTGCGTTCTCTTCAGCAGTATATACTTATCAGAATGAGCAAATGAATGAATAATTAAATAACCATCCTGTCTTTAATGAACTTTATAAATAACTCATTAAGTAACTTCTTCCAAACTGCATGGCCGTGAACCGAGTAAATAATTATTATATGCTATCAGGCTGCGGAATTTGAATTCCTGCCTTAAATCTTTGGCGATGTTCTACAATGACGCTTGTAAATATTTGTAAAATAAACTGTATTATAATCAGAATTAAATCAGTAAATATAACTCGAATGGACGTAAATTGCGGTTAACAGAACACCACATAGTTTGCAAGAATCAGAAGAAGAAGAAGAATAAAATGAAATTCCTTCCTTCTTTCACCCGTCACGCGCCTGATCATTATTATACATTTTTATACAAGCGTAATATAGGCTATAATCAACTAGGCGTCAAACCTGCTTGAGAGTTTAGTGACCACCTTAATTTCTACAAATTAGACCACCTGTCTACAAAGACCACATTTTTTCCCCTTGAAAATGGTTTCTCATTGGTTTCTCATTGTACTAAGGGAATCTGTCTACAAAGACCACCTGTCTACACTTTTTGTGTTTCCTATAGCTTGGAAAGGTTATATAGACTGTGATAATCAACAATAACTATATAGCTGAAATTAAATTCCTGCCTTCTTCAAAAGAAAAAGAAGAAGACAGATTCATGCTTTCTTGACACCTGTCACTCGATAGCAATTCTCAATCCAACCCTCCACTATTCTACTCCTGTGGTATTCGCCCCCTTCTAGCTCTTGAACCCCCGCCCCCCCGCCCCCGCCAACACGTACACACCTCTACTAAAACACTGCCATCTACATCACGTGATGCGATTACAGTATATCACGTGATACGTTCTACGCAAGTTTGTAAACAATAGTAAATGTTCACGTTTGACTAGCTAGATTAACGCTCTGGTTTGACTGTAATAGGCTACTAAGGTCACGTGAAAAGTGCAACGCGGAAACAGTGCCCGGTGAAAGTGGTTTAATTCAATGATCTTCATGTGCAGTGCTTATAAGCCATACCACAGTGCAGTATGGATCGTCCAAAGGCAAAGTTTACCTCGTTTATCGGTTTGATTCCGGTGCTGTTGGTCGTATTTTTCGCGGTTTGCACGAGCGCTCAGTACCAACCCAATTGGAACTCGATCGACTCTCGCCCCTTGCCCGCCTGGTACGATCAGTCCAAGTTCGGTATCTTCATCCACTGGGGAGTTTTCAGCGTACCGAGCTATGACAATGAATGGTTCTGGTGGCGATGGAAAGGCACTAAGACAGCTGATGTGGTCAAGTTCATGGAGGACAATTATCGACCTGACTTCACATACCCAGACTTTGCTCCCATGTTCAAGGCAGAATTCTTTGATCCTAATCAATGGGCGGATATTTTTAAAGCATCTGGAGCAAAGTAACTATGAATATGATTATGATTAAATAATGGCTTATATTTTTGCTATTGAATAATTGAAGTAGACCTAATCTCAGAATCTCAGAATCTCAGAATGGTGTCCAGACATCGCTTAGAAGCACTAACGTCTAGAGATGGTGTCGCTTCCGTGCAATGCGCAATTTAAATTGATGCATGGTTCTTTTTTACTACTACTCGATCTACTACACATTAAAAGTTTAAACTTAAAACTAAAGTAAAGTCGCGTGGGGCGGGGACTAGGAAGAAGAACCACAAGTTTCATAGACTCTACTTTATTTTCAAATTATCATACAAAATTGCAGCTGGTTTAATGAAATTGATTGATATAATTGTGAATTATTTTTTCTCTTTTTCATATGTACAAGATATTTTGATATGTATAAAGTGGTCAGACCAGTGAAAAGGCAAAACTACATGTATGTTACTCCTTAGACAGTGCTTTGGCTTATCACTAGTGCGCTAATCGCCTAATTAGTGATATTGCAATAGTCCCAAATGGCAAATACTACTCATACGTGTGGTTCTTGAAGATAACAAATAATCAGACTAATCAGTGGTGTAGCATGAGTCCAACCATTGAGGGGGCACTGGAATGATTGCCCGTGGGGATCCGGTCCAACTCGGAAAATGAAGTACGAATTTTCAAGGCTATACTGATAACCTGGAGGGTGCTGGAGGTAGTCAAGGTGTCGTCTTTTCTCATCCTTTTCCTCTTCTCCCCTTCCCTTCCTACCTTTTCTCAATTTTTGTTCACCACTATTTGAGGGGCATGTCCCCCCCTTCCACATGTAGCCACTGAATATACTTTGGTACATGTGTAATTAATTTTCTTACTGATTTGACTACAATCGCTCACTTGCATTGCCTTTGATTTTAGGTATGTAGTACTTACCAGCAAGCATCATGAGGGATTCACAAATTGGCCTTCAAAATATTCCTGGAACTGGAACTCGATGGACGTTGGACCTAAAAGGGATCTTGTTGGTAAGAAGTTCAACTCATTGAAAAGTGATGATTTAGTACGACTTTGAAAATGGTCAGTTACCGGTATATATACATGTGGAGATTCAAAGGGTAATAATAAAGATTCAGTTCATTTTATTCTGTATGTAACTTACAATCAGGCAATTGCTGTTTCATTGTTTACAGATAGTTTGTGGAGTAAACTTATCCATGTATTATTATTTTTTAAATAGAAAGAAAAAAGAAAAAAGAAAAAACTTAAAAATCTGATATTACTTATGTAATGGAAACCATATGACATTTTCTTTGACTTGAGCAAACTTATCTTCCAAAATACTCTGACACTGCTCATAACTATTAATAAATGTAAATCAGTACTACTAATAATAATGATGGTGATGATAAAATAATAATACAAGTAATAATAATGATAATGATGATGATGTGGATGATGATGATGATGATGATGATGATGATTATAAATGATAATAATAGTAATCATCATCATCCACACTATATAATACAAATGCTGGTATAGAAAGTGTTAAGGCATTTAAAATTAATTGGAAAATGAAAATGAAATGATTATTATTTTGTATGCAGCAGGGTATGAGTGCTCACTTGTTATCACTTTCTAACTGTTATCTTTCTAGGCATATTTCAATGAGCTTTTGTATAATCTGTTAAATGTGTACATGTATGTATAAATGAATGGATCATTGTTAAACTGGCTCTCATTGAAGCTTTGTTCTGAATATTCTTCACAAAATATTTTTGACGATATGTTGTCACCATTGACACACTAATGATTCTCATTGTGGGAGTTATTAATCACTTTATATTTTGTTTTCATGCAACTACCATGACAGGCGATCTGGCTGCTGCCATACGGAACAGAACTGACATTCACTTTGGACTCTACCATTCACTGTTTGAATGGTTTAATCCTTTGTATCTGCAAGACAAGGCTAATAAGTTCACCACCCAGGAGTACTGTGAGGTAGAGTGTTTCAGAACCTGTGATTAACAAGAAGAAGTCATTTTCAGTCGTTTTCCCACTCCCCCCTTAACTCATATCCTGCCATGAAGCCGCATGTACGCTACCGTTAGCGCGCTATCGATTAGCTACTTAATACACGCGAGCGACCCATCGCTTCGGTGTTTTATGCATGATTGCTCGCATTCGTAATAGCAGTTATTGTTCATGCTCACTGTCTTGTGCCTAGTGCTTAGCATGCGCTATTGATAGTACCATCGCGTTTAAAATCCGATTATCTCAAAATTAACTTGGCACAAGTTATTGCTGCTGTTATTGTTGCTGTTGCTGTAGTTATTATGATGCCATCTCTACAGGGCTTCAATGATCCTGCACAATGCAGTGTAAGTTACTCCCCCAGACCATTAAACATTTGCCTACCAGTACGTTACAATTTGTCCAGTTCAATCATACCTGCGATTGTCATGTCTTAATAAGTAGGACCTATTTACTGTTAAACTCCTTCCTATTGTTATATGAGAGAGTATATTGACTGAGAGAGAAATACTGATACTTTGTGAATTCTTTATAATTACTATTATTATCATTATTGAACATCACTATTCATTTTGATTACTCTTATCCTTATTACACTGTATTTGGAAGAAGTGTTGAAATTTGGAGGTCATTATGAAATTGAAAGGATTAGTTCTCCTTGTAACACCCTTCTTATTTAGGATTACCAAAACTAGAACAATATCTACAGGATATCATACATGTACATATACAATCTGCTATTATTATTATTATTATTATTATTATTATTATTATTATTATTATTATTATTATTGTTATTATCATTATTATTGATATTAATATTATTATTATTATAGTTATTATTATTATTATTATTATTATTATTATTATTATTATTATTATTAATATCATTATTATCTATATATTAATACGCAAAATCGCCGCGGGGGGTACGTAACGGTCTGCCAATGTGAATTTTTTGACATCAAACCCGTCTTTCCTCGACCCTACCCGCCTCGGCCGTCGCGCTGAACGGCGACACAATTCGAGCGGATGGGATCGGGCATGTCGCGTGCCACGTCGACCCGTGGTCGCCGTCCATGTCGTTATAGAGGTGGTTTCGGGGTCCCGGGGAGGACGGGCGGCCGAGAGCACGGCCGGCGTCGTCCGTGCAAGGAGGCGAGAGTGAGGCGGCGAGGCGTGCACCCGCCCTCTGTCTAATTATTCAAAGAGATTAGACTATCAAGAGACGATCCACTCCATAATGTGTTGTAGCAGATGCTCAGTGCAATGGATCGGGCCTACTCCGTGTTAGGCATCTTGCTGTATGATATGCTTTGTAGGCACTTCACGGGCATTTTAGAGAAATACACAGCAGGTGACAATCCACTCAGGTCATGTAGCATAGTAAATACATGATGCGATGAGATGGGCCTATCCCGTGTGAGGCATCTTGCTATATGGCGAACAGCCAAACTGACGAGATTGAGAACGTATGTACAGTACTGTTGGTTCTAAGCTCACACACACACACACACACAGTCGAGTTAATTCGTGTGACTGCCACAATTTATTGGCACAAACCGTCCGATTTTTCGCGTAAAATCATTACTTTGAAAATATTTATACAAATTCTATGAACCATGCCAATATAATCATAATCCAAGCTTCTGATTTATTGGTCTTTTCATGAAAACTACATTGAAATCACAACAATAATACCGCAAATAGATTGTAATTATCGAGATCATATGACTAACGAGAAGGTAAATTCAGCGAGCTTACGTTATTTCAAATGCCTCCGCACGGGCAACTCCCGCGGTGTCAGGGCAGTCACGGCGCTCACACAATGCAATTGAACCTGTGCTGTAACTGCAGCACTCTAGCTACTGCAGTACCTGTATATAGCGTGTATTTAGATCATTCAATGTTTCATGTTTGAGCCGTGCAATTGTTGTTTTCTTTTATTTCTTTTTTGAATGTGATGTGAATGTGAGTACGGTACGTACATGCTATTACAGAAGTGTGCAAGGAATGATAGGCCTACAGGTGGAAGCAGGCGCGGATCCAGGGGCAGGGGCCTTGGCCCCAGCAAAGAAAAAAAAGAGAGAGAAAAGGAAAAGAAGGGAAAGAGGAGAGAAAGGGAAAGAAAGAAGAGGAAGAAGAGAAGAAAAGGGGTAAAAGGAGATGGGGCGAAAGGGCCTTGCCTCCGGGCTGTTGCCTCCCCCATCAAAAAAATAAGAGAGAAGGAAGGAAAGGGAAAGAAAAAGGAAAAGAGGAGATAAAGTGAAAGAAAAAAAGAGGAAGAAAAGAAAAGAAGGGGGATATCAGTTGCAATTTTTCGCCAACAAGTTGTGAATCGAGGGCCAAAATATCCTTGCCTCTCCCGCCCGCCCGCCAAAAAAGAGAGCTTAAATGGAACAAAAAAGAGTAAGAAGAAAAGAAAAGGGTGAAAAGAAGGGGAGATCAGTTGCGATTAATCCCGCCAAAAACGTGTGGATCGGGCCTTGCCTCCCTTCCCCAGCACACCTTAAAGAGAGAAAGAAGGGAAGGGAAAGAAAGAAAAAAAAGAGAAAGAAGAAAGGTAGGGAGATCAGTTGCGATTTTTCCCGCCAACAAGGTGTAGATCGGGGGGGGGGCGCTATGCACTGACGGGGCTTGGGTGCTTGGGGTGGGGGGCCTGCCCCCAAATAAAATTCAAACGTGGTTTATTTCTAATTCGATACCGGTGATTTACAAATGTTGCTGAAATGACATAATTTTCCGAGGCTCGGAGGGCTCGAGCTCCACCCCCCCCCCTCCCCACTTTTTGTGAAAAAGTATATTAAAGAGAAATAGAAAGAAAGAGAGAAAGAAAGAAAGAATAGTGACCTGCCAGTGTCACAAAATAATGAGGTATCAAAATATGCTCATCTGACCGTGATTAAATGCCTAAAACCCTGAGCTGGGGCTCCGCCCCGGACCCCACGCCAATGAGTGACCTGCCAGTGTCACAAATAAGGTATCAAATTATACTCATCTGACCGTAATTAAATGCCTAAAAACCCTGAACTTCCGGTGGCTCTGCCCCCTGGACCCACTCAATGGCCCTAAGGCGGACTCCTGGATGCTTATCTGACGGTAATTTAATGCCTAAAACCCCTGAGCTTCTTGGGGCTCCGCCCCTTGACACCCCGAATCACTTTGAAAAACGTTGAGCGGGGCTTGCATGTAAGAGTGGGGTGATGCGGATTTTTTGTCTGCCCCGCCTCCCCAAAAAAAAACGTTTTTGTTCATTACGCCACATTACGTACCAATATTTGGCTCGCATAACTTCAAATTTGGGCCCCCCCCCCTAAGGAATCATGGATCCGCGCCTGGGTGGAAGGGATAAAACAAATATACAATGACTCATTCTCGAACAAGCTAAAACTATTCGCACTCAGGAACATCAATAGTACTGTTCTCCCGGGCCGCGATGGCCCTCGGGAGAATATAATACGATTTGATGTTCCTTCGATGCGAATAGTTTTAGCTAGATCCTCGAGTGTCATTGTATATTTGTATATTTGTATATTATTTTCAGTGCATGCATGACAACAATATTCGTATAGATAACGAGTGAGGATCCGGAAAGGGATAGTGAAAAAGTAGGAACGAACTTAAGTGACGACAATAATCGTAATTAACGAAAGTAAAAAGAAAGTATTAGTCTAAAATATATGCATCAATTTTAATTACAAATTATTGATTTCACTGTTTTCTTCCAATTTTCAAGTTTTATTACATGATACATATTTATAAAAAAACTAATTCAAAATGATACATGGGACAGCAAACAAAAGGTTGATATTCTAACGAGTACAATATTAATGAAAAGAAGAAGAAAAATTATAAAATGATCAAAAGAAATTATCTTTAAAAAATATTATTAAAAAAAAAAAAAAAATCAACAAAAAAAATAATAATATTGATAATAATAATCGATAGTACATATCTATTTTCAACCCCCACCCTCCCTAGAATCCCGTGGATTTTCCACGGGTCCTGCTAGTTATTATTAATAATATCATTACATTTGTTTTGGTCTACATAGAAAGTGCTATGGCCCGAGTTGTTGGAAATTGTGAATGCATACAAACCTGAAGTGATTTGGTCTGATGGAGAGTGGGAAGCTCCTGATACCTACTGGAACAGCACAGAGTTCCTGGCCTGGCTCTACAATTCCAGGTACAGTAGTGCAAAGAGTCACAAAAGTGCTCTGTTGTTAATATTCATTTATCTATCTATTTATGTATTTATTTATTTATCTATTGTATTATTTTTTAAATAATTGGTTAATTTATTTAGTTATTTATTTATCTATTTATGTATTTACTTGTGTATTTATTTGTTAGGGTGTTTTTGATTATTATTAATTTGTTTGTATTATTTTATTTTATTAATTTAATGAATTTGATTTGTTTATATTTATTTAATTTTGTATCAATTCATTAATTAATTTGATTATTGATTGATTTATGTACAGATTTGTTTGAACAGGGTTGCTCTTCAGTAAGTTAATGTATTAAGTAAGAAGATATAAAATCTAAATTGATACACTATTGAAACAGGATGAAAAAAAATACACATAATACACATATTATTGTGGAGGGATTTTTGTTTCATAAAATAATGATGTTTAATATAATGTTGACACCAACTAATATTCTCCCATACATGATATTCATGTAGGCAACAAAAACATGAAACACACATAAAAAATAAAAAAATAAAAAAATAAATGAATAAAACAGAGGTAGAAAATAAGGAAAGAAAAAGAAAACTTGAGCAGTGAGTAATATAGCTTTTGAAATCTCAGAAGAGCTTTGGCAAACCAACAAGCTTATAGGAATTCTCAAGGGAAAAGAAATTGAAAGTGGCCATGAGGGAATCTCACTTTATCTCTTGCAGCAAGTCCCGAAAGAACTTTCATGAACAGGAGTATTTATGATTTTGTTTTTTTGCACTGCTTTACTAGTGCCGAATGATATTGAGTGTTTCAGTTTGATATAGAGACCTCTAGGACTGTATTGTGTGTACTACACAGAACATTATTGATTCACTCTAAAACTGAGTAATTTCTTTTTCGTTTCAGCCCGGTGAAGGACACTGTCGTGACTAACGATCGCTGGGGAGCTGGGATTAGGTGCCATCATGGAGGGTACTATACCTGTACGGACAAGTATGACCCCGGTAGGTCTCTTTTTATGACACACACTGTACTCTTGGCAGAGCTCTTTTTATGGCACACACTGTACTCTGTACTGATACTCTCATCATTTCCAGTATTTTCCTCTTTTGAATTAGACTGTCCTTGGTTCTTGTAATGAAAATGTGACCCACAAGAAAAAAAAAGGGGGAAAAAGAGAGAAAACTGTCACATTCTCCAATAAAGTTTTCTCTTGAGGCTACAAAGGTGTATATTACTTTAAATGAGACCAATCCATAAAAGAAATAGTTTGCTTGTATGTAAGGGCATCCATGTCACTATAATCAAAATATTACAAGCTGAAATATAGTTGCGGTATAATTCATAAAAGTGAGTGAGAAGACTAGTTGATGCAATGATATATATACTCCTTCTCCAATTTCCTATTATTTTTCTCTCACTATCTGTATTTGAGTATTTACCGGTATGTGTTTAATGATGCATGTCTTCGAATTGTTCTATTGATGTTATGTATTGTAGTGCATGTACACTCTTTTTATTATGCCAGTGGAGGCAGTTTTCTGTGTTTTTGAAATATGGGTCAATATTCAATAAATCTTCTGAATTATATTTAGACTGCAGTGAGCAACATGTAGGAATGACCTCTGCCGATAGTACTTCAAATAAGAATTATGAGCATGATAGAGTGGAGATTGTTTCAAAACGATATTAAGGCCTTTTTTTTTTAAATGTTGGCTGCAGGTGTTCTGCAGAAGCATAAGTGGGAGAATTGTATGACCATTGATAAAAGATCCTGGGGATACAGACGTAACGCTCCACTCGCTGACTACCTGGACATGGACGACCTCATTGAACTACTCGCCAGCACTGTCAGGTAACCTTTAACCTTTGAACCTGTAGCATTGATAAAGTCTACAAAGAAAAGGTACTACAGTGGAACCTGTATATATAAAGACCACTCACTGGAGACAAGGACAGTGATCTTTGTAGGCAGGTGATCTTTATATACAGGTTCTTGTAGTGCATGTTTCACTGAAAACTATTATATAACCCATCCATCTCATTCCATTTCTTCTGACCACTTCCACCACAATCTCTTCCAAACCCAACCTTTTCACATGTGTTCTTTCTATCGGACAGTTTCACGCCACACATATTCCGTACCATGGCTCTTTCTGTTCTCCTCAAGATACCTGCTTCTACTGTCTTCACATTCCAAGTTTCTGAACCATATACCATCACTGTTCTAATACAAGCCTTATAGATCTGCCTTTTATTATGTTTTTGGGTTGTCCGTCCGTCCGTACGTCCCGTTCTCGTGATCGTGTTATCTTAAGAACCGATTGATGGATTCCCGCCAAACTTGGGTCATGTATGTATCTTGCAGAGCCAATGAAATGATTAGATTTGGGGGTCATGAGGTCAAAGGTCACAGGGCCCATTATGTATGCATAAATAGCTCGTGATCACATCAGAACCGATTGACCATGCAGTGAAACAGGTATATGGAACTACACATACATGGTGCATGACCGTCTGGTCAAAACACTTAAGCTATTTCTTGTCATATTTTAAACATAAGGGCATTTGAAGAGCAATTATTGTCAGGGGACATTTCTATTCTGACTATCTTCAAAACTGACTTAAGAAGAAAGAGAAAGCTCACAAATTACTTTCACTCTTACCAGAACTCACATTTGTTTTATAAGATGAGGCAATGGATTGACTACCGGTAGGCTATAATTAAGGTTATTCATGTCATATGGGTGGTAGGAAGAAAAAAAACACTGTCTGTCTGGGAAAATTCTGAAAGTTGGTGATGGTACATTTTACATAAAAAAGGAATACATTTATAAAATTGATAGTTATACAAGTACAAATGTCTGATATTTTGATCCCATTTACAGCTGCAACGGTAATCTCCTTATGAACATTGGCCCAACTGCCGATGGTCGCATCGTACCTATCTATGAGGAGCGTTTGAGATCCATGGGTGATTGGCTGAAGGTCAACGGAGAAGCCATCTTTGAAACCAGGCCTTGGAGGGCTCAGAATGATACTGTCACTAAAGGAATCTGGTGAGTCTGTGTTAAGAATATATGAACGGAAGTTGATAATTGAAACATCAGTTGTTGGAGAAAGTTACATTTGAGCATCAGTGGCATATTTGCGGGGGCACAGCCTGACCAGGAAACATCATTGGCATACATCAAGTACACAACAACAACAACAGAAATGACCCCCTTGTTTCAGAATTAAACCCCTTCCCCATTTAACAAAATCCTAGATTTACCCCTTTGTATAATTGTCTTGATGATTAAAGTTAGTACTGTTTTACATGTAGCACTATTCCAATTACTAATGAGGAATATGGAAATGTTCTGTTATAAATGTTATGTATTTGATTTTTGTTATCAGTAAAAAGAAAATGTAACAGCTATATTGGTTCACTAATTTTTTTTTTATTTATCAAAAAAACAAAACTCATTAACAGAATTCCATGCATGGATCAAGGAGAAGATTGTAAAGAAGATGATTGAATGTAATATCTTGGAAAGTCAAATAGCTGAGTTGTCAGTAGTAGTATGATGTTAGATTTTCTAATGACTTACAAGTGTCTGAAATTAATTGGGAAGCAGATGAGAAAAACATCAAGAGCATTTTTGGTTTAACAAAAGAAAATTGGTAATTAAAAGTGAGGTGTAATAGCAGTTTTTGTATGAATGTACAATTTTTTTCTGTGTTGGGATTGCAGGTACACCAGCAGGACTACAGCTGCCTATGCCATTGTACTGGACTGGCCGGCCAACAACCAGGTTGTGCTAGGTGTCCCCATACCCAGCTCCCAGTCGAGTCTCTACATGTTGGGGTACAACCAGCCCCTCAAGTGGTCTGGTATTGCCTCTAAGCCTGGTATCACTGTTACCATGCCCCAGTTCACCCCTGCCACCATGCCCTGTGAGTGGGCCTGGGTGATTAAGATGGAGATGGTGCAGTGAAGGGAAGTGTATGGGGAAGGAGTGGGGAGGTGGGGGAGGTGGTGGTGGTGGTGGTGGTGGTGGTGGTGGTGGTGGTGAGACAAGTATATGAAAGAAGTCCCCAATTCATAATGGAGTAGGATTGTTTAAGCAGGTTCAAGGTTTGAGTAGGGGTGAGGGGTGGGTAGCCCGGTATATGTCGCAGTAGGCATGGTTGAAGCAGGACACAGGTACAATAAAGGAGGTGTGAGATTGGAGGGGGGGGGGGTAGTCCCCTACTCATAATGGAGTAGGGCTGTTTTAAGCAGCTAGACGGAGTGGGTGGGGATGGGGTTGGGTAGTCTCCTTTTCTCAATATTGTAGGCATGGTTGAAGCAGGTAAAATAACAAGGTACAAAGAGTGGGCAGTTGGTAATGTTGCAGTGGGACTTGAACTATGAACAATGTGATTCACAGTCCAGCGAAGTATCCACTAGACCACGACACCTTTTTTTATTTCCACAAGAATTGACATATATTTCACATATAACGTAGAGGATAGTATATTGTGGAGTATAACAAATTCATTGGCCAGTCTTTCAAGAAGAATAAGTGCAGAAGTAATTTTACTTATGATGCAATATAAGAAGATATGAGAGCATCTGATCTCACTCAGACAGGTGTTTAAGACCAGAAGGCTTGGAGAAGGGCCATAAGGGAAATGAAAAGTCCAACCCCACAGCATGGGGAAAAAAGGACGCTAAACAATGATGATGATATGGTCTGCAGAAGAGATGTAGAAGAAATACAATTTCTGATGTACATATAATCATAGTTTTTCTACATGTATGTCAATGTCAAGACAACTTTTTTCATCAGCTGTGAGCTGTATAATTTTAAATCATATTCATGTAGTGTAAGTGCTTTAGTTGGTTATGTTGGGAAAAGTACAGCATTCTATAAGAAACGTTTAAATTTGTTATTGTTATTATCGTGTATATGCAAAATTTACCTTTTTGAAAAAGGACCATTTTTTTGTATTCTCTATTTGGGTACTCTAACTATGAGCCCACTAAACTGTTTCTTCTTCTATGTATCAGTAACAGGGTATGGCCTGGGATTTATGTGCTTTGGAAACAAGGTAGTTTAAGTACATTTTACAGGAATTGTAAGACCAGAAACTTTCAATAATTTTGTGAGTGGCACAGAAATGCCAGTTTCATGCCATGAAATAAATTTATCTCAATACTGTTTCTCTTTTCAATTCACTGGTTTCTTTACGTGAAAGCCATTGTTATTGAAGATTCATAAAAGATTCATACCCTGGAAGTTGGTGGTTTTATACAGCTCGTCATGAATATAGCCTGGTCACCTCAATTACCAGTTGATTATTTTCTTAAAGGTACTATTTATTAAATATTTGAACGTGAAAATAAGTGTTTGAATTTACTATGAAATCAGTCGCAAAATTGCTTGAATGAAACATATTGGAAGTTTAAAGTCAAATGATTCATGTTTGGTGTGCGAAAATGCCTAAAATGATAAGATATCTTGGCAAATGATTATTACTGAAAATGTCAGTAATTTTCAACATCTAAAAATTAATCATGTTGAGAAATATTTGAATTGGTTTTTCTTTTTGTCAGTTATCTTGCTTTTTACAAATTTGAGGTGATTTTGCATCCTAATCATCAAAAACCTTTGATGATCACTGTGGCAGATGTTAAATTTACCTGTTATAAATTTGGTGCAGGGTTTGATCATTTAAAAACAATCATTTATTTAAGGGCTGCTATTAGCTGGTGAACTGAAATCACATTCTTGTGCAAAGAGGTTTAGTCAATATATCAGAAGGAAAATGTTCAAAAGAATACGATAATGTATCAAGTTCATCTATTACCTAATCTGAAATAATGTTGTATGAAAGTGTGACTCATGTTGTAGTTTTAAAAAAATACAAATTCTGATTTTGGAGGAATAAAATATGATTTTTGTGTGAAAAGGTTTCTTCAGTATCCTTTAGAAGAAATAAGATTTTAATGAATAATAATTCATTTATATCACAATTGCTTTAAATAACTTTACTAAAACAAAATTGCCTGAAAGGGGCTACTTGTTATGTAATATAATATGTATGTTATAAGAATAATCTGTGTTTCATTTAAAAACTTTTCATTTCTGTAAGAAAATTGCTTCAAATAACTAAACTAAAACAAAATTGTCTGAAATGGGTTACTTAAATTGTAACTTGTTATGTAATATAATACGTATGTTATAAGAACAATCTGTGTTTCATTTAAAAACTATTCATTTCTGTAAGAAATTGTTGATGCTGCTATTACCTGAAATCCGTGTGGTGCAGGTTTCTATGTATGGAATAAATATTACGACTCATTTTCCTTAATTTCATTGTTTGATTGATGTTCTTATTTTGAATTCAAGACACTGACTACTCACTAGTATTATTATGATAAGGGTAAGTGAAATAAGTAAAATATAAGTAAAAGAATAAATAAGTAAAATACCAGTATAAAGTACAGTGAAACCTGTCTTAGAGGCCACCTCTCTATAAAGGCAACCTGTCTTTTATATAGTGGTCACCCATATTGCCTCCCTCGTGTAGGAAATAAGTGTTGATCAGAACCTATTTAAGAACGCCACCTGTCTAATAGACAGGTTGGAATACCATTTTTTTTTAATACATAGTCGGAAGAAAAAAAAAGAAAAAAGAAAATCAGCTCCTTCGTTTCTCTTTCTCAAATCCCCAAAACAGGCTGGCTTCAAATCCTTTCTATCCGTTGCCCCACATCTATGGAACAATTAAACTCCCTGCATTTCAGAGAAATAGTACTTTACTTGACTAATTCAAATAAACATCTGAAAACATGCCTCTATAATTCTTTATTTGGGCTAAGATTAACATGACTAAGAGACAGCGCCTTGTATCCTCTTAAAAGGGCACTATTATTGAATCTTATTATCAATATATATATTAAGAAAATAGAATAAACCAAAAGAAAAGAAATGGAAAGAAAACGAAAGTAACAAAAGAAAACAAAAGTAACTAAAAAAAGAAAAGAAAATAAGCCAGAAGAAAAACAAACGTGAAAATGTTTATGTTCTAGAGATATACCTATATAGTATACCCTTGATGGAATCTATAATCCCCTATTTTTATCTGTCCACCTGGAAGATCCAAAATATGACATCAAACAAATGCCTTCACATCAAATATTCCACGAATTATATTTGAAAGCTAAATCTGGCTTTGTATATTCACTGCACGGTCTGCACCCATGATTATATCAAAAAACGGCATAGCTCTTTAGGGTCACCACCGCCTGTGCTATAGTGCATTCGGAACGTTACCATAGGCTCCGAAATGCGAATATATAATAGTAGATGATCGAGTTATCTATTTGGGCAACTTTTACCATTGCAATTTCCTTATAAATTGTCCAATATATACAGTCGTTTTAGAAAGTGCTTCAACATCTAATATTGTTCATTATGTAGCATTTCACCACTATAGTGTAGGCCTACCAAGTTTGGCGCTTTTAGACAAAAGTGCACAATTCTGCCAACTTTCGGCGCTATATGCCGCCGTAATAAAAAATAATAATAAAAATCAAGTTATTGTGAATCTAGCTGTGATTTGAATATCAAGAAAAAATCACGATGAGCAAGAAATGTGATGATTTCACAATTGGGGTGCATGCCTTTCCGTGACTCTGACTTCATTGAGATCGAGGAGCTGCTGTAATATCCGAGCTTCAACGAATCTTGATCAGGTAATGCTGCGATACCCCTAGCTGTGATTTGAATATCAAGAAAAAATCACGATGAGCAAGAAATGTGATGATTTCACAATTGGGGTGCATGCCTTTCCGTGACTCTGACTTCATTGAGATCGAGGAGCTGCTGTAATATCCGAGCTTCAACGAATCTTGATCAGGTAATGCTGCGATACCCCTATGCATTCCTACCCCCCGGCCGACCCCCCCCCTCCCCGGTCCACCCATTAACGTACCGGTCCACCCATTGGCCTAATTTAGGAACTTAATTGTTGGGGGAGAAAAGAAATTTAATTAATGTCTATCTGGAAAGATGTGCACAAATCTTGTCGATTATTGAAAAAGTTCGGCTTTCTTTCACATTTGTTTAAATTAAGTCCGCCATAATTATAGGCAGCCCGCTATCCTGATTACGTAGTAACCATCCCTTTGCATAAACCAAAGAGATATCTCTTTGCATAAACCAATCCTGACACACCTATAGTACCTCCATACCCTCCCACCAAATCTCTTTGCTCCCACTAATATCATGTGACATTGTATGGTCACGTGACAACTCTTACGCAAACTGGGCTGCGTCTCACGAAACCGTCATAAGTACAAGTTGAGCGACATCCCATTGAAATGCGTGTATTAAGTTTAACACGCCTTTCAATGGGATGTCGCTGAACTTGTACTTATGACGGTTTCATGAGACGCAGCCCTGATAAATACGTGATATGCTACTAGTACTAGAGGCGAGCCAATAATATATATCTATCCGATAGCACATCCAGCCAAAAGAGTTGACAAATGTAATAATATCTGCATGGTTTAAAAGTCATAGATATGGATCGTCGGAAAATTTATTCGTTTATCGGTTTGATTCCGGTGCTGTTGGTCGTGTTTTTCGCGGTTTGCACGAGCGCTCAGTACCAACCCAACTGGAACTCGATTGACTCGCGGCCCCTGCCCGCCTGGTACGATCAGTCCAAGTTCGGTATCTTCATCCACTGGGGAGTTTTCAGCGTACCAAGCTTTTCCTCCGAGTGGTTTTGGTGGTCATGGAAAGGCAGTAACCCGCATCCTGATGTTGTCAAGTTCATGGAGGACAATTATAGACCTGATTTCACATACGCCGACTTTGCTTCCAGTTTCAAGGCCGAATTCTTTGATCCTAATCAGTGGGCAGATATTCTGAAAGCATCTGGAGCAAAGTAAATATACATGATTTTTTTCTTCATCAGGTGTATTTATTATTAATATTATGTAAAGTGTTTAAACCTTGACCTTGATGAGATAATCCCTGAAGCTAAACTGGGATAGGATGTGTTGTGACAGCAGGCGATGGTGCAGCCCGGCCCCCCCCCCCACCTCCGGGATCGGAGGCACCGCATTCACGTTCCCAAAATCTCTGGTAAAGGGGTACTTTTCATGCAACAAAGTCCGGCTCGTAATACACACAAAAAAAATCTGCCTGTATTGACTTTACACACCAGACTTAGGTGCTTTCAAAGGGAGGGAACATGCATACGCTGCTAAATAACATTGAGTAGGGGGGGGGGGGCGGGTGGTGCAGACAACAACAGAACGGTGTCCAATTTTTTATATACGGTATTAAAGTAGTCATGTGCAAGTAAAAACCACTGCATTGCTGGAATAGAAAACCTTGAAAGAGAATGACTGTATTGTCTAAAAAACAAACAATTTAGCTCCCATAAGACTAGACAGAAATATGTCTGCTTGGCCTGGAGGAGTTAAAAAAAGAATTGTCTTTTGACGCTCTCCTCCAAGTCAAGAGGAGAAGGATTTGTTGTTGTTTAAGTTTATAGGCATTTATCATTCAGGAGTGAATATTTACGCCTCTTCTGGTAGGATTTTTTCCTTTCAAATTAGGTATACTTTTTAAAGTGGTGAGGCCAGACGTAGTCTCAATGGAATATATCCCAAACGGAATAGACTGATTTGGAGTTTTACCCTAAGACTACATTTTTGCTAAGGTCTACTTGTCCCCTAACCCTCAATTTAAAATTATCATCAGGTATGTAGTACTGACAAGCAAGCATCATGAAGGGTTCACAAACTGGCCTTCAAAATATTCCTGGAACTGGAACTCGATGGACGTTGGACCAAAAAGAAATCTTGTCGGTGAGAAAACTTTCTTTTTTGGGGGAGGGGGGGGGGGTAGGGGAGTTATTCCTTGAAAAGTGATATTTACATAGATTCATCAAAGTGCTGATGTCCTTGGCTGACATACCTGTACAGTAGACCCTACATGTACATGTACATGAGTTTTCAAATTCTCCTGCAAAATTGTTTGCTCATGAATTCATGTTTCAGATTGTAATGGAATTTGATTGAATTCAACAAGTTTACTTTGATATGATATTTAGGCATATTTAGTGCATTTTACACTAAATATTTCATATTTAGTAATCTTAAAACTGTACATATATATACATGTTCACACTGTAGAATGTTTTAAGTCATCTTGAGCAAATTTGACAAGGACCAGATTCCTGTTTGATATCAAAATGATTACAAATGAATGAATCATTTATTTAAAAAAAATATGTTTAATTTAATGTATGCAACATTGCAATGAAAATACAATTTCAGTAAAAAATAGTTCTAGCAAGCAATGATATTATTCAAACAATTTGATACCATCACTGACTTTAATTTTAATAACTAAAATCATGTCATTGAAATGGATGACTCAGTTTTGATTTTGTTTCCATGCAGGTGATTTGGCTGCTGCCGTAAGGAACAGAACTGACATTCACTTTGGACTCTACCATTCACTTTATGAATGGTTCAACCCTCTGTATCTGCAAGACAAGGCTAATAACTTTACCACCCAGGAGTATTGTGAGGTAATTAAGTGTTCATCATGAGACTTGTCTGCTATCAAGGAGGAGTTTAAAGGGCAATCCAATCCTTGTAATAACTTTATTTGTATGAAAGCAGAAAAAATATGATAAACAGAATGGCAAAGTGCTTTATACATGCACAGAGTGCCTGCAGTGGTCACTTATATGGTCAAGACACATTCCAATAGGAGTGAGTCGATTGTTTTTATATTTTTATTTTAGACCAATAATAAGAGAGTTATGAATGTTTGAAATATGAGATCACTAAGTCTATGCAAATCTCAAATTGGCAGTTTGGTCAGTGGATTATAAAGTACAAGTATGGTAGTCACAAATAACTCTCTAGTGCTATAGTTTGTCTGTGAGTTAAAAATTGATAGAATATGCAACGAACTACATGTTCATTCTTCACTCATTGCTTTTCTATTTGTAATGTTTGTATGCTGATTTAGGATTAACAAAACTAGAACAATATCTACAGGATATCATACATGCACATATACAATTTGCTATTATTATTATTAATATTATCATTATTATTATTATTATCATTTATTATTATTACATTTGTTTTGGTCTAACATAGAAAGTGCTATGGCCTGAGTTGATGGAGATCATAAATACATTTGAGCCTGAAGTTCTTTGGTCGGATGGAGACTGGGAAGCCCCTGATACCTACTGGAACAGCACAGATTTCCTGGCCTGGCTCTACAACTCGAGGTATTTAGACTCAATAGATAGCATAGATTCATATTTGAACATTATTATATAAGAATAGATTCATACTGGATACAAGCCGAAATTTCTTTACAAATTGAAAATACTTGATGGAAGCCTAACATTCAACGCTAGCCCGTTGTCCTAATGGCGGCCTGATGAATATTAATAAGTCAGATTTAGGAGAGCTGAGGTATTTTTTTCCAGTTCATCGTGACTGTGCCGTGGACCAGTGATGGCTTGGTGGTAGAGTCGCTGCCCGGCAAGCAGTAGATGGTGGGTTCAAATCCTGCTGGTTCCAAGACTTTTTCTGACTTGTTTTTAATTACAAGATTGTGCACACTTTCTTTATTTTACGGGGCGCAAGCCAACATTTCTTTACAAATTGAATAGATTCATGTTTGAACATTATTACATGTACTGTATGACACATTATACCTTGTTACCAGTTGTAATTGTATGTTAATTCAATAGTCATTGTTTGATATATATACATGTATAATGCATCTTCTTCCCTGGAGTTGGAAAGGATACCGGTATGTGTGTGGGTATGTAAAACATGAACACGGTGTATGTTTTGACGAATTGCTACTATTGCTACGATATGGCCAGTAGAAATGTTTATCTACATGTATCATTCAATCCTACCTCATGTACATACTCATTTTCCAAATTACACTGAATGTGTGTATTGACATACATGTACATGTAGGATGGTAGCATTGCAGCATTGGTCCAGTAGCTCACTTTTGACATTTTAAAACTCTATGCCGGGATTTAAAGTGTACCAATCACAAAAATTTATTTTTCTCTGTGTTAGGGGGTCCTTGTTGCTATACTATATTTAAGATTTGAGCTTCAAACACTAATTCTGTAAATTAATTACAATCTCATGAAGGGACTTGTGAGTAAATTTTTGGATCCATCTGGACACTTGACTTCGGATGCGAATGTCGGGGGTTTGAACCCTGGCACAGTACTATTGTCTTTTGGCAAAACATTAATTTACATTTTCCACTCTCCACCCAGGTGTTAAATGGGTACCGGTAGGAAGGAATTCCTTGAATGCTGTGAGCACTGAACTCGCTAGCAGGCTGTGCTAATATTGGAGCACCTTGCTTTAGCACCTTGTGAGGTGGATACATGCACTATGAAAACATCCAATATTAGTATTATTATTATTAATATTACTACTACTTTATCTGATAGTCCAGTCAAGGATACAATAGTTACCAATGACCGTTGGGGGTCAGGTGACCACTGCCTTCATGGAGGATATTATACCTGTCATGACAGGTATAATCCTGGTAGGTTGACAATATTTTTTAAAAGCACATTTATGCAGTTGTTTAATTTTGGTTAAATAACTAACCTCTCTCCCTCCCTCTGTGTCTGCCTGTCTCTGTATCTGTCTGTCTGTCTGTCTATGCCAGTATTCATAAAATCCTACTACATTTAATCCAATTTTGAGTGGGTAGGTGTCACCCTGTGATTTATTGAGCACAGAGCAAAAGTGGTTTGAGAAGAATAGTAATCTTTCCTGCAATTTGAGATTCCTCCTTTATGTATCTCATAGCTATTATTGCCCATAAAGTGTAGCATTATGGGGATCGTTGGAGATCTTTTGTGTTCCAGGTATTGGCCCAAGTTTTGGCTGTACAGTGTATGTGAGCAAATCCAAGCCATTATGTATCTTGTGTTACCGACAGCATCTAAGATTTCAGTATATCTGATGACTGTATCAAGCCGATAGCCCCACTAGAGCTTGAATGAAGCATACCATCATGTACAATTATATTTATTTTGATCAATTTCTGTTCACAATTCCATTATACAATACAATAATACTTGGTAACGTATTGGACATATCTTGGACTTGCCCATACACTGTACATGTATGTTAACTCTCAATGTGTTTGGTCCTGCTTGTTTGTGAACTAGCCCGGTGAAGGACAAAATAGTGACCAATGATCGATGGGGTAAAGGCGATAGCTGTAAGCATGGTGGATACTATACCTGTCAAGATAGGTACAATCCTGGTATGTCAACAATTTTGTGAATTAAAAAAAAAATGCTAATCATCAAATAGCTCTCAATGCCCATGGCTTGCAGCGTAATTATTGCATAAATACCATGTGCATTCCAGGTGTAAAAATAGCCCCATGCTTAGACATAGTTTACAGAAACTGTAAACTGGGCTGCGTCTCACGAAACCGTCATAAGTACAAGTTCACCGCCATCCCATTGAAACGCGTGTTAAAATTAATACACGCATTTCAATGGGATGTCGCTGAACTTGTACTTATGACGGTTTCGTGCTCAAGACGCAGCCCAGGGCTCTAAACTAGCTTTTTGGTTATGTCCAAATTTTGAAATTTTAGAGGTCTGGACCTAGATTTTGGATGTCCTGGGCACCTGTTAGCTAGTGCCAAGCCCTGGTTTACATAATCATGTTAAATCTCTTTCAAGTATCCGGTACCTTTTGTTTATGTAATAGCCCGGTGAAGGAGAAAATAGTGACCAATGATCGCTGGGGCAGTGGGGATATGTGCAAGCATGGAGGAGTTTATACCTGCGGAGACAGGTTCAGCCCGGGTAGGTTGGCGCTTTTTCATGAAAATCGTAGTGAACGCTATGATTTTCATGGAAAAATAGACCATAGGCTACTAACCTTACTAAGCTAGTTCTTAACTAACTATATAGGCTATAGTACATAGTTAGCTGACAAGTAGGCATAGTAATTTTTTATGAATATGGGCCCTTTTAACCTCTCCCTAACCCCTTGGCCCATATGCATAAGACCTTACAAAGCTATATGTCGACTAATTACATAGGCTATAGTTAGTTGACAACTAGGCTTAGTAAGGTTTCATGAATATGGGCCCTAAATGTGTATATCTACTAATTATTTCAATTTATGCATGTTTCCCTCCCTACCCTCTTGGCCCAAATGCATAAAACCTTTCTAAGCTTGTTGTCAAGTAATTACATAGGTTATAGTTAGTTGACAACTAAGCTTGGTAAGAGTCTATAAATATGGGCCCTGTCTACTAATGTATTTCAATCTATGCATGTTTCCCTCCCTACCCTCTTGGCCCAAATGCATAAAACCTTACTAAGCTAGTTGTCAACTAAGTTAATAGTTTGTTGACAACTAGGTGTAGTAAGAGTTTATGAATATGGGCCCTGCATGTCTACTAATGTATTTTAATCTATGCATGTTTCCCTCGCTACCCTCTTGGCCCAAATGCATAAAACCCTACTATAAAGGTAGTTGTCAACTAAGTTAATAGTTTGTTGACAACTAAGCTTGGTAAGAGTTTATGAATATGGGCCCTGTTTACTAATTATTTCAATTTATGCATGTTTCCCTGCCTATACCCCCTTGGCCCAAATGCATAAAACCTTTAAGCTAGTTGTCAACTAAGTTAATAGTTTGTTGACAACTAGGTGTAGTAAGAGTTTATGAATATGGGCCCTGTTTACTAATGTATTTCAATCTATGCATGTTTCCCTGCCTATACCCCCTTGGCCCAAATATTTAAAACCTTACTATTAAAGCTAGTTGTCAACTAAGTTAATAGTTTGTTGACAACTAGGTGTAGTAAGAGTTTATGAATGTGGGCCCTGTTTACTAATGTATCTCAATCTATGCATGTTTCTTTCCCTAACCTTTTGACCCATATATGCATAAATCTAGAAGGAATCCATGTTTTAATAGTTGTTGCTATGTTGACTAACCTGTTCTTGTTGCTATGTTAACTAACCCTTGCCTCTGACAGGCTTTTTAGTTTTCTAGAGAACCTTTCAAAACCTATGCATAGAATTAGGAAACAGGTCTATGAAACAACTTCATGTAATATGCTCCCATACATAATGTACATGTACCAAATTGCCTGATGTGCGAACATGTCTCATAAATTCTTGCTTTCCGTTGCCTTCTGTGTGAACAAATTTGTATTTGCTGGATTTCTTTAAAAAAGAATATATATTTGCATCAGCTTCAATCTTCAATATTATAATATGTTTGTTGTTTTGTTTTTTGCAACATAATAATTGTAACCACAATGTAAAACCAATTTTAGACTGACATCTCTCTCTCTCTCTCTCTAAAAAAAAAAAATTATATATGTTTACATTTCTCACTTCTTAATCTTTTCTTGCACCCCTGCCTGCCCTCTCATTTTAACTTGCATTCTAACAAAATAATGCAATGATTTCTTTTGTGAGTTGTATATTCATTTTTGTATTTAGAATGTTGTAAATATTTGTGTTAAAGGAAACATTTATCATACCATTTTTATTCTATTCCTTCATCATCAACCAAGATGATGGCTATAAGTACAAAACAAACAGAATTGGCTGTTGACATAAGAATTGGAAATTTTTTTTTTTTGTACTTTATTGCTTTATTTGATTTCAACATAGAAATTATAAACTTTCTTAAATTTTATAACAGTTCCTCAAACTTTCACTGACAAACATGTCTTTCCAATTGAAACTTGCTAATATTCTTCAAACATGTTATGATAGATGAATGCTGAATTAATAAAGGAAAAGAATATTTAGTTTACCTTTCAGGGAAATGTCATGTAAGAGTAGCTGAAAAATCACTGTATCAGAAACACCTTAATCAGAATATAAATATGCATATTGTGTTTCTGTAAATAGGTGTCTTTAGATATCTTGGAGTGGTCATGTTTATTCTTGAGTATTATTATTGTTTTTATTATTGTTATATTATTACATGTATTATAATTGTTATTATTATTATTATTGTTATTATTATTATTATTATTATTATTATTATTATTATTATTATCATTATTATTATTAATATTATTATTATTATTGTTGTTGCTATTATTATTATTATTATTATTATTATTAGAATTTGTAATATTTATTATCATTTGTAGTACTATTAAACATGATAATTTGCAGGTACTCGTTCTTCACATAAAATACTAAAAAATATCATTAGTAAACACACTTAAGTATGGTGTAAGTTTGCGATAATTTTGTTTTAATGTTGACTGCAGGTGTTCTGCAGAAGCATAAGTGGGAGAATTGTATGACCATTGATAAGGTATCCTGGGGATACAGACGTAACGCTCCGCTTGCTGACTACCTTGACATGGACGACCTCATTGAACTACTCGCCAGCACTGTCAGGTAACCTTTGACCTTTGAAACCCATTGGCTATAGTGTAACACCCCTTTGATTTGGAAAGGGAAAACACAATAGCAAATGTTTCTCTTCCTCCCCTTGTACTATGCCAAAAGGATTCATTTAAAACTGTGTCATGTGAAAGTTAAAAAAGGATACTGTATGTACACACTATGCCATCCATCTTCAGTTCGCAGGCAGTTAAGAGCATACTTGTATGTGCAATAGAATCATTGCTGTTGTTTTAATAAATTTGCTGATACAGGAGGCCCTTTAAGTCTAACTTCATGGACGTCTCATTGAAACGTACTATAGAATTAACACACATTTCTATGGGATGTCCAAGAACTTAAGACGGTTTCGAGAACTGGCCCCAGGGTGCTGGCATAAGAATACACTTTGAAGATTCATCCAAGTATATGATTTTTGTGGTTTCATGTGCAGCTGCAATGGCAATCTCCTCATGAACATTGGCCCAACAGCCGATGGTCGCATCGTACCTATCTATGAGGAGCGTTTGAGATCCATGGGTGATTGGCTGAATGTCAACGGAGAAGCCATCTTTGAAACCAGACCTTGGAGGGCTCAGAATGATACTGTCACCGAAGGCATCTGGTGAGTGCTGTAATTTGTATGGAATGGATGACAGTAGTCCAATTCAATTGGAAGTGGGAAGTAAAATTTGGTTCTCTTCTTTAAATGTGGTGGATATACATTTTGCATTTTACAAAAACCATCATTGGTACATGGAGTAACATTATCATTAGTGTTATTGCTGTTATCATTACAGTGTATTTATCAATTTATGCACGTTTCTCTCACTAGCCCTTGGTTTCCAGCCTTTTCATACATGTACACCTGTTATGAATAATGGCATCTCTATGGATGGAATCCACATTAGTTGTTGCTATGTTGGGCAGGCATCTGGCATCTTTTGTTCAAAAAGTATTCACAATTTTAGTAAACAGGTCTGTTGAAAGACATTGAATCATTATTCTGTATATTGTCAGCTCTGTCCTGCCAACAGTCCCTTGTCATTTCTAAATCATATGCCTCCATATTTTTGACAAGCAAGTATGATATGAGGATTATATAATCGTAAAATATTTTCTCTCTGTTTGATTGCAGGTACACAAACAAGACTACGGGTGTCTATGCCATTGTACTGGACTGGCCAGCTAACAACCAGCTTGTACTAGGTGTCCCCATACCCAGCTCCCAGTCTAGCCTCCACATGTTGGGGTACAACCAGCCCCTTAAGTGGTCTGGTATTGCCTCTAAGCCTGGTATCACTGTTACCATGCCCCAGTTTACCCCTGACACAATGCCCTGTGAGTGGGCCTGGGTGATTAAGATGAAGATGGTGCAGTAAGGAGTTTTGGGGAGGGGGATGAGTGATGAGATGCGGGAGAGGGGGGTCATAGTTTCTTGATGGCATAATGGTTACAGTGTTTTTATCACCTTTTTTCCTGCCATCACACCTTTTGCCTATGAAAGTAAAGCAAGGGCAATAGAGAAGGAGAGTGAGTGGATGGATTGGGGTACATAGCTGTTATGGGGGAAGGGGTGGTGGGGTAGTTATAGCTTCTTAATGGTATAATGTTTACAGTGCTTTTAATGCGGTTTCCTGCCACCATGCCTTGTGAATGTGCCTGAGTCATCAAAGTAAAGCAGGTGCTATGAAGAAGGGGTGACAGTGAAGAAGGGGTAGAGCTTCTTGACATTATAGTGATATCATGGTTACAATTTGCTTCAGCTCATTCCTGCCGCCATGATTTGTGTGTGGGCTTGAGTCATCAACGTCACGCAGCTGTGATGAACAATGGTTGATAGTGAAGAAAGGGGGAGGTGGTGGGGGAGTGGTATGGTATTTTATAAATCATGTTATCAATACTTTAATTCAAGATATTCAATGTATGAAAAAGTAGCTTTAACATTCTTTCTTGTCTATAAACTCAGGATGTAGCTATGGAGTAATAAATGAACATTTAAACATCATGCTATATAAAAGGTAGAGTCAGCTATTTGTTGATTTTTGAAAGAATTTACATGAACTATGTTCTCAATCAATGCAAGTGGCATATATAGAGTGATTATGATATTAGATGAGAGCTATTATTAGTTATGGGCAGTATCTGGTGTAAAAATAAAGAAATGTAACTTGAAAATTAGTACATACGTTGTAGGCATAAGTAAATCTGCTTTTGTTATATGTGTCTAAGAATTGCATAGAACCATAACAATTCTCCGAGACAGCAATGAAGGAATGAAGATGAAAAATAAATATTTTTTTTAAATACTTTTGTTCAGTCTTTCAAAAGTACTTACAGATTAAGAGAGATGGTGTGTCATTACATATCTATGACACTGAATAATGTACTTACGAATTTCATTTAATAATTTCTGTTATGTTATGAAGATTATTTCTTCTGTTTTGTTTCTGTCTAGACTTAGTGTATACAGTGTACTTGTAATTGCAGCCTTCTTGAAATATGGAAACTCTCTATTGGTATCTGGATGCTCTTATCTGCATGTTTCTGTTTCTGCCTGGTTTTCTTATGTTTTGTTTCTGTCTAAACTTAGTGTAAACAAAGTACTTGTAAATTTGTAATTGCTGCCTTGGAACAACTCTCTATTTGTATCCGAGTGCTCTTATCTGCATGTGAGCCCATTATTAGCCTCTACGCTCTTATTCATCATATTGTCTGAGAGGGTTTAGAGGGGATTGACAAGTTTGACGGTCATTTCTCAACAAAACCATGAACAAAAGCAACATGACATAAAGGTGCTATTTAACTTTTGAAAATACGTTTTGGAAAATGAGCACAAGATAATGATATTTTAAAGCAAGATTATGAAGGCTGGTGACGATTGTATGGAATTCCTTTGAAATTATTCCTCTACTAAGTGGCATGACACTATCTACAATGTTGGGTTATTCCTTGTGTGGTATAGTTTCTTTTATTATTTTTGAAAATGAACAAAGTATTCAACCTTATTTTTTCCACTTAAAAATTTTTGCTTTATTTTCTTTTGTAATGTTTTGTTTTATGTTTTTTTCATCCAAAGCCAGCCATGTCAAAATATTAAATAGTACCTTTAAAGTATACCAATCACCTAACAAATAATTGGTGTATAGCTCAAAGGTATTAAATCAACCTCTAAAAAGCTTTAATACCTGACATTGTATAGGTTAATGGTTGAGGAGTATGAAGAAGATAAACGAAAACATAAAATGGCAGGCACGGTACCCAACTCTAGGTTCTGTGCGCGTCCTATTCTATGCGAGTGCATATGCGTGCTTCAACTACCGGTAGTCTACCCAATAATTTGTTCTTATGTATACTGAGGGTGTCTTCAAACTGCCATATCTTTTTGTAGAAGTATGAAATTTAAAGCTCATACCTTGAATCCAGATAGCCACAAAAAGCCCACATAGTAGATCAAGAGCAAATCATATTTTGGTGCTTGGTGCACTTTACTGGTTGATACCGGTATATATATTTGGTAGAATTTGATAGACATGGTTAAACTTATAAGAAATGATTGTGTTAATGGTTTACTGTTTCTTGTTTTTTGCAACAGCATCAAATGCTCGAGTTAGCAGAAATATAATGAGATCATGTTCTGTTATTGTGGTGAAAAGAGGTTACGTAATGAATAAAGATTTCTACTCATTTATCTAATTATCAATGCCCATTGGTTTCCTCATTTAGAGTGCTAAAAAGGTTGTTCAGATATGGTAAGACGCAACAACAAGAACCCCAACCCTGCAGTTTTTTAACATCTAAATGAATGCCAACTGCATGCACACAACAAAGTTCATGCACGTGATGCTCTGTGATGTAAGGTACAGAAATGTGAAGTCTATTTCACTTTACATCATGATTTTAAAAAATATTGTGGTTTACTCTCGTCATATCTGATCAAGGCTGAAGACTGCATCACACACAACATACTGTATAAGCCAATATTTTCATGTGCAGATAATTTCATGGATGATAGGGAAGATGACATTTTTGCGAGTTGTTTTTTGCAGTGATTGACACAGACTGGTTATATACATGTCCCCACATGCATTACCAGCTCAATTTTCGTGTGTATAGAACCACTTTATCACGAGGTGCCGTGGTTCAGTTCACTCGACTCCCAGTTCAGGGGTTGAGGGTTGTAATCCCAGTCCGGCACTTACATCCTCTGGCAAGGCATAAATCCACATTTTCCATCCTCCATCCATGTGTAAAAAGACCAGCATTGATGCTGATGAGGCTTCTTTAGGTCAATAATGGTATTATTGTAATTGCTCAACAAAAGTTTACAAAAATAAGGCCCTTATGAAAATACGACTTACACACTATTACCAGTACACGTTTTTAATTTTTTTGGAATCCATTCTTTTGTATATTTTCTTTTGTAATATAGGTATTTCATATTTTTATTAAAAAAAAGAAATTTGCCAAATTTTGCCCCATTACACACCTGGGGGGTGTTTCACAAAGACCAAGATCGACTTTAAGTTGTACTAAATATGGCAGGCTGTTCATGCCACTGGTTGCTCTCACCATTGGTCTCTCAATTATGATCTTTAGATAATATTTTTTCCTTCAATAATGAATTATCAAAAAATGTAAATTCTGTAGATTTGTGACCATGATTTGTAAAACCCTTGAGAGACCAATGCCAGTAAATGTTGAGAGCAAACAGTGACATGAATGGTCTGCCATAGTAAAGTCCAACTTAAAGTCGATCCTAGTCTTTGTGAAACACTCCCCAGAAGGAAGAGTGGCATCTACGCTTCCTATTCATGATATTTTGAAAGTTGTTAGAAGTACGCACCCATTAATTATTTCCAAATCTTTATACTTGCTCTAATTAATTTGACAGAAAAAATTGATATAGTTAATTTTTCAGTAACTGAAGGGGAAGAAGGGTGATTACAACCCAGAATGCCATTCTGGCCATGGCAGACTTCGGGAGATATTTATTGATGAAACTGGCATTTCCACTTGCAATGGCTAATATTAAGGTCTCGTATGTGGCCAAGTTCCGATTCATAAAAAGTCCTGAACTCCAGTCCTGAACACTAAACTTTTAATTACCAGTTGTTATTACAAATAAGTATGGTGAGAATTTTGTTGGATTCTTTTGGAACTTTAAAAAAAAATGAACACTTATCTTTAAACTCACTCTTCCGATTAATGCACAGAATATAGAAGTTCACTCTGAAGAAATACACAAGACATTATTAAATGTTTTTTGTTGTTTTCAGCAGTTGCATTTATTTCATTTACATCAGTATATTATTAGATACAACAAAATGTCTTCCTTGTTTATTCAGTACCTTTAATATGATAATTGTAATAATGCTTTAAAAAAAAAGAAGAAGAAAATGAATCATTTATCTACATCATGTAATAGAGTTTTATTTTTTTGCAGTATTTTAATACAATTTACATATCCATATATATGTTTCAAATGTACAGAACAATTAGACTACACATATGACAAGCATGTATTGGCATCCACTTCATTCAAAGCCATCTTCGTATCACAAGTTTTTAACCCCCGAGACATAGATATAAGCAGTAAATATTTATGACTAGCAGTGCTAGCCATAAATTACAGATACAAAAAGAGCATTGATTTTTTTCCATCCATAGAGCACACGTAATCATGAAAGAATAACAAGAATTTGACATACACTGCTTTCCATATCCCACTGAATCTTTGCAAAAATACTCCAGATCCCATCGAAGCTGCAACTTCTGTATAGATTTTTACATGTTTCGAAACTTCATGACAGTCTGAAGCATCTCTTTCATCAGGGGTTTATATTGCCATAAAAAAAACACATCTTGGATAGAAATTAAAGAGGACATTCAGCTAAGGAATAATTCTCCATAATGTGCATATTGTGAGTGAGATTCCCAATTCTTTTATAATGTGTTTGTTGGGCATTCATTTTTGTTCATACAGGTACAATTAACAACTAACGTTAAACTAAAACACAATTTTATTTTTTGCAAGCATTTCCAAATTCACATCACAGAAGCACATAGAGAAGCAAAAAGAATCTATAAAATTTTGCTAATGCCCTAAAAAGCCATCTATTTAGATTTATCATTTTATATGTGTATTGGGAGGGGGAGGAGGGGGGAGCAGCTGCCTTTAATAACAACCAAAATCAACAACTTGCACCACAAGGATTTCTTTTAGCTTCACCACAAAAGATAAATACATGTACAGCAATTCACACATTCTAGCTGGGTAGCCATTCAAGTCAAACTTTCCAGAACTGAAATTTATTTCACAAGGCCTGCTCCATCTACCCCCTTGAGAACAGACAGAAAAGATAATCAGCATTGCTTTCTCCAATGTGAGTCAGAATTCTGTTATTCAAGAAACTCAAATCCCCTGTCCCTTATCTCCTTCCTACTGTAGACTTATTGACAATGCGCTTATACTGACAT
The DNA here is from genome assembly GCA_037976565.1 of Mesocentrotus franciscanus. Lineage (NCBI taxonomy): Eukaryota > Metazoa > Echinodermata > Echinoidea > Camarodonta > Strongylocentrotidae > Mesocentrotus > Mesocentrotus franciscanus. The sequence goes on from CP137673.1 coordinate 26,792,594, forward strand.
TTTCTTACAAAGGAAACAAAAGATATACATTCTTATTCTAAATATAATTTTTTTAAATCTGGATATAGGAAGAAAAAAATAGACATACAAAAAAAGAAAACCTAACAATTTCAATACATGAGCAAAACACATCTGAGGACTTGTCATTCATCCATCTTGATTTACTGTACATGTACAGGTTAACCACGACAGATTCTTTCGTAAAAACTTACTGTTTATAATAACCCACCATTTCATTTCTTGACTAAATACATTCTGTCCAATATCAGTACCCGGTATTCATAATGCCATATCAAGAATGTCTGGCTTACGAGCGCTATGAATATCAAATGCTTGTGTCTTCAATCAAAATGACATTTAAAAAAGAAGAACAAAAAATCGCTCCATTTCTAAATGTACCTTCTGCTTTTCCGCAATGCAGTGATCCTTCAAGCAAAATTTTCTAAAATCTAACTTCACAGATAGACAGATACATGTACACGTATTTCCCCCCCTGTGGCATTCTTTAAAGATGAACTAATATTGAGTGATGTGTAAATATTTCTGGTAACCTCAACTCTCATTGCTACACTAGTGACCATTCATATCTCAAAGTAGATCCTTCTGGATGACCTTCTCTAAATCTACCCTGAATCTACAGAGTAAGGGGTTGTATATAGAATGTCAGAAAGGTACAGTCAAACCTGCTTTAGTGACCACCTGTATAGAAAGACCAACTGTCTATAAAGACCCCAATTTTTGTTTCCCTTGAACCGCGTTTCTCATGGAAACATGTATTACAGGAACCTGCAGTAAAGACCACCTGCTCATAAAGACAACTTTCGTTGTCTCCCTTGAGTGGTCTTTATACACAGGTTTCAATGTATTTGTATTTGCACTTACCATTCATATCTCAAAGTAGATCCTTCTGGAAGAGTTTTCTAATCTACCTTGAACCTACAGAGTAAAGGGTTTTATGAAGAATGTTAGAAAGGCATTTGTATTTATAATATTACAGTGAAATTTGTATACAAAGACTGCTCAGGGGAGACAAGAAAGCGGCGGTTACAGGCAGGTGGTCTTTATGAACAGGATCCTTCAGAACCTGTTTCGATAACAACATTGAGGGAAACAGAAAATTAAGGTTTTTATAGACAGGTGGTCTTTCTATAGAGGTTTCACTGTAACGGCTGCAGGATTGTGCTGTCACTCAACTGCACCATGTGACGATCTCGAAAAAAATTCATGCAGTGCTCAGGCTTGTGAATTCACAGACATGTACACACGTGTATGCGTATTGGAGAGATCATTGCTATAGTACATTTTACACACTCGTGTCACTTCCGACCTACTTGTTAAATGATGCTGAAATGTAATGCGGTACTACTGTACATGAGTTAATACCATAATGCCAAAGAGTTTCTACAATACATACCAGTACTAATCGAGAGAACCCTGCATAACAAGAGATTCCATTTTTGACAAAGAACACAAGCATGCAAACGACCGATGAAACGCACCAATGACCGATGAAGCAAGGTTTTGGATCCTGGGAAATGCATGTTATTATGTATGAACCCAATGAAACGCGTCAATCATGAGTCTCCATCTGCATCAACAGTACATGGATCTACATGTACAATACATATAGCGTGGATGCATTTATCTTCGTGAAGAAGATTTCAACTGTGGGCAATTCCATGAAATGTGTCCCATACAACCCAAGTCTTTTTCCATTGATTTTACCCCAGAATGAACACTATTTTGATATTACTATTTGATAGTGTTGATAATACCAGAAAGAGCCATTGCTCAATGGCCGTATCAAGAGATTTTCATTTTGGGATGAAATAAATGGTTAAATTTCATATTTTGTAGGAGAAACAATAACCCTATATATAAATCCCTCTACAAAAAAGTCTGTGAGAGCGATTGGTGATCTCAATAGAGGCATCATCAATGCTTACTTACAATGGTGAAGCCAAGTTGAGCCAAGTATGTTCATGATGATTTGAGCTCCAATCATACTTACAACCTTGTTTGGTAAACAGAGACAGTAGATAAAAGTTCCTTTGCACTTTTAACAATAATGATGAAAATTGCCCTCAAATTCTAGATCAATTATGACAGAATCTAATGCATGAAATCAAAAGACAGATACAATGCGGCACAACAAATGTATGTACCGGTATTGTCATATGGGTGATTGATGGGTGGGAGAAAGGAAGGGGAAGGGGGTTGATAAATTACGTAAGATCTTGGTTAATATTTCTCTGGATAATACAGCAATATGCCCACTTGCACATAAAAATAGACTCCACCAAGGACGAGCAGAGTCGGTTTGGAATTTGCACAGTCACATGAACAACAACAAAGACGTACGCGAGACTGGATCCAGACCATGTTAATGCAGTCATTCCGTGTGTTGCATCATGGGAGGGAATTCATTGTCGTCGTCCAAGCGTAGTTGATTGAGTCCTGAGGCCATAACCGGGGAAGCGAACTGGCTGTCGTCTGCAGCAGCGGTCACTAAGAGTTCGTCATGCCTGTGGTCGACCGTGCTGGGTATCATAGGTTCTGGGGATTCAGAAAGAGTTGACATTCATGTAGAGTCTCATCTTCACAGAGCTTATTGTTGAAACCAATATGTTTGGATTAAGAATAAAATTGGCAGTTCTTCTCAAATTAAAAAACAGGTCCATGTATTGTAACATTTGATATCATGCAGCATTGTGTTTGTATAAAGATTTACATTGGCAAAGAAACCACAATTAAAATCTGGTGCTGTGAACATGTGATATCTCATCTGTGGTTGATACATGTTTGTAAATTTGGTGGCACCATACCAATTATGATAATCAAGTTTCACTTTAATTGTAAGTAATCGAGAGTGTAACGTGATTAAATCCTCTTGCACATGATGCAGTAAACTGCCTTAGATAATACTATTGCAAAATTAAAACCTTCACAAGTACATATCAATGAATAGAAAGTGGGGTGAACAAAAGTAGGTGCGTTAAGCAAAGTCCCCAAAGTATACTTAATAATAATAATAATAATGATAATACATATATGTATTGCCCCATCTATAATAAAAACTTCTATTCTGAGGCGCAAAAGGAAAAATAGATGTGAAATAAGAGTCCGAATGAGTGCCATATTCTTGTGTCGAGCATTGTAAAAAAGGTAGGATTTTAACTTGGATTTGAAACTCTCTAGTGATGTTGTAGTTCTCAACTCCAAAGGTTATTTGTTCCAGGGAAAGAGTGCTGCGGCCAAGAAAGTCCTTTAGTCCTTTGGGATCTGAATAAATATAATGATGTGATGATCTTAAGACTACGACATGGTGTGTAAGGTATAATTAGATCTTGAAGGTAGCTTTCCATGTCCATCTGCATGTTTTAATAAGATACTGAAATATGAAGTGCAATAGGTTTATGTCATTTTTATTTTTCCACAGCTGTTTTTGAGGCGGTTTTCCATGTCATATAACAATATACCCACCTCTAGCAGGACTTCTGTGAGGTGATGATGAAAGCAGATCTATGTTCCTGGATCCTCCCGTAGCCGAGGCAAACGTCTTGGAAGGAGCAGGTGAGTAACCCAGGGCAACCTGCTCGCCTTCACTCTGATCATCGGATCCTGCACCGCCGGCTCCAGCAGCTCCTTCTCCTCCTGCTGATCCTCCAGCTGTGGCTCCTACAAGACCCCCGCTCCCTGCATCAGCCTGTCCGTCTAACCTGTTATGTGATGATCATTTGTATTGGATGTCTTTTAAACCCAATTAAAAACTGAATTCTCTCAGTCCATTAAGCTTAATACAGGACCCCTGGCTCCCATACATAATGGCTTAATTTTCCTAAAAATGGTAGATGACAATGAAATGGCGTGTTTCTACAGGGTTTCAAAATGCTGTTACTTTCCATTACTTTCCGGATTTTCCTGGTACGCGCTTCTGTAGAAACACACCATACTCTGATTATAACAATGACGCTATTAAATGGAAAAGCGTTTCTGTCTCAAGACATGAATTTATCTGCTTACGCTTGCCTTCATAGTTATGTAAAAAAATTCCGGACCTTAGCGTTAGCGTATAGGTCCCATGACACAATGTATCAATACCGCGCACAATGCCCACTTTCCAGACATTCGGTATACCCACTAAAATCCATCCGTTAACTGTGTTTCTGTAGAAACTGGCTGGTTACATTTCAGGTTCTATTCTTGGTATACAATACCATTACATTCTGGGTCTCCTATAGAAACACGCCGATAGAAGAGGAAATCTCTTCCAAACCAGGGGAGTGTTTCACAAAGACTAAGATCGTCTTTAAGTTGGACTTAACTATGGCAGGCTGTTCATGCCACTGTTTGCTATCACCATTTACTGGCATTGGTCTCTCAAGGGACGTACAAATCATGGTCACAAATCTACAGAATTCACATTTTTTGAATATTCATTATTGAAGGAAAAATATTATCTAAAGATGATAATGGTGAGAGCAACTAGTGGCATGAATGGCCTGCCATAGTTAAGTCAACTTTAAGTCGATCTTAGTCTTTGTGAAACATTCCCCAGGTATCTAATATCGACTGATATGATATTTTTAAATTTAAATAGAAAGAACAAACATAACTCTAATTTTGTCTGGAAATCAATTGTTCTATACATCACTTGCAACTACAGAGATCAAGTACCTGTGTTGCTTGAGTAATGTACAATCTCCTCCGTCCGTAGGATCAAGATTATAGATGTAGATGAAACCGTCGGCAGCTGCCACTAGAACCCTGGGCTTGGAGATGCTATTGATAAAAATGAGTATTAAAAACGAAAAGAATTATTTCACGACTGTCCTCGATATTATATACACACAAGCATTCATGTTCTGATTTTTAAGAAGAATTTTTAAATTTTGATAGTTTTGTATGCAGCATTAAACATTTGTGCTTGTAATTTGCCTAAGCTTCAATGTAGTGCAAAAATGGTAGTTTCAGTTATGAAATACATGTACATGTATGCATGTATCTTTATCATCTCTGCAATATGTACAAACAAATGCTCATCGTAAATTGTGAATTTGATATGTATGAAAGCAAGCTCACTGCACTGTTATTTTTCAATCCCCGATTAACAGTGACATATATATGAACAGACAGCTATACTGTGCTGGCCACTACTATCAGCTGTAAAACCAGTATGATACAAAGGAAATTGGAATAAGATTACGACAGACAGATAATCTTGTCTTATTTTGATGAAAATATAATTTCGATTGTGAAATTGTTCCATAGGCAGTGCATCCTCCTTCTTGCAAATATCTATACAATTTGGGGAAAAAGGGCACATAATCATATAATATTGAATAGCATTGAGAGAGATACAAAGGGAGCTGATGAGCATATTTCATGAGTCGGCAGGACGAGTGAAATATCCTCTACGTGAGTGCTATATATACCCTCGTATCTCACAAAAGTAAAGCCATTCAATATCATTATTATTAATTGTGTGATAGCTAGTACCTCTATTTTCCTCAATATGCCCTTATGTTTTTAATTCATTGTATTTTGTCATTATCCAAGCATTTTGCAAGGGCTGGGCACATACATCCATTGTCTTAGCCTTTGCGTGTATAACACGTATTCGCTCTTTTACATGTTCGTGCACCACAAACCATGAGATTTGGAGAAAAACTGCCAGTCATCTTGGTACTATTTACAAACCATGAGATAGGTTTTTTAATTGCACGGTCATCAGGTACTTTCGCGCAAAGCGTACGATACACTGATTTTTTTTTGGTCAACACAAAACCTTTTATACAAATAATAATTTACAATATTTTGTCTGTTGAATTGTGTTCTGGCTTTTATTTCTTAAAACATTATGGAAATTGGATGTGCAGAACAGCAGCTTACCAAGTGCAACATAAATTAAACATTTGGAATCTAAAGAAACTTATGTGACTTTTTCAAATCATATGAACTGAAAATACTTTGAAACAATATGGAACAGAAAGCAAAAGAATGACAGTTTTTGATGAAAAGAAACATTGGTTAAAATATGATAGCAAAAGAGAGCACTTCACCGATGAAATATCCCAATCATTTTTGGTGAAACGAAAGAGCAGCATGTAAACGTTTGGTGCTAAGAAAGTCTATGAGACTTTCTTCTATGCTAATTGGCTTGTGTTATGTTGTTCAGTCAAACAATTGATTTACCTTTCTGTTATGGGAAGGCTTATATCCCATCTATCATTTGTTGCAACACTATTAGAATAATCAAAAGATAATACCAGAAGGTATTTGATTTCTTCAAACATAACAGATGGAAGCAATCGATAAACTTCCAAATATCACAAGAATACTGGTGCACTCTTTTATACGACAAGTATCTGAGATATCGACATGTTTGAAATGGTTTAGAAAGAGATGATTAATCTTTTTCATCACCTACTAATAAAGAGAAAGAATTGCAATACTTTAATTTAATAGACATATTCAAGCTTAAGGCAGTCTAATTCTGTAAAAAGTGTATTTGGTGTTTTTTTTTAGTTTGACGATGCTTGACTACTTTCCTTTTATAAAAATACTGTAAAAGAGACAGAATTATTAATTTTCAAGACTACGTCAAAGTATGTCTCATTTTGGGATAATATGCCTTTTTTACGGGTCCGTTTCTGCCAGCTCAACATCACGATCATGAAAAGTCCCTTATGAATGTAAGAATTTCTAGACTCTTGTGGCAATGAGTAAATATAATCAATACTCTAATATCAAGTAAGGTATGAGAATAAATTGGAACTGCATGGATGTCCTCTTACTGCTGATAGCCTACATATACTACAGTCAAATCTGCCCAGGGGACTGCCTGCGTAGAATGCCACTTTTCTCCTTTCCTTAAGCAATTTTTCTTGATCAGGTTTCATTCAAGAACACTAGTAAATGACTAAGATTTTGTGGCTGGTTTTCCTTGAGCAATCTTCCTGTAAGGGTTTGACTGTAATATGGCCAAGAGTTGTGCCATTACAAATTTCCATTCTTCTGGGCTGTTCGTACGTATTGCCTTCTTCATACAGAATGGCAACTGATATAATTTTCCTATTCCTGTTGCTAAAATGTCTATATCACGTGTTCGATTCCTTATACATTTTTGTTGTAAAGGACATCAGGGTTCCAACATTCCCCGTTTTCTGAGTGACTACTACATAATGGCTAAAGAATTTTTGTCAGGTCATTATGCAGTGATACCACAAGGCAAACTCGGTCAATGGTCATATCAAGTGATTTTTTATTCACAGGAAAGAATAAGAGATGAATTGAATATATCATGAGGGGGAAACATTTCACAAGATCTTCCATCATCACGATTGAAACTCACTTAGCGAGAGCGCAGACATTCTTGAGCCCCGAGAAGGGCAGCTTGACGATGGCAAATGCTCTGTCCTGCGTGAGTACCTCCGTTACCTGAGATGGCAGGTAGTTAGCAGGAGTCATCAAGGCTTTTCCTAGGTATCCCATCCATGTAGAGGGCTCCTCCGTAGGTCTAAACAACAATAGGACAGAGAGGACAGTTAGCTAAACAGGTCTATAAACAGTGGCGTAGTTACAAGGGGCACATGCCCCTCCTCCAATCAAATGGGGGGTAAAGGGAATATTAGAGAGAAAGAGAAAGAGAAATGGTGGTGGGCAATGTAAATTGATGATGATACCACCCTTCTTGCCTTTTTTTCTCATACATCATCAATCTGGTCAGACCAGTACCACCCCAAACTTCAGACATCAGTAAAGAAAGAGAATACAATGTTTTATTAATACCCCCTCTGCAAGGTATATCAATCTCTTCTAAATCTACAAGTAAATTGGGTATTACACAATTGCAGTTAATATAAGTACTCGTACCACAAAAAGAGGAATGTGTATCTGAATTGGGAATTTTTTTTCCTGATTGATATCTTATCCCTATTTCAACAACAACGACACAAGGATTTGCACTTTAAATTTGAATCTTAAAGGCATTGTTTAACAATGCCAAATCTGAGATGCATGGCCCTACGTGTTATCAGGGTCTGTGATATGGTGTTATATTGAAGCCCTAAAAAAATTGCGCTTCAAAATGATCATGAAGTGCCTCAAAAAAGTAAAAATCTTTAAGCAACCAGTTTTACCATAGTATAAAACCTGTTGGGAAAACGTTTTTTGAAATTTTGAATTCTAATCATATGTATCTTGATAATCGGACAGGCGATCGGCTTGTAAACGTCATGGGATTCCTGACTGACCTAAAGGTTTATAATTATGAATGCAGCATGAATCCAGGATTTTGTTTAGAATCTGAGACAAAGATACCCAATCCCTTTAAAAGTTAATTCATTTTAAATTGATGGGAACTTACTTTTCTTTTGGTTGCTCAAGCTTGAAGATGTGGACTGTCTCTGTGTTACTGGATGCACACAGGAATATTGAATCTGCGCTGAAAGCTAAGGAATTTATGCTGACACATCTGTCAGAAGAAATATGAAAATATATCATTGGAATAGCAATTACTGATAATGAACAAAGCAATCTACATGTAACAAACCATTATTTGCCACCATTACATATTGCCTTCAAAAGTGACTTGCATCAAGTATACACTGACTTCTGAAATGCCTTCACATTCTATACCAAAATACATTTACTATCATCTTGTACGCATGTACGAAACAGGGTATAATTTTCATACAAAATGTTGATAGATGTACATAGTATATTTGAAATTCACATAGATAAACAATCTTAGAAGCACCCACATAAGTGCCTAATATCACTTGTCCATATTAATATAAGCATCTGATTGGGCACTTAACACTGTATACAAACAAACAAAATGGCAAAATCAAGTTAATAGTATAAAATTCATTACCATGAATGGAAATGGAATTTATACATACCTCTTCACTCCTCTCCTGAACTCAAACAATTTCTTGCCATCTGGAATGGAAAATACTCTGATCACAGTGCCCTGACAAGAAAAAGAGAAGAGCAAAAGATAACTTGAGATTCATAAACTCAGGTAGAGGTAAAAGAGCGATCTAAAGCTTTCTCTGTCCAAGACTATTGCCGGTAGATATGACATTAAAATGTTGGCGGTAAACCTCTGATGGCAATGAAAGGATTACTACAATGTATACTAGTGCCATAGATTGGACTAGTCCTCAATTCACTTTCTAGTTTCTGTCTCTTTTGAGCAGGATTCAGTACGGCTCAATAATTTTCATCAAAATGTAATTTAAAAATCATGACAAAGCATGACTTTGACCATCAGAGGACACCAAGATCAAACAAGCTCAAGGTCACTTTCACCAACCTTCTCTGATGCGGTTGCCAGCTTGGTCCCTGACGTATCAAAGGCCAGTGCTGCCAGTGGGCTGTTATGGGCCGAGATCATCGTCACCGCCTGTAGGTTGACCGTGTCGAAGATCTGCACCTCTCCTATCTGGCTGCTTCCCGGGTAGGCCAGGTAGCAGTTATCGTTGTTGATGGATAGAGCGCACAGCCCGAGGGGGTTGGGAGGGGTGTCCCGTATCGTGTGTAGTACCTTCATATCCCGGATGTTGTGAACGTAGAGACTCTCTTCTAGCGCTACTATTAATCTCTGCAAATATAACAGAAATTAATGATTCACTCTCAGCCAACTCTCATGAGTTGCTTTCAATCATAAGAAAACGTAACTCACTGATAGTGAGAAAAAGAAACTGTGTACGTATGAGGCTATTGCCCAAGAATATTTGTATTGCCTGAGTCGAAGATGAGGGCAACATAATGTATATGTAGGCAGTATAGGCTCATTTTACCTGAAGAAATGACCCAATAAATCTTATCACTATTCTTATCATTATCTATCCCTTAAAAACAAAAAAAAGATTTCAAGTCTCTCTAACATCAGTAACAGTACCTCTTACAAGTTCCTGGATGTGAGACCATGTGTAATATGCTCTTATATTGCCTGCTGCTATAGCACATTTGTCTATGTGCACTAGAATATAGATGCACAATAAATACTATTAATCTTCAACAATGTCTACAGGGTCAGTTCCCCCAAATACAGTAATTTCATGATACATACAAAAAAACTAGCACAATCAATCAACTCATATGGTCATAATGGCCATTGTAAACTAATTCTAATTGACATTTTTACAAACTGATAAAAGGAGATCAATTACATGTTGTAGATATAACTACAATGTTAAAGTACACATGCATATTGTCTTCACTGAATTGTAAAGTCTGAATAGTAAACCACAAAACAACAACAACAATAAATATTACAAAATAAATAACAGAATACATCTATTTGTTAAAAATTTCATATAGTTTATGGACACTATACAACCAATTTACATGAAAGACAGTCTGATTTACACTTTCATATGCACTCTTAGGATATAACAGGGAAAAGTGATATTTTTAGTAAATAACATTATAATCAGCCATCAAACTCAAATGGGGAAACCAAATAAGTCTTGCAATTATCTAACAGATAGTCTATCTGGTGCCTTGGACTTTGAACCAAATGTTGTGCCACTGCCAACAAAGATTATCATCAGACAACCACTAATCAATCAAGTAATAAAAAATGGTCGGTAAATCAGGGACAAGTTGTGTCAACACTTCAATATGATACAAATACAGATGCCATGTGATATAGAACACCTGACTTATGTATTCGTAAACATATGTCATCTGGAAAACACAAACATAGATCTACAAATATTGTTAGTCATTGTGTATGTGCTATACAATACAATGTATTCTGCAACATCTGTATGAATCACACAGATCCAGGAGGGGGTGCGTGTGTGTGTGTGTGTGGGAGGGGGGGGGATGTAAGGTATAACTTCACAATAAGTTAAAAATGAGTAAAATCTTGTTTTAGCATACAAGATAACACTGTGATGTTTAATGGAAAAAACAAATTATAATTGTATCAATTTCATGATAAAATGACTTTTTATATGATGAGTTACATCAAGTACTGACAATCAAACTATACACTTGTTTTATAAACAGAAATATATATATTTTTTTAAACTTTAGGCAGTGCCAAAGAGAAGCCACTGTTAACCAAGCGTCGGACACTGATGAAAAACAACCTGTGACATCATCATCAACATCATCATCAACATCATCATCATAATCATGATCATCACCATCGTTATACCATACCTTGCGATTAAGTTTGACGGCTAGAATGGTGTTGGAGTAGCTATAATTACAGATCTCGGTGCCCTTCTTGAAGTGGCAGACCTTTAGTTTACGGGGTGCTGTGAGGGACACCACTGCCACCAGGCTGCTGGAGAACAGCCTCTCCACGATGCAGATATCTTCAGAATCTGGGAAGAGTGGAATGGCAAAAATATATTTTACCAGGAGTTTTGAGGGATATTTTCAATTTTGTTATTTAAATCACTCTCAAAATGCTTCTGTGAGCATGAGCCTTTAAAACCACTTTAAAGGCCCTTTTGACGTCGCTACCACTGCTGTAATGTATTTGCAATTGTGTCATCTTTCAGTGAAGGTGAAGAGTGATTTCTGGTTCATGTACCCAAGCACCGTCACGCGCGTCATCAGTTGGTGATGCATTGTGGGACATGGCTGTCCACACATCGGGACATTGTGAGCAGCAGATGGCAGTATACATAAATCTGAAGTAGTGTCAGTAGAATACCCTGCCTTTAAAGTTATGGTTAAATAAAATTGAAAAACTATAGTGAAATAAAATAAAACAACACCCAAAAGATATGGATAAGTTCACACAGATTTTGTTTGTATAATCTTTATGTACATTCACATAATACACTCTGCTTTCCACTGCATATTAATGCATGTTCATATGAACCCTTGATCTATAGAATAGATGTTCTTACTTACCATGTTCATAGATCTGCTCTAGCTTGTCCACAGACGTCAATGAGAACAGTCTGTAGCTTGTCTTTGTGCCTACTGCTAATGACCTGGAAGGTCAAAGGGTCAAACAAAATAGAAAAGAAAAACATTATCTATTAATCGGAACAAAAGCTTCACAACCAGTGCAGACTTTAATAGCATCAAGAAATTTTTACATTCATGAGCACAATACATTAATGGTCTAGGAAACTATGGGCACAGGAGGATGAAAAGGCATATACAGTGTATGTATCAAGTGAGGGCTTGATAAATAACAGTTGCCCATGATAGGTAAGTAGAACAAGATCATTATTAATAAACTATATAACATAAATCAGAATAAGAAGGTCCATGACAACATAATAAAGGTATACAAATTTGATCAAGATCTACTGAGAGTCTGAGACATCATGTAATGTCAAACTCATTCACAAAGAGTTACATGTATCTTTGCAATTATCTCTGAAATCATGACTCTTGCTAAATATGAGATTCTAAATTTAGACTAATTTAGTCTCTTACAGTAGGGATGTTACAAAATTTTGAGATTTGTAATACTTAACCTGTGATATACCTTAGCAGATAAAGCATCAGAAGACCTTTCATTTGATACCTAATTAACTTCCTTACCTTCAGTATTAAGGAAGTTACAGTCATTTTTGACATGGAAAATTAAGCTGTCGCTCCCCATTCATTTACTATTGACTTAAGAAAAAAGCTGTGATCGAGGAACAACCGGAAACCAAAAACAATAAAAACAAGGTCAATCTGACCGAGCATGCGCATACCGGGTATTTGTCTGGAGAAAGTCACTCGATTTTCACAACTTTTCATTCCTGCTATGTTTATAAAATCCACATTCATTGTCTTTCTCCTAGCCAAAATGAATGGTTTCTTTTCATATAATGTACAAATGATATATAAATCATCCATATCTTACATGATTTCATATTCACAATCAGTATTTTTATATAAAAACTGGGGCAGAAAACAATATTTTCTTCGCATCGTTCGCATCAATCGCACGATCACCACACAACAAGTCACATACACTGTACACGTACGTACACACGCATGCGCTGTACACCCTCACCGGTGACTGCCGTTCGAAGATGCAAAATATGACATGACATCCATCAATTCCGGGGCAAAAAATACACATTTCTCGTCAAAGGATTTCGATAAAATTTCACAAGAGCACAGATAAATAGGTAAGCTATTGGTCTACCTAATTTTTTTGAATTCCTGACGACCCGATCCTTAAGTAAAAGACGGTGGAAGTTGACTTTCATTTTGTTTGCTCTCTGGTGATCGTTGTGATGAAAATCTCCATACACAGTGGATACCAAATTAAAGAGGAAAGTGTAACGAATACGATAAACCTAGTATCCAATATATCAAGCCCCTATAACAGTAGGGTGTCTGATCGCGCACCCGATGTTGTGTGCTAAAATGCTTCCCATAGAGATTGCACGCAGCCCTATGCAGTCTATGTGCATTATGCGATCATGCAAAATTGGTCAAAGTTTTTTTTTTTTTTTTGAAATTCAAACCTTTATTCTTTGTGATCCTGAAGGTGATACTCAATAAATGAGGTGTCATATGAAAGAGCAGATTAATTCCAATATTTCCAGAGGGGCGTCATCTCGAAATTCTAAAAATATCTTGGTCAAAACAGCTATTTAAACATTGTTTCCTGGCTAACTCCGAAATTTGCCACTTATGAGATATGACGCCCCTGGCGATAAGTAGTCCCAGTCGAAAGGAAAATATCCCTACGCTTATTTTTTCGCTAGCCCCAGGGATCACAAACAATTACAGTTTGAAAATACCCTTTCCCACATTTTTCGGATCAGCTAAGCAGGAGGCGTGAGCTCCGCGCCAGCCGAACCCATGGTGATAGCGCGTAAAATCTGCACATGAATATGCATCGGGCCGCGTGTTTACAAACCCGAAGTGGGTGCCCATTGAAGACAATGGATTGCCGATCGCGCATCATTTAAGCAACATGCGTACGCTTGCACGCGTATGTGTACGCTTGCATATTGCGCAATTCAGCTGTTGTGCTAAATTTAGCAAAACAACATAACTCTGCGTGTACGTCTTTTCCGTCGATTCTTACAAAAAATGGATGAATATTGTAGGGAATTGAAGGGGCTGTAACTTTTGATAGAAACATCGGTGAGTCTTAAAATTTGAAATGTATTATTCTGAGTGAATAATTTTTTTCAATTATCCAACCAAAATGGTGAAAAACGATCCAAAAGGGAAAATTGAAAAATCGTTCAGACACCCTAATAACAGCTACGAAAACAGTGTTTTAAGGGGAGTCCCCCGCACCGTTCACATTCAGGCGCGCACACAAGGAGTCAGATTTTGATCACCGCACAGCGCCGGGATTGTAACGTACACCCCATGTACCTACTTACAGGTGTATGTCATTTTGAGGCTAAATCAGCTTAATCATAATCATTAGATCAGGTGTAGGTCTAGGAGCCAGCCTGTAATTTACAATGTGTTTATCTGGAAATCATCATCACTTAAGGAAAATTATTTTTTTTAATTGCTAAGCGCATATGAACCAGTTTTATCATACAAAAATTAATTTAAGTTAAAGGCGTAAATATTCTTAACGAATGAACGCCAAAATGGCAAAAGCACTATACACAACAACGACATCAAAAACGTAATGTGCCCTTAAAGGGATCCGGTAACTTTGTCTCAGATTCTGAAAAAAAATTCTGGATTTAGCTCATGATGCAATGATAATCATAAACCTTTAGGTCAGTCAGGAACCCCATGACTTTTACAAGCTGATCGCCTGTCTGATTATCAAGATATTTATGATTGGAATTACAAATTTTGAAAACCGTTCGCCTGACGGTTTTCATAACACTATAGTCTATTAGGGAAAACGAGTATGGCAAAACCGGTCAATCAAAGATTTTTACTTTTTTGAGGCACTTCTTGATCATTTTGAAGCGCAATTTTTTTAGGGCTTCATTATTACACCATATCACAGACACTAATAACATGTAGGGCCGTGTATCTCAGATTTAACACTGTTAAACGATCCCTTTAAACGCCACAACAGTTAGATTGGCTTATTTCATTCTAATTGATTAATCATCTAAAGAAAACTCGCTTGTTTTCATTAATCTTCCTAATGTAATGATTTCAATACGCACATTTCAATTGCAAATAATTAAGCAATTGTCAATCATCATGATCAGGTTGATAAATGATAGGGTAGCGCACCCGGTATTTGATCACTTATGGGGAAATCGCTCATATTTTGAATTCATACCTCCTTTAATTGGCAATCTACCCATCAAAAGAAAAGAAAATTAGTACTCTAACAGGATTTTAAAGTCACTTAAAATATAGAATGATGCTAAGCAAAATATTTCCGAGAGAAGAAGGAGCAGTTTTCTGCCCAGTATTCGGTCGCGCTGCCTAGAATTCGGTCACACGATTTTTGCGTGGCATCTCCGTTGACAAGGAGTGCAGCGTATTTGCGCACTATTTTCACACAATTGCGCCACAAAGCACTGAATGTCAGTGCGTTGACCGAATACTGGACGAGCGCTACGGCATGGCAAGGGTAATGTATAAATACCTCTTGCACGGCGAAAAGTGCGTCATTTGCAAATTCGCTGAGATGGAGCGAACACGGAAGAGCCCTCTTCACACACATACTAAATTCATTGCACCAGCACACGTAGTTGTTTCACAATAGGCTTCTACATATGGCTATGCATGTTAACGCATGTGCTAACAAAACCCGAATTGCATAAAGTTGTGCGACACTGACCAATTTCGAGTTAATTTTGAGATCTTTCCGGGGCCCTATACCTGATTTAATTTTGAGAGTTAGGATAAGTCATTCAACTGCCTGATTTGTGCAAGTTTCATGGCTCATAAATTATTTTTGAGTTTGTTACAGCTGTTGAGACGGCTGTCTGACCGAATACTGGATATTGACCGAATACCGGGCGCGTTACCCTAGTCCCTAGATCTATTTTGGAAAGAGTTGTTCATCCAATAAATAAATAGCAACAAAATGATCATGATATGCTTGCATTGCATGACACAGAAAGCAAGGAGAGATTTTCATCGTGTGATCGTGAAGATGGAAGTTTCTTCTAGCTTCCGTCATCTCTCACTCCTCAGCTCAGCTCAGATCAACTGCCCAGTCCAGCACTCAGGTGCTAGGTGCCAGGCTAGGCCAAGGGCAAGGCCTTAGCCATTACACTTGTTTTGCATTGAATTGCGAAATGGGCAAGTGACATCGCAATGTCGCAGCTACTCACGTATAATCTTGATTGAAATTGACGAATAGAAGATTCGAATTTGAATCGGAGGGCTGATTTGCGAGGTTCATCGAGCCAGATTTCCTTCCCTCTCAGTCTAAATAATATATTCGGAGCATGGCAGTTGAATTAGGAGCAGAAAGTTCAATGTTGTTGTGGATTTTCTCGCCTATTCTTCGTTTACAGTGTTTTGTATACATATAAGACTGTACTACGATTTTTGAATAAGTACGAGACTGACTTGCAATGAGAGAATATTCGTGATACACTACACCAGTCTGTAGTCGAGTACCTTGATACGCATGCGCAAAACTCAGCTGTCTGCTTTTGAGCCCTTTGTTTTGCCTATTTTGGGTAAGAAAACCTAAAAAGGTCAAACTGTGATCAGTCTGAAAATCACACAAAGAAAACACAGACTTTTACCAAAAAAAAAAGGGGGGGGGGAGAGAGAATGGCTAGCTGTCTGCCATAGGCATGACCACAAACATTATACTTCGATATAGCAACAAGGGCAGGCATATTATGCAGCCTCTATAATTATATAGTGACTATGAAATCTTCATTATGAAATATTATAGCCGTCTAAAATATGTTGGCCTATCTTTGTGATTATTTTGTTTTGTCAGCATATTCGCCATCTTCTTCAATAATATGAGATATCCCGGTTCATAATGTTCAGCTTCTAATCCTAATAAGATTTGCTCGAGCTATATACAATGGACTTCAGAAATATGTAGGGGTACACAGTGGCGGATCCAGGAATTTCTTACGGGGGGGGGGGGGCACAAAATCGCATGGGGTGAAATATATGAAAAACGATGGAGCGAGGCGTCAGCGGCAAGGGAGCGGAGCGACCTAGCGGGGGTGGGTTTGGGATCGAGGGGGTCAGAACCCCCTCCCTGCATGAGTATAGGAAGCATTTGCAATTTTAGAACCACGTACATTAGGTGCATTTTCAGGCACTTCCTGGAGTAATATGACGTAAAATTGCTTTCTCCTACCCCCTCAAAGAGTAGGGGTCGAGGGGCGGATGATGGGATTTAGCTTTTTGCTAAGGGGGAGTCCACGAGCCGCGTATATAGCGGCGAGGCGATTTTTTGGGGTGCTATTTTGAACCCCCGTAAGTGATGTTTTCCTGCAGCATCTATATACTAACACAATGGAGACCATAAAATGCAGTGCATGATAACGTCTTTTTAAATCAAGTAACAGTTTAAGGGGGGTTCGACCCAATGACGATGCGGAGCATCGTCCACGAGCCGCGAAGTCCGAGCCGCGTAACGGCGAGGCGATTTTTTGTTGTTGCTATTTTGAACCCCCGTAAGTGATGTTTTCCTGGCATCTACTGACACAATGTAGACCATAAACAGCAGATCATGATAACGTCTTTTTAAATCAAGTAACAGTTTGAGGGGGGTTCGACCCAATGACGATGCGGAGCATCGTCCACGAGCCTCAAAGTCCGAGCCGCGAGGCGGCGAGGCAATTTTTTGTTGTTGCAATTTTGAACCCCCGTTAGTGATGTTTTCCTGGCATCTATATACTAACACAATGGAGACCATAAAAAGCAGTGCATGATAACGTCTTTTTAAATCAAGTAACAGTTTAAGGGGGGTTCTACCCAATGACGATGCGGAACATCGTCCACGAGCCGCGAAGTCCGAGCCGGGTAGCGGCGAGGCGATTTTTGTTGTTGCTATTTTGAACCTTCGTAAGTGATGTTTTCCTGGCATCTACATGTACTAACACAATGGAGACCATAACAAGCAGTGCATGATAACGTCTTTTTAAATCAAGTAACAGTTGAGGGGGGTTTGACCCGATGACGATGCGGATACTGTGTGGGTCTGGACACATGATGGCGTTTTTCTATTCACATCACATTTTCACTTGGCAGCCCAAGGGTGGGGGTTAAACCCTAACCCCTCCCCATCCCTCCCCATAGATCCGCCACTGGGATCTTTTGCAAACTGGAAGCAATAAGCATTACATGTAGGCGATGGAAAAAGTGCTTGCGAAACGGATAGAAACTTTGTGGTAGGCTCTTCGCGGCCACAGGGATGACAGAAAATAATATGACAATGAAACCAGCAACCGTGTGGCAGGATTAATGGCGGGGACAATCTGCATGCTGAAAGAGCACTTAGAATAGGTATATCGGAAAATTAATTCAAGACTAAGTTAGAAGTTAGAAGTTAGAAGTTATAAAGGAGATAAAATCTTTGGTATTAGTGATGTTCGACTTAAAACTGCATGCCCCCCCCCGCCCCTTACCCGGTAAAAAAAACACCTTCTTATAATATCATCCCCCTTTCTTTCTTTTCCCCCTTTTTTCTCCTCCGTCTTTCCGCCTTTCTTCTTTTTTCCACCTTTTCTCTCCTCTCTCTTCCCCTTTCCCCTCCTTTTTGTCCTCTCCCCTTTTCTTTCCTCCCTCTTTTCTTCTTCTTTCTCTCTTCCCTTTTTTTTCTTTTCCTCTCCTTTTCTTTCCCCCTCCTTTTTCTCCTTTTCTTTTTTTTGGCCGGGGGAGGGGGCACGTGCCCCCTGTGCCCCCCTGGATCCGCCACTGGTACAGCAAGTAAAGTTTCGTATACTGCGCCTCAATAATATTGGACAGTTTGCAGACATCTTTGTTTTTGGTTATTTTCGTTTTTGTTGTAATATCGTGTCGCATATGAAATATTTCATTACAATTTTATTAGAATGTCTCCACTACACCATTCAATAAAACTGTTTGATTGGTTTGAGTATTGATTAAAGGCCGATATAGATATTTATTTTAACGGTCAATAATTCGCTTAGTGGGTCAGGCTATATGATAGGCTACTATAGGCTACTGATGTACGTGATGCATATTGTGAGACCGGGACCCCCACACACCCCCTCCCCCTCCCCGGAATGAGGTGAAACTTGTTTTATAACCTTTAAGTGCCTCAAAGGATTAGCTCCTACTTATTTAACGGAATTACTTACCCTATATGTTCCAAACAGAACCCTCAGATCTTCCCAAAAGTCTCTCCTCACCATTCCACAAATAAATACTAAATTCTACGGGTCTCGCTCTTTTCAGGTTGCATCGGCCTAACTTTGGAATAAGTTACCGGAAAATCTATACAAAAATGTGATACTGTTGACAACTTTAAGGCTCGTCTTAAAACATTTCTTTAAAAAAATACTTTCCAATGTTGACGAGAGGAAGTATGTTGAGCATATATCACTCTTCTTATGTTACTCTATCCACCTTTCCTTCTTACTCTTTCTTACGGCGCATAGAGACATATTGTGATAATTATTATGCGCTATATAAAGTACGGTATATTATTATTATTAACTTCAAAGGGCAGGTTAGATAAAGGATCGTTAACCCGTCTCAAAATTATATGTCAATGTAATTTAATTTGCGGGCGCAGATTTCTGAATATATATCTTCTCTTCAGTAAAAAGTCATATCATGGCAGATGTCCTGGATTTGTTTTCATAGGTAATGAATCAGCAGGTAATTCATATTCCGCTTCATTAGACATGACTGTATACGATTTCTACGTTACATAGGTATGTTGTTATATACTGTGCACTTGCGAACAATTAATGGCCAATTCAGGTATCAACAAATAATTGTTGACAGCTGGTCATATACTAGCAGTCCCTGTACAAGGAGAGTCCCAACTAGGCCAATCAAATGGCCGGCTTTGCTGCAGCTCAGATGATGTTGATATATTTTTCATTAATCTATTGAAAAACAAGAGCAACTAAATATTTCATACACATCTTGGCAAAGAGTTCTGGACCAATCATTATTGTATACCTGAATAGTTTGAAGAATGAAATAAACGGATCATGCGATGATTATAATAATTATGAATAATGATTAAAAGTGTTGAGTTGGGACCCGGCGGGATCTCATAGAAGACATGTCACGGGCACATGAGATAACGACTTTCTGGCTCTCAATTAAAAGACTACGTGGTACAGTGTATTTCAAATCTGATGGCCTTCAGGCAATTTGTAGCCTATTACGTCAGCTAGTTGCTCTGAACAATATGTTTTTGTTCTTTTTATTTCAAGAGTGATGATTAAAGTGTCATATAATATTGTATACTTTTTAAACATAAAATTCTCTGAATTCACAATTTGGACTGCATAATATACATTACACGATCGCAAAGACTTTGAAGAAATCAACTTATGGGCATTTCAATATGCTATTTGAAAAGTTCGGATTACGACGTGCCGTATCATTGTAAAGTTTGCACTACTTTTCCAAACCTGCATGTGGAAAATGGTATTGAAATTTTAAAGTCTTTGCGATCGTGCTGTATGCAGAAGATGCGTTTTTTTTTTTTTATAGATAAATGTAAGGATGTAGCTCTTACTAAATAGTCATAAAACGTAAAATAGTGTTTGAAAGAAAATATGATAAGTAAAAAAAAAAAAATCTCGTAATCGGCAGGATTCGAACCTGCGCGGGGAGACCCCAATAGATTTCTAGTCTATCGCCTTAACCGCTCGGCCACGATTACTTTGATGACGTTATTATGTATGTACAGAGTCAGACCTCATTGTTCTATATTGGTATAAGCTCATTTTTCCTCCTTCCTTTATATAGGCTTCTGGATATTAAAAAAAAAAAAATGATATCACCATGGTAGGGGGCGGGGGAGGGGGGGGGGCGGTCGTACGAAACACATTCAAACAATTTTTCTGGGGGTCGACACTTGGAAATTTTGAAAAATGGCAAACAAAACACACAACAAATATAATATGTATTAAGATATTGTTGATCTTTGCTCTATTTTAATTGTTTAAAACATATTCGTTCAAATGTTCAAATGACTTTATTTCTCATGCAAAACATTATACAACGAATAAGTATATTACAAAAAAATATGCAATGAAACGACAAATATAATAGTACTACTAGCACGAGAAAAGAGGAACTAACTAGAAGCAGAGCTTTTTATATAAGTTCCTCAGAGGCTGTTTTACAATAATGTCTTAAAACAAATATATAGAAAATCAATAAATTAAACAATATGTAGCAAAGAAATTATTACCCTTTTTTTTTTGGGGGGGGGGGGATACATACATGTATACATATAGTATGAATGTGCCCGTTATTGAAGACTGTATATTTTTTTTTTTGTACATGCATAATTTTTGCTTTTAGCTTTGTATTTTTAATATAAGTGCTTTTTGAAGCGAATGAAAGAGTATTATGAAATTGAATTAAAAAAAAACACATATCTCTCGGTCGCTACGCGCTCTCACAATAGGCCTAGTAATGTTTAGAAGATAATCGTAGGTAATAAAGTAGACAAATCCTAACATGGGGTGAGATCATACTACATTTTGCAGGAGAGCGGGGGCATCTTTCACTGAAAAAAACAACATTCAACTGGAAAGTATATAATACTCTCTTTATCGTTTTTGTTCTTTCACTTTTACTTCTTTTTAAAGTTGGGGCCTATAATCTATATACTGACCTTTTCCCGCAATCCCCGTACTGTCATATCCTTAAAGTTCATGGAAGGAATGTATTTTTAACCATGCATGATCTTGAGAAGAGAGCCTCTCTGTCTCTTCTCTGTCTGTCTGTCTGTCTCTCTGTCTGTCTCTCTCTCTCTCTCTGTCTGCCTCTCCCTCCCTCTCTCTTCTCTTTTTCATATTCCATTTAAGACTCCTCTAGTCATGTTGGGGGGTGTTTCATAAAGATCCTAAGTCCAACTTAACTCTAAGTTGGACTTAAATATTATGGAGAGCCATTTGTAAAAATATATTCATAAGCCAAAATTCAAGTATTTTAGACTTTTCATAAATTCCACATCGAGAACATGAAATCTCCTTGGTAATAGAAAATATGAATAATTTGAATCAACTTTTTATGTCTTTTAAAATAACTTTTACCAAATCAAATTTTCAAAGATGCTAACAGCTATCCATAATTTTTAAGTCCCAACTTAGAGATAAGTTCAACTTAGGATCTTTGTGAAACACTCCTCAGGTGTCAAGGAATTTCAATAAATTTGTATTATTATTATTATTATTATTATTATTATTATTACTATTATTATTATTATTATTATTATTATTATCATTATCATTATCATTATTATTATTATTATTATTATTTTTGCAAAACTGAGGGTTTTGATACAAAATGCATGGGTACCGCCCCCCCCCCCGTAAAGGCTAATTATCCAATTAATTTGCGTTTTCATCAGCCCGCAGTTGCAATTAGCGGGATATTTTCTCGACCAAATATCCCGAGAAATCTTGGACTTGTTTCCCAAATATCCCGCTATTTGGGAAATTGCGCCTGTCTGAGCCAGTTTGTGATGAGCATATCGGTCTGGTGAGAACGCAATTTCGAGTCTGAAAATAGCGGGTTTATCACACATTACACGCATGTAGAGCTCTTGGGCATCCTGTCAAAATGTTCAATCAGATTGGCCATCTACAAAAGGAACAAGATAAAATGAGAAAAATACAAGAGTCCTTATTATGTGTTACTTGGGCATTTTGGTAAAAGAGTCGAGCTGATGAGAACAGGCCTATTGTAACTGTAAAAAAAAAAATTCTCGTAATCGGCAGGATTCGAACCTGCGCGGGGAGACCCCAATAGATTTCTAGTCTATCGCCTTAACCGCTCGGCCACGATTACCTTGATATTGGAATGTAGGTCGTTGGCATCTGGTTCAGAATGGCTGATTAAACAGAATATTAAACTGTATGTTGATGATGTTCGTATTTCACTATCCACATTTTTTGCAATTTCTTTTCTGCAGCAAAACTTTATATGCCTTCTAATTGTCTTTTATTACTGCAGAGAAGAAAAGTTTAATTCAATATAGACTGCTCTTATCTATAAGGGAAACTACTGTTTAGTACAACTAGCCTAGCTTTTTACTATATTCCCTCATATTTCACTGCAAATATATTTGTCTAATTTCAGTTCAAATACCATGCAATTGTATTATATCTCCGTCTGTTATTTCGAATTTATTAGTACTTTCAGGGCTTGATATACCATTGTATGTATTTTTTATACAAAGTCATATTGAAAGAATTTTTTCTCAATCTTCTTGCTAATTGTTTATCATTTATGTAATGAATGTGAAAGTGATATACAAAATAAACTAAACTGGCTGAAAAGTATACTGAAGACCAACTAATATAAGGGAATTTACTGTAATTTGAATTTAGGTCTAGAACTAAGTAGAAACGGTACCGGGTGTTTAAAATTTGGGGGTAATTGACCTTGAACCGGAGACCTGTTTCTGGACAGTTTATTAGCAAATGAAGATGGTTTGAATTTTGTTTTTTAAATTACCTTTGGGTACACGATAGATAAGAGAATTTTGAGGTCAAGTAACTTTTTTGTAACATGTACATGTACTGTATGTTCCATTTAAACAGTTTAGATACAAATAATAAAATTTCCCCTCCCAACTCCTCTTTCTCCCTCACTCTATCTCCTTCTTCTCTTCTCTCAATCTCACTGTCAGCCCCCCCTCCTCTCTCTCTCTCTCTCTGTCTCCCCCTCTCTCTCTCTCCCTCTCTCTATCTCCTTCTTCTCTTCTCTCAATCTCACTGTCAGCCCCCTCCTCTCTCTCTCTCTCTCTCTCTGTCTCCCGTCTTCTCTCGATCCTCTCCTCTATTTTGAATCTCTCCCCCTTCTTTAATTCACTCAGTTTCAGTTTTCAGTTTCAGTTTCAGTTTATTTATTTTTTCATTTCCAACAGAACAATAATTTGACAAGAAATCAGTATACAATTCAATATTCAATAAGATAATACATTTTACATGGTTTAGAGTTGTGAAATAGAAAGTATACACAAAATATATCCAGTTTAATGGTTTTTAAATTTTTTTTTCAAGATAACCCTGTGGAAATGGAGGGATCCACTGAAAAGCAGAGCTTGTAAAATGTGGATCCCTCAAAATAATGACAAACATAATTTTTGTAACATGTAAATAAATTGACTTGAAAGAAAAAATATATATACATTATAAGTTACATGCATATGTATACACTCCCTTTACCATGCATGATACAGCTAGTGAACGCGCTTTTAAATCATAGATGTATTAGAAGGGTTTTGGACATGCCCTTTCCTTTGATCTGCCACTGAAAAAACATCAGCCTGGCAGATATAAAAATAACAAGAAGAACAACAAAATCCCGCTCTCTGAAAAAGTCTGAATAATTCATTAATTAATTCAACGCTATAATACGATATATAATATTATAAACATAATACTTGGCGCCTAGTTGGGCGAAAGTACTACAAAGCAGTGATTCTGGGTATCAGGATCATCCCATAACGAGGGAACCATGGGAGGGCCGCCTCTCGGGATTTAGAACTCGAGGGTCAAAATAGGAATATTCTTGCAAATGAAATTATCGCTGTTTAAATGCATTAACAAAAATAAAAAAATAGTAGGATCGACAGAACACTTATGTAGATCTGGATTCTAGGTCTTTAAAGTCACAAAGTATTTAGTGTATACGTGGTGTGCATAGGCCCCTATAACTGTCATCATCATCTGTAGTTGTAGCTTTATTAATAAAAAAATCATAGGCCTGAAATTGTCCTCAGTAGGATTTGATATTCAAAAATAAAAAGAAATAGAAATCGTACCGCGTGTACCTGTTTTGATGAACGCAGATTTAGTTCAGGTGTAGCTAGCGCCATCTTTCGACATCAAATTTGTCGTCGTGAACTTCAAGTAACTAGTAAATAACACCGAAACTCGGCCTACTCTCATTTTATTTCGGCTTTCATTGTAGATCTACTGCACCCTCACAGAGATGCTTTACTATTTACACACCTAGCAGTTATTCACATGAAATTTAAAGGTGAGTAGAGTCCTTTCAAATGACATATTCTACCTTTATTCATTCTACATTTACTGTAAAATATGAGTTGTGTAGTTCAGTCCCGTGCGTTGTTTTATGTGTAGGTATATGACTGCTTGAACATTTTGGCCAGAATTCCACGAATTGGCGACGGGGCTTTGAGGGCATCGTCGCCAATATTGTATTATTGATACCATTTAGCTATTTTGATATTTCAGAAGTAAAAGGTGACATAGAATGGTGATGATGATTATGATGCTGCATTGCTGCTGCTGATGTGATGAATTGATCATGTTGATGGTGATAATATCTTGCCTTCTTTTAATTAATTAAATTAACAGACTTAAAAGTTAAGTTCTTTTTAAAGCCCAAGTCCACTCCAATTTTCAAAAATTATAGCATGTTGTAAATAAATCAAAGGTTAAAACTGCCAAATATCATGGGCGTACTTCAATCAAGTGATTTTTAAGAGCGTTTTTGTTTCGGTTATTTCAAGCAAAACATTTAAATTTCCGTACGGATGTGATGATGTACTGTATGCTCCTCACAACGAAAGTGCCAGCAGTATACATTCTGACAATAGGCTTTTTTTCGTAATGTAATGCATACATCTTTTGAGGATCGGGCTAACTCAATACAAACTATTTCATTCACCTGATAAGAATAATAGTATTTCAATAGACAAAAAAAATCTGAACTGCAACATTAGTCTTTGCCAGGTAGGACAAACATTATGGCTTGCCCTACCTAGCAATATGAATTGCCCTACCTAGCAACACTTAATATATGCAGTTTTTTGCATTCTGATTGTTGAAGTACTGTTATTCTTATCAGGTGAATGAAATAGTTTGTATCGAGGCACTTCACAAAGACGTATGCATTATATGGTTAAATTTCGAATCTGTGTTGTGAGGACCCTACGTCACAAAATATGCATTGTGGGGGAGAACCGGCTCGATCATTAACTTGTTTTTTGTTCATTAAAAAAAAATATTAAAAATAAGTCTGAGCACCATTTTCCAAAACCATGTTATATTTGGGCTTTTTAGATTTTTGTTTATCCAATCAGCTCAACTTTTTAGTGGAGTGGACTTGTACTTAAAGTTCTTGGATCTAGGTCTAGTATAATTTATATTGTTTATTTCTATTTAAAAAAATATTTTGTAAGACGTGACCCTTTTTTCAGGAAAGCTGTCAAGCAAATTATTGGATATTGGTAGATAGATCCATCCTAGAATCATTGTTCTCTGATATGAATAGATGTACGTTATTAATTATTTCAACATTTTTGCGAGTTTGTAAATTATTAAAGATAAAGACCAGTTCTGGTCATGCGATTGCATTGTGAAAGAAATGTTGTGGAATCGATTAGAAAAGGTTGATCATCTAGCATATAAGTATTGGTGTGTAGGCCTACTGCAAGGATCTGGAATCATCAAAATGATAAGAAATTTGGCCCAGTCTTGGTAAAGTTACAAGCACTGTACACAGAAAGATGTATACGGGACTACGCGACCACATGCGCGTGCCGCGTTATCTATTTGGTCCCAATAGATATAATAATTTACCAAATATATCAATTAGTAGGCGGTTTCCCGACTTTCCTGGTAAAATTTGTATCATCACGTATTTAATACGTGATAATAGTCAAAACATATTCTTTCACATGATTGGTAATGAGAGCTTCCATTTCATTTTTTTGAGAGAGGGGCATTTCCAAAACTAGTCTTTACCTTTAAAAACATTTTTGAACGTTTTTTTAAACATGTTTGTTTGAAGACCGTTCAAAAATAAAAGTTTTTTAAAAATTGAACATTTGAATGAAGAGTGGTACTAGGTGTATTTTTATCAACAACTGATATTAACCTATCCTTTTTTTTGTGCTGACAGAGAAATAAACAGAAATTTAATGAAATATGGAAAGAAAATAATGTTGAAAAAAAGTAGAAAAGATGGAGGGAAATTAATTCAAAATGTTTGATGTAGAACTAGGACCAAAAAAAGAAGAAAAACTGAGCCAGAATCATGAAAGGAATAATGAGAAATATCAGAATAAGAAAAAATGTTGGAGAATGACCAAGTTGAAGAGAGAGATACCAGAAAAAGAAGCATATGAAAAGGGAGAAGAAAAGAAGGAGGAAAATGGAAAAATTACATGTTGGAGCGGTACATGTACATGTAGCCAATGTAGGAGGAAAGAGCTAGAAAAAAGGAGGGGAAAATTATGATTTAATGTCACTTTTGAAGGACATTACATTTTCAAAGTTCCTGTTGATATACATGTGACATGCTCAATTCACTTGTGATATTAATTTATATAATGTATATACATGTACATGTATAATCGTATACACATGTACAACAACAAACTTTCATAATTCTCCTTTTCTTGGTCCACTCACACCACTGCACAGTTTAAATAAAGTGCACTTACTGTACAATTGTGCCGAACTGCCAAAGTAACACATAATTAGGACTCTTGTATTTCTCTCATTTTATCTTCTTCCTTTTGTAGATGGCCAATCTGATTGAACATTTTGACAGGATGCCCAAGAGCTCTACATGCGTGTAATGTGTGATAAAACCATGCATCGATCTTGAAATATTCCAAGCAGTACAAACTTGCAAGTAATCTTGTAAACTATCTGTAAATAAGGACACAAGTGATGATGGTCTTCACATCCCCATTCAATACCATCCTAGTTCTGTCTGGCCTCTTCCTTGTCATTTACAATGAGTACTATGAATTCTTAACGGTCAAGCATAACCAATGGACAGCATCGGAAGCAACCCTTCCTCCATTGACCAAATCAGATGGACGTGACACCGTGCGAATCCTGTTTGTTGGCGACCCTCAGATACAAGGATATCAGCACGAACCGGCCCTACTGGGGTATTTGACGCGATGGGACGCAGATCGCTACTTGAAGACTTATTACCATCATGCACTCAACTTTGTTAATCCTGATGTAGTGATTATAATGGGGGATTTATTGGATGAAGGCAGTATATCCGCAGATTGGGAGTTTGAAAGATATGCAACGAGACTGAAGAATATCTATGAGGTCCCTGAAGGAGTACAGGTAAAAGAAATACATTTGAATCTATTTTCGTATTCAGTTTCATACCGAAGAAAAAATGTTTTTAACAGATAATGATTAGACATGAAAAGCAAGTTTTATTGCCCTGTAAACTAAAAATAAAGTTGTTTTTTTGTTAAGCAGTACATGTACTTACACACAATCTATTTTACCATGTGGCTTTACCAGCTCCTGGCTCACAGCTTACCTACAAATCTTGTATGTTTGTGATCAATACATATCTTGCAGAATGCTTGTACATTAGATTGTGAAACTTCCTGCCATCAGTGCCATAGACCATTTTCTCCTATTTTCTCCAACCCCCAAACAAACAAACAAGAAAAAAATATACTGTATAACTGGCAGTAGTGTTGCAGTACATGCAAAATGAACTGCTTTGCACACATGTACAGGCCTAGCATTTTCTGAATGACATAGAATGTATTCAGTCAGTCATGACTCATGAGGTAGCAAAAGGTAGTGAAAAAACTCTTTAGAATTACTTGGTAGGTACTGTACATGAAGTTCTTGATCTTAACCATGTGTAAATTTACTTTAATAGTAATCAAGAGGATTTCATTTCTGCATGTACATTTCACAGGGGAGGGGGCATCCATGATGCCTCTAAAATGCACAAGTCCATACATTTGCAAAATGGTTGTCATTTTTTCCCTCATTTATAAACTTGATAGAGCTGTCAGAAGTTTCAGTCTTTTTGTAATGGACATCTATCTGAGTTTTTAGTTACACCCATTTTTGTACGTAATGTGACACTGATTGTATTGAATTCTTCCAGTAGTACAGTAACAGCATGGCTCGGTGTAAAAATGTCAGAGGTAAAAATGTCAGAGGTAATAATGTCAGAGGTAAAAATGTCAGAGGTAAAAATGTCAGGGGAAAAAATGTCAGAGGTAAAAATGTCAGAGGAAAAATGTCAGAGGTAAAAATGTCAGAGGTAAAAATGTCAGAGGTAAAAATGTCAGAGGTAATAATGTCAGAGGTAAAAATGTTAGAGGTAAAAATGTCAGAGGAAAAAATGTCAGAGGTAAAAATGTCAGAGGTAAAAATATCAGAGGTAATAATGTCAGAGGTAATAATGTCAGAGGTAAAAATGTCAGAGGTAAAAAAGTCAGAGGTAAAAATGTCAGAAGGTAAAAATGCCAGAGGTAAAAGTGTCAGAGGTAATAATGTCAGAGGTAAAAATGTCAGAGGTAAAAATGTCAGGGAAAAATGTCAGAGGTAAAAATGTCAGAGGAAAAATGTCAGAGGTAAAAATGTCAGAGGTAAAAATGTCAGAGGTAAAAATGTCAGAGGTAAAATGTCAGAGGTAATAATGTCAGAGGTAAAATGTTAGAGGTAAAATGTCAGAGGAAAAAATGTCAGAGGTAAAAATGTCAGAGGTAAAAATATCAGAGGTAATAATGTCAGAGGTAATAATGTCAGAGGTAAAAATGTCAGAGGTAAAAAAGTCAGAGGTAAAAATGTCAGAGGAAAAAATGTCAGAGGTAAAAATGTCAGAGGTAAAAATGTCAGAGGTAAAAATGTCAGAGGAAAAAATGTCAGAGGTAAAAATGTCAGAAGGTAAAAATGCCAGAGGTAAAAGTGTCAGAGGTAATAATATAAAAACAAAAGCATGTTACAGGTTGAATATTGGTAATGGTTGTATATCAGGCTTATCGAAAGATACAACGAAGGATTCTCTGCAGTCATTAATTTCAGCGCTGCTTTATTTTCTTCTTTCTTTAACTTTTATTTACCTTTCTGCCCGAAATTGTGACTTTTTGCCCGATTATTGCAGAGCGGAGACGGGGGTGTATCCTTCTTTGGGGCATAGTGACCCAGCTGCCTCCCCTCATATGCCTTTGTCTAAGCAAGTGATACTGGTACACTGAGCAAACTTCTGGGAAAAGAATGTCTAAAATCGAGAAGTTTGGCCATGAATTATAGGCCGAGTTGTGGCTCGATGGTGTAATCATTAAATAAAAAGAAAAGTCGACACAGCCCCCCAAAAAAGAGGATAAGATATCACACTGTGAGTCCTCCGCCCTCCCCACTTCCCGTCCCTTCTGAAGATTGATGGACATCTTAACAGCGTGGCAATGACCATTATAAAATGTAATTTCCTACAAATGCATATTTCCAACAATTCCACTTTCTTGTGGGCTTGATACTTTGATACTTTGATACAAAGCAGAAAGCCGCCCATGTTACATCTAATGCTAACCGCACCATCACATTCCAGAGAAGCGCGCGCTTTGCAAAGAGTTGATCGTCGATCACTATTGCGGTATAAACAGTCTGGGAGTACATCAATAAGCAGCTTTGATACTTTGATACAAAGCAGAAAGCCGCCCATGTTACATCAAATGATAACCGCACCATCACATTCCAGATAAGTGCGCGCTTTGCAGAGGTTCTGTTTAAGCTACATCGTTCTATAATTATTTGCTGTGAGAGATCAAACTCTGAAATTGACAAATATTGATTCATGAGTAACATATCATAAACATAGTTTTACTGTACCCATTTATAGCATCATGAGACTGCTTGTATACATGATAAGATAAGCGCGCTTTGCAGAGGTTCTGTTTAAGCTACATCGTTCTATAATTATTTGCTGTGAGAGATCAAACTCTGAAATTGACAAATATTGATTCATGAGTAACATATCATAAACATAGTTTTACTGTACCCATGTATAGCATCATGAGACTGCTTGTATACATGATAATATTGTTTTAAGGATATTTGGTGCAGGATTTATAAAAGCTGTATCGACAGTTTCCAGCAGGTACATATTCGTATAAGTCTACACATTAAACAAAATGCATCACGAATTTGGCAGGAAAAAACAGTTGAAATTGAGGGACTTAAATTGTATTTCTCCACGTTTCTTAATCACAAACATGATGTTTTTATATAAAGTTACACAGTGTTATGTTTAACCCAACAAATACAATAATTTCTGCCTTTCGAAACGTACTGCATTAATAAAAGTCGAAAGCACATGACAAAATACCTGGGTAGATATGTCTCAACGTTTACTACTTGTAGGCCTACTATCTGACATTCTTCAAGCAAAGCTTTGATATTGTTTGTTAAACTATTGTTTGTTAAAGTATTGATGAGGGGGACAAAGCATCCGTGTCTTTTTCTTAATGTTTTCTTGTCATAACAGTCTTTGCTGGGATGGACATGAACATGGGTCTAATTACTGAATTTGTGGAATTTCTGTGCGATCTTTATAACTGATTCCCTGTTTTATCTCATTCAATCTTAATATTCTATGTACTTAGGCCTACTTTCTCAAAACCAAATAAACATTAAAATATCAACCGTTTGTAGCTTACGTCTCGACATTTTGTGTGATTAAGTGCTGAGATATTATGACGGCACCGATTTTAACCCCTACATGTTTTTTGTACCTGACATTTTTACCTCCGACATTTTCCCTTGAATTTTTTTCCTTTTACATTTTTCCTCTGACATTTTTACCTCTGATTTTTTTACCACTGACATTTTTTCCTCTGACATTTTTACCTCTGACATTTTTACCTCTGACATTTTTTCCTCTGACATTTTTACCTCTGACATTTTTTCCTCTGACATTTTTACCTCTGACATTTTTACCTCTGACATTTTTTCCTCTGACATTTTTACCTCTGACATTTTTACTTCTGACATTTTTACCTCTGACATTTTTACCTCTGACATTTTTACCTCTGACATTTTTACCTCTGACATGTTTTCCTCTGACATTTTTACCTCTGACATTTTTACCTGGCACCCTATCATAGTAAAGCCAAGTAAAGTTCTGTTTACTGATCTTTAACTGACAGGATTTAAATAATGATTTATGGAACTGTAGGAACTCGAAGCACAATGGCATTTGTTTGGCTCAGGGTCGTGACTCGTTAGGGATCATTTCAATGCCAGTTACCAGATTCAAACTGATTGTAACTTGCTCAAAATTCTCACAAAATGTAGACATAATATCATCAAACTACCCTGCTGTTTCTTCGTTGATAAAAAAACTATTAAGTGAGAAGACATAAATATATATTGTTTGTCAAGGTTGTTCCAGTGTAATTTTCCATTACCAGTTCAGGTCAAATCTTGACATATGAATGTAATACATCATTCAAGTTGTAATGTTTGACCTGAAATTACAAATAGAAACTCTGGATAGTGAGTGATTGGGATAATCTGTATTCTATAGTGTATGGTAGTTTCCTCATTGTTTTGTTACTTCCACAAATTATAATAAGAAGTCTTTGGCCTATCAAGTAAAGTATACCGGTAGTATAATCTCAGCCTTTCTCAGGGCATTTAATATTGCTAAGAGACGGTGAAACTCACACTAATGTACATGTGAGCTTTTTTTTATATAAAGTTTCTAGCTCTCAGGAGACGATATCATGATACGCTTCATTTCTATTGAAGTGATTTGGCAGGAGAAAGGAGTGAGATGTGAGATATCTCTGCGGTGTACATACATGTAATATCATCTGTTTGGAGCCAGAAGGGCGTTCACTCATATAGTTTTACACAGAAGACAGAATTGGTGCCTTTCTGGCTCCAAACGGACAATATCACTTTCATCTGTCGGATTAAATATAATCTGCACTTGGGTGTATTGCATTACTGTGCATACAAGTCACTTGTATGCACAGAGAGTTGGGTCATTCCCCTCACTGAAAAATACTGGTATGACATTAAAGTGTGTACCAGTCACCTAAAACAATAATTTGTGTATAGCGAGAATGTATAAAAAAATCAACTTCAAAAACTTTAGTCAACCTTTGTTTGCGTTATGAGTGAAGTTTGAAGTAAATAATGATAAACATAAACACCTGTGCATGAAACCCAAGTCAGAGTTTGGTTCCGTACAGGCCTTTTTCAATGACTACAAGTATTAGACGACTAGTCTACTCCTATTTCCGTTTTGTTTTATTTGAGAGGGTACCGTAATCAAACTTTCAATGTCTGTTTATAGAAGTGATATTAGGAGCTTACATTGTACATTATCTTCATTATAGTATAGCAACATAGAACCCGTGACATACAAAATAAAATATCTTTTGGTGATTGGTGGTTCTCTTTAAGCTTTATTCCATTGTATAAGAATGATAATACACCTGTGTATACTCTAAGAAGACAAGTTAATATGCAAATGTAATGCATATACATTACATGTACAGTACATGTACGCCATTATATGGTTATATAAAGTGCATTGTTACAAATTATTTCATTCACCTGTTAAAAATGATTGTGTTTCACTTGCAAAAATGTAAGCTACACGTGTAGTGTGTATTGTGAAATATGATAAGCCATAAGGTTTGTCTGACCTACCATGTAGCAAGAAATAAG
Source organism: Mesocentrotus franciscanus (assembly GCA_037976565.1). Taxonomy (NCBI): domain Eukaryota; kingdom Metazoa; phylum Echinodermata; class Echinoidea; order Camarodonta; family Strongylocentrotidae; genus Mesocentrotus; species Mesocentrotus franciscanus. Next base: position 26,826,121 of record CP137673.1, read on the forward strand.
TATGCAATCTGGATTCTGACTATTGGGATACAATGTTATATACATGTACATGTAGGAGGGCATCCTTTTACAAAACCATCATAAGGTTAAGTTCACCGACATCCCATTGAAACATGTGTATCAATGGGTTGTACTTATGACGGTATCATGAAATGCTGCCCAAATGAATATAATAGCCCATGGCTAGGTAAACATAATGGTCTATTGGTATATATTTGTAGGGCTATTGGGGGGGGGGGAACACCATATTGTCTATTTTCTTGGAGCTAGCCCAATAGCGTTCTCCCCTTTTGTTTTTGTGCTTGATTTTTTAATTGGCTATTAAAGATAAAGTTGAGTTCTGGTCATGCGATTGAACTGTGAAAGAAACGTTGTGGAATCGATTAGAAAATGTTGATCATCTAGCATATAAGTATTGGTGTGTACTGCAAGCTTCTGAAATCATCAAAATGATACGAAATTTGGCCCAGTCTTGGTAAAGTTACAAGCACTGTACACAGAAAGATGTATGGGACTACACGTACATGTGGCATAAAAATCCATCCAGATTTTTATGCTGTTACATGTCATATTTAGAATATTTAAGGCATTTGAAGAGCCATGCTTTTCAAGGAACATTTTTTATCTGATGTTCTTCCACACTTGCATACTAACAAGGACAACACTCAAAAATTATTTTTCACCTCTTCCCAGAACTCAACCTTCTCTTTAAATAGATCAATCACACTGTACTACATTTATCAGGCTCTTGACAATTGGCTTTCTGGTGTGCTTGGTATTCTATTACCCTAACATCAATTGAGATATGATGAACCATAGTTTCAACAATCCACCTGCAGTTTGTAATGCTTGTGTATTTAAATGTACTTTCAATGAGTTCACATCTACTCATGATCAAACTATGTTGGATTTTAAATTTGTCTGCAAGCAAATAGAGGAACTACACACACTGTACAATGCACAGTGGGAAATTGTTGGTTCAATTAAATACATTTCAAATCTTTGATGAAGCCTCTTTGCAGAGGGGAAATATATGGTGAAGAAGAAGAAAAAGAAGAAAGGATAAAGGAGTAAGGAGGAAGGAAAAGAAGAAGAAAGAAAAGAAAGAAAAAATGAGAAAAAAGGAAAGATGAAGAACAAGAAGAATAAAAAAAAAGGAGAAAGAAGAAGAAGAAGAAGAAGAAGAAGAAGAAGAAGAAGAAGGAGGAGGAACAAAGAAGGAAGAAGAAGAAGAAGGAAAAGAAAGAAGAAAAGAGAAGGAAGAAGAAGAGGAAGCTTTAATCCCATGCATTATGTATTACAGAGATGTTCAACTCATATTTCAATATTTTTCTGCTCACTCACTCCCAAGTACACAATACTGACCTAAATGCATAATTTTTATATATTCCACAGGTTGAAAGCAAAAGAGAATTAGCCAGGAAAATAAAACCTGAGAAGGATTTAGTGTTAAAAAGCTCTGTAAAGAGCTCTGGAAAATAATGCTCATAAAATCTGCCCTCAAGGAAAATTTCAATTTAGCTCAAAGTAGAAGAGTCCCATAGAGAGTCTAGTGAATTTTTAGTTCACATAAACTTCACAACGATGTATTGGGTTCTGAGTAAAGTGCATGTTCCCTGCACAGGGGGATGTGACACACATATTAGCATTAAAGGCATCAAAGTGAATTTTCTAGGTCAGCTTAGCTTAGTGTCTATCTCAAATATATTGTCGGCTGTGGGACGAACAACAACTAAGCCGTCACACGCTGGATCTCGTTGTGACTAGTTAGGATGCGAGTAAATCTTCTGGAATCAATTCATCTGTTGTCAGATTGAAAACTGATTTTAGTCATCTTAAATAGCCTGTATCCAACGATGAAAGAAAATGGGACTGAACAAAAGTATAAATAATGTATGGACCTTCTGGCTGTCCAGAAACATTTGATCCAATGACATGCAGTCTTACATCATCTGTTTGGAACCAGAAGGGCGTTAACTCTAAGTTAAAGTATAGTTAATGCCTTTATGGCTCCAAGCAGAAAACATGATAAAAGTGTGTACATGTACATGAATGTTCCCACAAATATTTAAGTTTTATTAAAATCATAACCAAATTATCTCGAAATAAAATACAAATATAAGGGAGCAGTATAAACTTGTTGTTAGTAACAAAGCGGGAAAAAGAGATTGCAGTTTGCACTAAAATGAGTATTATTTATACATGTTCATCAATTGCTAGTTTTTATATTGAGAGTACTGAACGTGACTTGACTGGTCTTCTCAATACAAGTGACGGTAATTGTGTAGGGATGCATGCAGGACGTTCTTTTTATTGTTCAACGTATCATTCTTCATCGGGTATTACACATACATGTAGTTCTTTATCTGCCCATGTAAGAGCATTCAAGGGAAACAAATTACCTAATCAATCAGAAGGCGGTCATTATGTAAAGTATATTTTGGGGCTTCATATCTAGAAGGTCTTCTCATCAATCAATTTGTTTGTAGCATCCTGTTAAACTGTGATCAGTACCGAGTACCGGGAATTCTTGGGGCTTGTTTCAGTTTTCCCCAGAGTTACTCAAATAGCCTATATCAGTATATGACGTAATGTATTTTCTTCTTCAGGATAACTTTTTGTCGTTGTTGAACATTTGCAATGATCCTCATAGGAGGAAACCAATCTATCAACCAACACGACAGTGAAGTATGCAAAATATGACAATGATGCTTGCACCTTCATGTATGTGCAATCTATTGTGCATGTAACATAAAGAATGATACATGGTGTGAGGTGTGAAAAGCCATGTTACTTGATAATTATGTACACTGATTATGTTCAGGCATTTATCAGAATGAATCAGATCAATATACAATGAAACCTGTATGTAAAGACCGCACAAGGGAGACACGAAAAGTGGTCTTACATGTATATTAAAGCAGATGGTCTTTATGTACAGGTTCCTTGAGTATAGGTTTCAATGAGAAACCATATTCAAGGGAAACAGAAAATGTGGTCTTTATCGACAGGTGGTCTTCCTGCATGTATAAAGGTGGTCACTATTTAGCAGGTTTTAATGTAGTGTCAACCAATGTTAATACCTAATAGTAGAACACTGAACACTCAAATCAAATTTTGGAACAATTTCAAAGATTTTTTAATATTGTGAGAACATTTTTTTTCCTTTTCATTCTCACACGATGATAAGAATAACTAAAATGTTCGAACAATTTCAGAGATTTCTTAATATTGTGAGAACATTGTGTTTTCCCTCTTTTGAGGGGAGGGGGTGTAGAGATACACGCCCACACTTACTGTCTATCAAGATCGATCGATGGTGCCTCGCTCTCCTGCTGATGCTCACATCAAATGCTAAATCCAATTTGTGCAGGTGCCACTTTCAGGCTGCCTGAAAAGTGTCAGGTTTACATGGTATACCTGCATTGATGTTAAAATGCATGCATGATCTATTTTTCTAGCTTGCAATATTTGCATACTGGTATATATAGATTCTATCAGCTTTAAGAGAGTCCTTTGTGCCCTGGATAGATTGGGCATTGCCTCATACGGCATTGGTACAGGTGTATAAAGAAAGCTTCTCTGTTTTCGGGAGCTTTTTTAGAATTTGGTGTTGTACAGTATATAAAGTACATCTTTATCACAGTGATATTTACCGGTATGCATTTTATGTTCCCAGAGCTCTTTTTCTGTTTTCTAGAGCTAAATTGCTCACAGCTCAGGTGTATTTTTTCTCTGTATAGCATCTTCTGTGGACTTTGCTCAAAGTAATGATTCATGTAATTGATGCAGTTGCAAAATGCAGTCAAATTTATGTTCCACTTTCTTCTTTTCTATTCAAGTCAGAGACAAAGCATAATGCAGCAATGTGAAAATCAGTCAGATCTGTTACCTACTGTACATGTATTTTAATTACAATTTAAGTCGATTTACATGTATTTCATTTTATCTTGGCTGTAAATCAAGAGTTTCAATGTTTTTTTTAATTTTTTTTAATTTTTCAGTAAGTGAATTCACATGTACACTGTACATGTACATACAGTAAATGAATTTAATTTTTCCAGACTTACATCAAGTACCTTTATGACAGTTTTATAGATAAATGAAAGAAAAAGTAGAAACTAGAAAATGATGACTACTGACTATCATTCATCATCATCAGTGATCCTTGTTTGCTAGCATAGGATTTTAAATGGCATATTTAAAGGAAATTCAACCTCAACAGCAAATTGCTTTGAAAGAAACACAACAATTACAAAAACAGATTGGTGAAATTTTGAATGAAATCGGACAAACAATAAGAAAGTTATGATCACTAGACTGCCGATTATTATACCCCAACGGTAACATTTACTTGATGCTCTAAAATGGCAAGCAATCGACACTAGTCTAAATTTCCAATATTGCATTTTGATTTATAAATTATTAAATGGCCTTACCCCTCCATATGCTCTTTCTCATACTTTGCTCACAAAAATGTACAACTCACTACCAATGTTCATTCAAACATCCCTTTCCCTACAAATCTTTAAAACATGCCTAAGAGATTTCCAGTCCATCTCTTGATTTCAATATATAATGTCACTTACAACCACTTTACTAATTTTACTCTTACTTATTTATCCTTTTTCTTTTTCTTTTGCTTTTTATATACATCGCATATCTATTGTTTAATGTTTTGTTTTTATTTTCATTTAAAAGTTATTATTATAATTACCATGTATATTTATGTTTAATATTTTATGCTGTATTATTTTGTTCATAATTAATAGGCACTGAATGGGACTACCCTGCTCTTTAATGAAAACATAATAAATAAATATATAAATGAATGAATAAGTAAATAAATATACTTACAGGAATTTCAAATTGGCCACATTGGTTATTGTCAATGATGTATTACCGGACAAGTCTCGCACAGATTTTATAGTGATTTCATATTTCAACCACTGATAACTTTCTTATCATTGGTCCAGTTTATTTCAAATTTTGCCATTCTGTTTCTCTTATGTTTCTGCTTTTATACAAATAACTCATTAAGGTTTAAATGTGAATGTCTTACCCCATTAAGGTACGAATACAGATAATTCTGACAGAGTGTTATGTTTCTTTGAAGTCTAAATACATTACCAGGGGGGTGTTTCACAAAGATCCTAAATTGAACTTTGTAAAAGTTGTTTTAAAAGGCATAAAATGTTGATTCCAAACATTCATATTTTCTATTATCAAGGAGATTTCATGTTCTTGATGTGGAATTTATAAAAAGTCTAAAATACTTGAACTTTTGCTTTTGAATATATTTTATTTTAAGGCTACAAATGGCTCTCCATAATGTTCAAGTCCAACTTAGAGATCAGTTCAACTTAGGATGTTTGTGAAACACCCCCCAGGAAGCCAATTCCTATTGGTAAGATGTATTTTGATTGCATGTATCTAGCTACTTAATCAGAGCTAGATTAATTACATGCACAATGTCAATCATCTTTCATTTATCTCCCAGATAATCTATCTAGCGGGGGACAACGATGTAGGAGGAGAGGGCAATGATCCCATTACCCCGCAGAAGATCGCCAGATTCGAGAAGCATTTCTCCTCTGTCACCGAAGCAGTGCAATATAAACACGTAGCCTTCCACAAGGTAAGTCCAAAAACACACGGGTGGAGTTTAATCTAGGCGCCAGACGATGGATGCTAAGAGCGAAGCCCAAATGAAAGAAATGCAACTTTGAAATGGGTTGTGCCACAGAGATTAGGTTCCCTAATAAAATTGCATTAGTTCTTGGATGCATAGCAAAACAGCCTTATTGTTTGCTCGCTAAAGTTTGTAAATTGTAGAAAAAGGGAATGGATATACTTTTTTTTAAAACAGGCTGTTAAATGCATCCTTTCCGAAATGTATATTGTAACCCTTCTACCTGGAATGTTTTCCCTGACATTGATTCCTTCATTGTGATTATGTCCTTTTTCCTCTTTTATATTTGTCCTTGTTTTTTCCAAATATAATAACTAAATAACAGAATATGTAAACGTAAGGTATAATACAAATATACAATAATAACTTCATGTCAAAATGTGATTTACATGTATACATATAATAACGAACTTAATATTTCTATACCATTTTATTGTAAATTTAAAGTATTATCCGAACTATCTGTGGAAAAAGTGCAGGAGATTGCAATCATAAGCGACGCTTGACTAGAATGGTGGCCTCAAACGATGTCATGCAGTTAAAATTACATGGGCCCTACTCAAATTTCGATTTGATGCTACAAGTATTTGCTAATTACATTCTAATATATACACTGTACAAAATAATGTAGTTTTGATTTTGATCCCATATTCATTCAATATTTTGTTTCGATATTAAAATGATTTTCCCCCCATTGATTTGACTTTGATTCAATGTCTTTTCAGCTTTGAGGTAAGGAAACATATAACTCTTTTACTCTCACATGCTTATAATACAGGTAGTTCTTCGTGGACACAAGGGGTATCTTAACCGAACATTTGTGTCATTCATAATTAATGTTGTCCTCCAAACTTTACCTCATTACATTTTATGTGTATCTGTAAATTATATGAACTGATTGCATACATTCATTTCAGTGAAATTTCAGCCATAGTGCATATTATTTTTTTTGTATATCAACCATAACCATATAAAACTAACAATTGTTTAAATATGACACCAGTTGTGGGTTGTCAATATGAGTGAGGGGACATGGCGGTTCTGCTACAGCACACACATTCAGAACATGCTCAACAGTCTGAATTTGACTACCTACATGTACTGTACATGGACAATCTTGTTTATTCATAGTTTCAGGAGATTGTTTAATATGGATCTGGGACCTGTTGCATAAAACTTACCATTGATGGTAACTCTGCCATCAATGGTAACTACCATGGTAACATTGCTCAACAGCCAATCAAAATCAAGTATTCCATGAAAGAATACCATTGATGGCAAAGTTACCATCATTCAATGATAAGTTTTATGCAACAGGACCCTGGAATTACTCATGTACATGTAATGCCAACTTAATCAGTCATAGTTGTGTTGTTCCATTGCAAGTTACATGTACACCTGTATACAAAGAAAACTCCAATGAGAGTCATGGCAGTTCCTGACGATGATCATGAAATAAAGCAATCAAAAATTTGTACTCCCCAGTCCCCACCATGACTCTTGTCAGAGTTTTGTTTTCAGACCTGTACGTATGCATCATTTGTTACTCTGTGCCAGCGTTTTTCAACCTTTTTCAACCTTTTTCAACCTTTTTCAACCTTTTTCAACCTTTTTCAACCTTTTTTCAACCTTTTTTCAGTCACGGCACCCTTTTCAGAAATAAAAAGTTTTGATTCACCCCGATCGCAAGTTCATCACAGAATATTACTTGTGCATCACTCTGAAACTTGTCGAGCGAGTCCAAAAATGTAATCTTAGATATATATTACCAAATTATTTTGTAATCAACATTCTAGATAAGATATAAAATAACATATGCAGGCACCCTGCTGCCAAATATACATGAATATGTGGATATTCGGACATCTTGATGCCCGGAATTTACCCGTTTCTATATGTTGTGAGTGAGTGAAGCGATCAAGGGTTAAAAATGTAATTTTGATTATATGTAAGACATACAAACATACAGGCACCTCGCTGTCAAATAGAATGATATTCGGGAACCTCTTTGCTGCCTGAAATTATCCTGTTTTTTAAATAATGCAAGCTAGCAGTTTCTAATATTTGGTGTTTCAGGAAATCGTTGTTATTTCAAAATAAATTTTTGATGTAACTAAATTTCTCTCCCATCACCCCTAGAGATGTCTTGCGGCACCCTGGTTGAAAAATGCTGCTCTATGTGTCATACTTCATTGAGACATTTGTTTTGCCTCATGCCATGCTTCGTGTACATTGTATATTGTCTACTTGAAGAAAACCATTTTTCAGTGCTTTGCAGACAAATGACATTTCCCATATTTTTTCAAACAAATAATATAAACATAGGGATTTATTTAAATTTTGATTAAATGCCTTTTCCATGCATTTCATCTGTAAGCTCAACATTAAGATATTGATAGATACACATTTATGTCATTATTATACCATCAGCTTTTGGATATGATAAACAATTTATAATAATAATGATGGTGATGATGATGGTGATGGTGATGGTGATGGTGATGGTGATGGTGATGGTGATGGCGATGTGGCGGTGGCGGTGGCGATGGCGATGGTGATAATAATCATAATAATAATAGTAATAATGATGATATTTATGATAATAATGATAACCATAATAGTCCAGGGTTGACAGGGATAAAGTACAAAATTACCACAGAGCAATTGTCGGAGGAGAATATGCCGTACAACCCATAAATAATCACATCTCAAGTGGTGACATGCCATGCTACAGTAAATAAAACTTCACTTCACTTTAAATCGAAATAATCATTTCTGATTCAGAACAATTCATTGCAGCTCAGTTTTCTGTCATTACAATATGAAACATCATAAATGCCATACTTCATTTGCTGACATGCATCCATCGTGCTTTTATCAGATCAATGTGCTACCATACATCCACCGTCCTCCTAACGAGAGAGAAGACAGGTCCTTCAGGAACCAACTTCAAGAGATGGGGAAGGAGACCCAGAGTGCCAGCATCCACATCGTCCTCTCGCATACCGGTATCTCCGAAGCCATGCTGCATAGACATATACAAGTAAGTAGTGAAATATGACACAGAGGTTAAAGGTCAGCTTAAACATGATAGCAAGTTGCTTTGAAAGAAGTTTGAATGAAATTGGATAATCTGTTCAAGAAAGTTATGAATTTTTTCAAAATTTTTCAAAATTTGAGATCATAATACATGTAAGTATGAAACAACAGGGCATTTTTTCATCAAATCATCATTTTGTCAGTTTTGAGCCAGAAGGGATTTAACTCCTATACTCTTAACACAGAGTTAATTCACTTGAAAACGACTGTAACAATATTAATTTTTTGCAAGTATTGTGAGTTGGCCTCATGAGTCACAAATGCCAAATTCAGAGTTTTCCTGACAGGATTTTACAGGAGGCCCTTAATGACCTCCAGACAACAACTGTTTTAAAGCTCTGCAAATTTAGTAAGTAAGATGAAATGTTGCCAAAATATGAAAAGTTAATGCCTCTAGTACATCTATGACCAGTTATGTCCATGATGCAAAAGTTGGTGGACTATCTGTTGCTGCACATTTCTTCTAGAATCACACAATAGATTTGACAGCTTTAATATGAATTACCATTTTCCAATCAGACATGTTTGTATGTGTTTACTTCGTGATATGTGCATCTACATGTATGTGTTCAAAAAGACTAAATGAAATAATGAAATTTGTGCATACATATACATGTATAAACCTTTGTTTGAACGTTCTTTAATCTTGTCCTGCCGGTGATGGATGCATGCTTTTGTGGTTGATTAAAGTGTGTTGCACGAACTCACAATAGTAAGGTGAATGATGAAAAGGTGTTGGAGGATGAAGAAATTGGAAATGCAGTATTCATCATTGCATGTAGTCAGTGGAAGACAACATAGGATGCAAATGATTGATAAAATGTACAATGCTCTATAGTAACATGGGTAAGTATTGATCAACATGTTTGTTACTCCTGCATTCATGTCATGTAAGTCTCTTCTTGGAAAGGAGGGCTGTCCATGTAGCATTGTTGGTTGAGCGTGTAATTAGATTTTCAGTGTGGAGTCAGAAAATGTAATCAACGACCAGGATTGATGGGTAGGCCCTGAACGCATGCCATGTTGATTACCACATTTTATGGCACTTTTACATTGTATCGTTCACATTGTGGATTGGTGTCTTCTATCATGATAGGCCTGGGTAATTGGTAATTGATACCAAGAGAAAGAGGAAGAGAAAGAGAGAGAGGGGTAGAGAGAAAGAGAAATAAAGAGAGAAAGAGAAAGAGAGAGAGAGAGAGAGAGAGAGAGAGTGGTAGAGACTAGAGAAGAGATTGATATATGAAGAGGATTATATTAAATAGAAGTAGTGGGGGGTGGTAGTGGAGGGAGGGGAACAGAAAAGCATTGGAGAGGGAGGAGATATAGGAGAGTTAAAGGGAAACAATTAGAAAGAAAGAGGTTTAAGAGGGGAGAGGAGTAAAGAGGAAAAGAAACAGCTGGAAAAGGAGAGAGAGAGAGAGATAGAGAGAGAGAGAGAGAGAGAGAGAGGGCGGGGGAGTGGTAGAGACTAGAGAGGAGATTGATATATGAAGAGGATTATATTAAATAGAAGTAGTGGGGTGGTAGTGGAGGGAGGGGAACAGAAAAAGCATTGGAGAGGGAGGAGATATAGGAGAGTTAAAGGAAACAATTAGAAAGAAAGAGGTTTAAGAGGGGGAGAGGAGTAAAGAGGGAAAAGAAACAGCTGGAAAAGGAGAGAGAGAGAGAGAGAGAGAGAGAGAGAGGGGGAGAGTGGTAGAGACTAGAGAGGAGATTGATATATGAAGAGGATTATATTAAATAGAAGGTGTGGGGGGTGTAGTGGAGAGAGGGGAACAGAAAAAGCATTGGAGAGGAGGAGATATAGGAGAGTTAAAGAGAAACAATTAGAAAGAAAGAGGTTTAAGAGGGGAGAGGAGTAAAGAGGAAAAGAAACAGCTGGAAAGAGAGAGAGAGAGAGATAGAGAGAGAGAGAGAGAGAGAGAGAGAGAGGAGTGGGGAGTGGTAGAGACTAGAGAGAGATTGATATATGAAGAGGATTATATTAAATAGAAGGTGTGGGGGTGGTAGTGGAGAGAGGGAACAGAAAAAGCATTGGAGAGGGAGGAGATATAGGAGAGTTAAAGGAAACAATTAGAAAGAAAGAGGTTTAAGAGGGGGAGAGGAGTAAAGAGGGAAAAGAAACAGCTGGAAAAGAGAGAGAGAGAGAGAGAGAGAGAGAGAGGGGAGAGTGGTAGAGACTAGAGAGGAGATTGATATATGAAGAGGATTATATTAAATAGAAGGAGTGGGGGAGGGGGTGGTAGTGGAGAGAGGGGAACAGAAAAAGCATTGGAGAGGGAGGAGATATAGGAGAGTTAAAGGGAAACAATTAGAAAGAAAGAGGTTTAAGAGGGGGAGAGGAGTAAAGAGGGTAAAGAAACAGCGGGAAGGAGAAAAGGAGAGAGAGAGAGGGAGGGAGAGAGAGAGAGAGAGAGAGAGAGAGAGGGAGAGAGAGAGAGAGAGAGAGTGGTAGAGACTAGAGAAGAGATTGATATAGGAAGAGGATCATATTTATAGAAGGAGAGGTAGAAGAAAGAATATTAGGTAATTTGTGGTTGTGGTTGTGTTCCGATGATAATCCTCGATGTACTTGAAATATAACTGGATGAAAAAGGAGCGAGGAAAGTCACGTGACAAAAAACTGAAATCATACTGACGTTTCAATTTACAATGCAAAAATCGGTGAAATTTCGGCAGGTGTTTTATAAGACCACACTCCAAGAGGTGGATTTTTTGTCATGTTTGCCGGTAGTTGCTATGTATAACTACCGACAAAACTCGGGAATTGTGAGGAAAATCGATGATTTAGCTGGCAGTGTAAATGCAGCTAATTTTTAGAATGTGCTTAACCGGGAGATGGATTTCACTTTTATTAGAAGATGGGACATTTTCGTTTCTCAGGATTCTATCTATAAAGGTCATGAGCATTAGCCGAATGGCATCACATTCAGTATTCATAGTCGCCTCCAGTGATCATTTGTCAATGTCTAAAGTGTGAATTATTTTACATTGGTCTTTTGTTTTAGTATGTAGATGCCCTGTCAGTAGGCAGAATATTGGATGAAAAGCAATAGATTTTAGAAAATGTTTTTAAAGATGCAATACTTGTATGTGTATAAGATACAGAATCTGAGCACAATAACACATAATTTATGAAAATGAGTGAGTGAGGAATAAGAATACAATGAGTCAGTATTGCAATCAACAGATAAAAGGGGATGGATGGCTCTTGCAAGATACAGCATAAAGTAATGACTTTTACAAAATTAAAATAAACCATAAGATTGTATATCAGGTTACTGTATACATGTAAAATGCATTTTTCTAAGGTAATTGATATATTTTAGACCTCATTATTATTTTAATTGATGGGCTAAAAATATAAAAGCACGAAAAGCACGAGTTTGCCAAAATATGTGTACATAAAAAGGTCTAGGATTAGATATATTTACCTGGCAAATTGGGCAAGTACATGTACATTTTGTATATGGTTGATTTTCCTGTCTGAAGTATCTATTTTGGTATATTCATAGGCAAGCAGGATAGTGGGTGTTTATAACCTTGTTTATGTTAATTATGCAATGAGTAAGCAGATGTTAAATAATGTTATCAACCCCTCAAAAACAAAATACCCCAAGAGGGATCAGTCATAGCTCATTAGAGACTTGCAAGGGACTTTTCAGTTGTTTTAGCTAAAGATTGTTTATTAATATGAGCTTTGTACATGTACGTTTACAAGTACCGGTACTTTAAAGATACTATGTCCCTTTTGCAGCCAACATCAAATTCTGTAGAACTTTGCAGGAATTATGAATATGTCATGTATGTCCTATCTGTGAAATTTAAACGTTAGCAGTGTCCTAATATTCAAATTATGCAAGGAAACCTGTTTACTTGCTAGACTTCACTGTCAGACACTATTGAGTGACTGACTGGCTTTTTCATCTTTGGTAATAACATACATAAAATGAGCTGTAAAGGGTACATGAGCATTTGTCTACATCAATAACCCACTTCTTGTAATGGCCAAAATTAAACTGATTGAATCTTTGCGCAGCATAAAACGTACGACCATTCGGTACAATGGTCTGAAAAATCAGACTATTACTTACTGGCTCTATAGCTCCTAAGTCGATTCGACAACTAATAGTCGTTATTTTCCCACTTAAAGACATTTTCAAGCCCCCTTTTTTAGGGAAGTTCTAAATTAGTATTGTCTTTCAAATGCCGTTGGAATTTAACCTTTTCATTTTTGGCCTGCAAATGGGACATAGTACCTTTAAGACAAACATATTTTGAACCTAGCTGTTCAACAAACAGCATGAAGAAGCCCTTCTTAACTAAAATCCTTGTTTGCTCAAACATTTCTCTGCATTCTTGCACATCAATATTCTTGGTTAATCAGCAACTCGTTTGCAGAGGGATTTTGCCCACGTTCCGTTTCCCTTAAATGTCTTCCATCTTCTGCTCGTGGTCTCGTTTCCTTTGCTGAAATGCAGTCTGAATAATTCAATAACATTGCCATCTCGGGCTAGAATTGCATCGGTAAATCAAATTGCATGGTTTTGATTTTTGAATGGGAAACTGAATTTCTTGTATCCGTGGTATATTTTTCTTTTCCTTGCGATTTATTTCAATGCACTTGTGATTTGATGTTCCAAAGATTAATATTCTACAGTGTTTAATGATTGTTTTTGTATCATAGCTGTTTAACAGTCTGAGGTTTGTAACACGATCGCAACCACTTTAGAAATATCAATTTCAATAGGCCTGTTTATCATCTTTTGAAATAAGCAAGCAGTACAATGGCATTATGTAATCTGAACATGATTTCTATGGGACATACAATAGACTATTGAAATTGCCATAGAGTTGTCTTTTCGAGAGTAGTTGCAATAGTGTTTTTATTAGATTGTGTTTTGTTTAGAGACAATTATGGAAAGAAGTACCTTTGAAAGACTCCAAATTACAGAAGACCATCACTTCCATGTAATACAATGAATCATATTTTGTTATAGATATGATTGATAAGTTAGTGATTTATTTAAATCCCAATCTAATCAATTGAATTCTTAGTCTTATAAATGAAAAAAAAGGAAATTATGTAGTTTGATTGGAGGGATTGGGATGAGGCCTAAAAAAAAAGATGTTGTATTGCCCTTTAGGTGCCAAAACATATGAGTCGGTCGGTCGGAAATCTTTTTTAATCTCTTTTTTTTCTTCCTTTTTTCTCCCTCTTTGGGCTGATATTTTGTAGTTTTGAATGCTTTAATACAAATTTTTTCTAAAAAATGGTTTTAAAAAAAATTTAAAAAAAACGGTAAAAAAAAAGCTGATAGTAGATTTCAAGATTTTTGGGTTGGTCGCAAAGGGCAATACAACATTTTTTTTTAGGCCTGAAATGATAGGCATTATTCAATCAGTTGTGGAGGCATGTTTCTAAAAGAAACAGCCACAAACCTACATGTAACCCTAGCCTTAACCCTATCTGATGCACACAGTATGCAAATGGAGGCAAGTTAGCTAACTCAGCAACATTACATGGTGGCTATTTTTAGAAACATGCCACTTCAACTGATTGAATAATGCCAACCGGGTTTAATATTCATGTGAAAAATCATTATTATCTCATTTTCCCTGCTGTTACCAGATACAACGTGAATTGATCAGGGATCATACATTATTTTTAGGATTAGACTAATTCTCTTGGAATTTAATCCTCCTTTCTGTGTTACATCTTTCGTTAAACAGACAGTACTTGTTTTATAATGGTTGTTTGAGAATATTTTGTATCAGAATAACTTCAGTGATCATCTGATCATTATGGATATCCTGTATGTTTATCCCGCATAAACGGCATTTCCTTTGAATTTGGATTAAAGAAATTTGATAGGGCTAATATTACATTGCATGTATCATTTCAATGTTATGTCACTTAAATGTACATGTATGTTTCATCAAAATCATACATGAATTCTTATTTCATTAATACATACTGATGTTTGCTTCAGTGTCCTTTGGCAAGACAATAATCTACATTTGCCACACTAGACCCAGATGTACATGTAGTTTATAGTGGGTACGTGTCGTATACCTGGTAGGATTCATTCCTTGAATGCACAGAGTGCCATGGTTGCGGAACATAGAGACGTTATGTCATGATGTGATATGCGCTATACAAGAACAGCATATTATTATTATTATTCAGTGTAACCTTTTGGAGTATAAAGATAAGTGCTTGAATTATGCATATATGTACATGTACATCTCTTCTAGACGACTGCATTAGAATGTTTCAAATAATATTTACCCTTTAAAATTTCCTTGTGTTCTGCTTGTAGAAAGTCCAAAATTTACATGAAAATGTCAGTTTGAAGAGATAAAAAATGGTGTGTGAATTATGCTTACAAGGACAATAGACCTGTTTAAAGAAATATATGTTTCTAAATAGAATATTTATTTATATGTTGAAAGGGCAGATTTCTTCCTTCAAACGCCCTTGCATGTGAACAAAGTATGGGGAAACTGTACAAATTACATTGAAATATCATTTCAAGAGATGTGTCACCTTTAATTTTTTTAATTGATTTCATGATGTCTCATAAACTTGGATGAAAAGTCGAAACAATTCCAAATAGCCTCTTTAAGAAGACAGTGTTTACTGCAATTAGCTTGATTTGGACTGATTTGGGGGTATTAAAAAAATGCACCTTTAATGAATCAAACACTGTCATACTCACCTAATTTCTGTACCCATCTGTCTTTACTACAAGTAGTTACCAACTCTTTTCTATAATTTTTAAGAGCTAAATTGTGCCATATGAGGTCTAAAGTCTTAAACCTCCATGGCTCCACCTATAACTATTATTTTTTTTGTTCCTTCTTTCAGATTATGCGAGTACTAAAACCCAAGTATGCCTTTAGTGCCCATTCACATTATGTAAGTATGCCTTCATTTAATTTTTATTGTATAGTTATGATAGTTTATATCTGAGCAAGGTGCCTGTATTTATCAGGGCTACATTAAGCTTACAAACGAGAAAGACAAGGCACTGATGCTTTTTGACATTACCTTTTCAGGAGACATTTTGATCTATTTCTTTTTGTCTTGAACATTTTACAGATTGATGAAAAAGAGATTGTTTTTCATGATTCATTGATTTAAAAAAAAAAGTGTTCCAACCTTCAATATGGAACTGTATGTTCGGGTTTCTGCATTGCTACATGTGCTGGTCACAAAATATGATTTAAATTTGATTTTGATTCTGAGGGGTTTAAATTAACAATAACAAAAAAGTCCAAACTTATTAGAAAATAATATCTTATATAAAAACTGGTTTCCTGAGTCATCACTGTTTCCAAATTCATAAGCTTTGAGGTAACTCTGCTCCTTTTTCTCAAATTCAGTACATAAATTTGATTAAAGTCATATTTAATGGCTGATTGTTTCTGTTTATTGACCATTATCTCCATGGCAGTGATTTAATGGAGGCGGAGTTCCATTGAAAGGCTTGGAGGATAATTTGCACTATTTTTGACTCCAAGAGAAGAAGTTTGCTCTGAAATTGATACCATTTTATGAAGCTTACTTATATCGGGTGTTATCAATTATGCACCATTTTTAAGGCGCAAAGTACTGCGAAACTTTTTATAGGATTGTGAAGACCATCTTTGAAATCTTTGACTTCCAGGCATGGGTATAAATTTAGCTATAATACAGTTGTTCATGTTGTTGCCTTGGTAATATTAGTTTTCAGTTTTTATCTGATTTCACAGACTTCAGAATCTTCAATGCCAACAGCATTTCCATTAGTGAATTCAGGTTTAATTGCCTTGAGGTACTATAAAATTTAATCTTCATTAAAAGTTGTTATATACATTATTCATCTGTTTACAGCAGTATATTTTATAGATTGTGTGTTGGTAGCTAATGGAAAATTGTGCACGTGTGCTTTGATTGTATTTTATTATATTTCAAATTTATCCTCCCATTTTTTATGCCTCCGCTACAAAGTAGCCGGAGGCATTATGTTTTCTGGTTGTCCGTCCATCCGTCCGTCCGTCCCGTTCTTGTGATCGCGTTATCTCAAGAACCGATGAATGGATTACCGCCAAACTTGGGTCATGTATGTATCTTGCAGAGCTAATGAACAGATTAGATTTTGGGGTCACGAGGTCAAAGGTCACATGGCTCATTATGTACATGCAAAAATAGCTCGTGATTGTGTTATCTCAAGAACCGATTGATGGATTACTGCCAAACCTGGGTCATGTATGTATCTTGCAGAGCTAATGAACTGGTTAGATTTTGGGGTCACGAGGTCAAAGGTCACATGGCTCGTTATGTATGCAAAATAGCTTGGGATCACGTTATTTATCTCAAAAACCGATTGATGGATTACCGCCAAACTTGGGTCATGTATGTATCTTGCAGAGCCAATGAACTGATTAGATTTGGGGGTCACGAGGTCAAAGGTCACAGGGCTCATTATGTATTCTAAAATAGCTTGTGATCGCGTTATCATTAGAACCAACAGATGGATTACAATCAAACTTGAATTTTAAAAATTGCTTCCATTTTGGTTTGTAAAATTGCTCTATGGCGGAGGCATCATTTTCGACTGCCCGCAGTTGAAGTTCCATCTAGTTTTCTTTTGCCCTGATTTTATTATGCATGCTGTTGCTGTAATAATGTAATCAAATTGAATCATATATGAATGCACCATCAGGTTTTTGAGAGTCATATTCCAGTAAAAGGCGTATTTTAACCATTTTTAAAACTCCAAATTGTATTAAACCATGGTTAAATACTTATTGCAGTCAGTATAACCTGGGACTATTTTAGTACGTAGCCTTTTTGAAGTTACCACTTCCTTTATTTGTATTATAGTGCAATTCACCTTTTATGTGGGCTATACAATCAGCAAAAGCGTAATTCATGTTAATTGACATCAGACACGAATAGTAAAAAATTGAAACCTACAATTGGATTCAGAGTCTTAATAATACAGCCTCCCCGTGTAATCGGCTGAAACATTAACAGATACACAAAATGATCCCTGGGGTGTAGCTAATGTAATGTTTTTAATGACAATTTACTTTCTATGCACTAGTTAATGGCTCTTCCATGTCAACAATATTGTTAAAATGATCTTCAACTCAATTGGAGTACAAACATTACTTAACAAATGGCATATGACCTGAGGGAAATGACAAGTCACAGATCGTCCGTTTGGAGCCAGAAGGGCGTTAACTTGTATACTTCAACACAGACTTAACACTCTTCTGGCTATGAACAGACAAAATGATTATTGAATGATGATTAGTACTTTAGGCTCAGGGTCGTGCAAATACATATTTGTAAGTAGCCCTCAGGGAACTTATTGAGGAGTTCAACTTTTATATGACAGGGCATTGGAAAAACGAGGACAAGCATTGTTTTCCCCTGTCTGAGTTTTATCCCTTTTAGTACTCTCATATTTTAGTAGTGATGCAAGTGGCACTTCTACAATCTGGCTTTATAGAGAAGATTCCATTATAGAACTCACAGAATTGTTTCCTAGTTGGTCTCCCTTTGCTACAGTACACCTGGGTGAAGAGAGAGAACTGTAGATAAAGTGCCTTGCCTTTGTATGTAAGCAATGGGAAAGTATTGCTATGAAGGAGAAAGGCCAAACTTCAAATCATAGAGTCAATGCTCTTCTGGCTTCTGGCATTGTACACTGTATTTTGTCACTTGACAACTTTAAAGCCCCTCTGCACTAGTTTGGTCAGGAGGGGTTAGAGGGATTAGCATGGTCATCTCATCAACTCAGCTCTCAATTAACATAAGAAAAGAGGATCATGGGGGGCCAACAGGCACCGCTTAGGCATTGTTTTCTATATAGGGGGAGCAAGTAGCTTCAAGTAGTACAGTGGTGCTTTAAGGTGGGTGAGAACAAGTCACATATTCTGCATTTATATTTTGATCCTACTACAGTCAAGTTACATGAAGCACAACTTACTGCAGCTGGTGGATTTCTTCAAGAAGGTGTACCCTCGAGACAGCTCATTGGATCGCATCAAGGAGGATATCTTCATGGAAGAATACAGGATACCAACCTGTAGCTATCGCATGGGAGTACCCAATATGGCGTATGCGGCTGCTGTAATAGGTGAGTAGCCTCCCCATCTACCACCCCATCCCCTAATATCTAATAGAAAAGAATGAACAAATACAGATAAAACAAATGAAAATGAAGATGCAAAACATCAACCAGACAAGATTCAACGAAAAGGATTGAAGAAGAAGAAAACATTTATGTTGGGAAAATGAGAAGATATTTTGTTACTTGAAACCACATTCATTTTATAAAAACGACAATGAAGTGATATGATTAAACTGCCTAGATGCTAACTGTACAAACAGTGGACAAAATATGTTAATATGTAATCATTAGAGAGGAAACAAAGTACTAAAGAGAGTGTCAAATAGTGTCAGACAGAGGGAGACAGACAGAGATGGGGAGAGACAGCGATATCTTGATGAAGGGTAAAATTATTGGCAAAGAGAGAATGAGAGGGAGAGACAGACAGACACAGAGAAAGAAAGAGACAGACAGAGAGACTGGCAGATATACAAAGAAAGGAAGAGAAAGAGAGGGAGAGATAGAGAGAGAAAGAGAGAGACAGGCAGACAGAGTGAGAGAGACTGTGCAAGAGAGACAGAGAGCAAGAGAAAGGGATAAGTGGGAGATAACACACAGAGAGAAAGAAGTGATTGGGGAAGAGAGAAAGAGAGTGATTTAGGGATGGTGACAGAAATAACAGCCTGCTTTCTCCAGTGGAGAAAAAGGAAATTTATCCAGGTTTGACATAATGCCCACCATGCACAGCAAGGGGGGTGTTTCACAAAGACTAAGATCGACTTTAAGTTGGACTTAAGTATGGCAGGCCGTTCATGCCACTGTATACTCTCACCATTATGATCTTTAGATAATATTTTTACTTCAATAATGAATTATCAAAAAATATAAATTCTGTAGATTTGTGACCATGATTTGTACATGTACGTCCCTTGAGAGACCAATGCCAGTAAATGGTGAGAGCAAACAGTGGCATGAACGGCTTGCCATAGTTAAGTCCAACTTAAAGTCGATCTTAGTCTTTGTGAAACACCCCCAGAAATGAGAGCATAACTAGGTCAATGATACCACTTACATGTAGGGTTACCATTCATGTTCCACTTCTCTAGCCCCTGGGGCGTGTCTGGATAACGAGGGAAGACGGCCCAGACAGGTTTTGAGTAGGGGTTGATAAATGACTCGTGAGAGAGGATGCTAATTATGCCATTACCTGTTAGTTTAGTGGAATAGAGATATCATATATAGTGAAAGGGGACATTTCAGGAGCTGACGTAGATTGTGGTATTTACGGCGAGAGTGGGTTTGTGTAAGAGGTGATGTGGTGATTTTGTATGAAGTTTGGAGGGAGGGAATGGAAAAAAATACAACAAAGCTACATATAATTAATAGAGAAATTTGATTTTGTAAGGAAAACAACTATAGATTATGAATTGTGATATTCATTGTGATTGCTTCTGAGATATTTGTTCAGAATCAATCAATCAGTCATTACAGAAAGTATCACATTGTTTCATGGAGTATTTAATATCAATATATTGTAAAACGCCGCTGTACATGTAAGTCTAGTCATAGAAATTATATAAAAATTGGATAAAGATAAGATTTATTGAAATTGCAGGCCTCCTAAACGTGTATCATGAGGAAAAATGAAATTGCATGATTAAGTGTTAACTTCAATATAATAAACGAAACTTTGTTGATTAAAAGGTTACGAACGAAGATCAACTCCACCTTTTAGACTATTTTGTCTTTGCTACAATTTCCTGGATTATAAATATGTTTGTAGTGGAAGAAATTGTTAACTTGAGCATTGCATGATAATGTGTTAATAGGGGAAACAGAGGCAACAATGAATTGGAGAGGGAAAGTGAGCCCACTTTGGTATTATTTAATATTTATAGAAAAAAATATTACATATAAACGTATACTCTTTATTTTTCCTGAGATAAATGACTTTCCCCCTCTTGTGCATAGTTTTGTCTTGCAAGATAGGATGTAGCATGTAGCAAATAACGCAGGATAAAAATCATTTTTCCTGGAATAATATTCCTGACCTTACCAATGTTAGACCATGAGAGGTGTGTTGAATTCTTGTGGATACTGAAGGTGTTGGTAGATTGTGTGTTTGAGAGATTGGCCTTTCGATTGACGATGACATCATGTAGGCAGGTTGCTATTAATAGATGATTGATATTGATGGTAATGGGACAGTGGCTTGATTACAGGCAGAAGTGATGGTGTGAAAGTTGGGATTGAAAAATAGGCATTACCGAAGCACTGACAGATTGAAGATTCTGTGAAAGGGAGGGAGGTCGTAGGCGTAGGGCTTGGTTTTAAAAACAATTTTGACAAACCACAAAAAAGAATAGTAGGAATAATTTTGAAAGTTAACTTGTGGTTGTATTTTTGTATTGGGTGGGGGTGTACACGGGACCCCTGTAATTTGAATATTATTTTGGTTTAGGAGTGGTGAACAGTGAGTGAATGATGTATTGCATGTAGATGTTTGCCTTATGATTACAGTGCATAGGGATACATGTAAATATCTGAATAAGTATGTATTTCTCTTTTTCTTGCAAATGACAGTACAGTCATGTTGCTGTTTAAAAATAATTTCCTACATTATAAAACAAATATTAAGAACCTTTGTCATGCTATTTCTGTAGTTTTTGCATTCTATCAACATGCGAAATCCTTGGCTGTTTTATGGAAAAGTCAATTTCTAAGATGTAATATTTTGATGAGTAGGAGATGTGTTTACAGTAGCCAATTGAATTTGTGACACAATGGGAAGGAATTTTAACAGGAGTTTCTTCTTGTTATAGAAAAACATGAAATAATTAATATCATCATCACATAATTCACATCATTGAGCATAACACTACAACAAAAATGGGAATAGTGAATGATTCATTTCCTCTGTCAGCCGCACTTTCTTTTAGCACAACAGTTTGTGTTTCATTGGACTAATCTCCCTCATGTTGTGTGTTAAGTGTGTTCCTCACATGCGTTGTGTGCTGATTACTCATACAGTGCTGTTGTCATAGCAATAGAATAGTGAGCAGTCTTTGGTTATTGTGGCATTTTGTCAAGATGGTAAAACATGACTGTTTAGTGGCAACATGAAGAAATGCTGTCATGATTCTGTATTGCTGCGTGCTAACTGCTTTTAAAGTTCTTACCCGAAATTGAATACAGTTTGCAGATGGATGTAAGGAATGGAAAAATACATTTAAAAGAGTACATTGCATGATGTATACAAATCAAATCAATTTATTGAAATAGAATCCCCAATCGTGAACATTTGAAAAGCATGTGACAAATTGATTTACAACTGAAATCTGGGAGCATTAAATACAAGTATCACTACTGTAAAACTGGAAACCTTTCGCGGGTGGTTAAAGATTGCTATTTCTACGGCAAAACACTTCTGAGAATTGCAAAAACAGACATTTGTGATTTAATTATTTTGTACAACGAACCTCTCACTAAATTCACAAGCATTTCATACATGCCAGTGTTTCTGGTTTTCCAGAATTTCAAAGACTGCTTCATTGATTTTTTTCTTCTTCTAACAATGGTGCCACCAGAACTACCTTCAAGCCTTTCTTTTGTCTCTATTTCCTCCTTGCTTTAATAGATGCAGACGGCACCCTGCACTACACGCTCCTATGGCTTCCCTCCCGCTACAGACAGCTGTACAGGTACGCAGCCTTCCTCATCGTCATAGCGATGATCGTCTTCTATCGCTTTATGTGTAGACCTCGAGCAAGAAGGAGACATGACTACCACTCTTACAATTCTTATATGGGTTCATGATCATAGGATTAAATAGTGTTTATGTTTATTTATGCTGTAATATTTCTTAAAAGTACTTTAGTCTGTGTTTTGATTTTCTATGCAGAAGAGAGTTTTTTAGAATATCGGAAGAAAAGATAAAAGAGAAGATTCTTTTCTTTGTATTGTAAAGAATAGACTATCATGTAGGTTGAAAACAATGAAGTTAAAAGATGAAACATTCATTTTTTCTGAATTATAGACATTTTAGATTGCAGATAAGATTATATTTCTATTTTAGTAAATCATTTTCATACTAGAATATTTCTTTGAAGTACCTTGAGACTTTTTGACATTCTACAAATTGTTTTAGTTGATTTAATAGTCCTAATTTTGACTCCTCAACTTTAGCTTTAGTGTCAGCAAACTCTTTCAAGATATTGAATTGTTGTTTTTCTTTTAAATTCTGTACCTCAATTAATGATTCAACAAGAAAATTCCTTGTATTTACACAAAGCTCAGTAGGAAAATACCTTTTTATGTTGGTATTATTGATGTTGGAATCTGGGCCCTGTTTCATAAAACTTGTTATCAATAACAAGTTACAAGCTACTGTTATAAGCTACTGAAATCATGGCATCTGATTGGCTGAGAGCAAATTTGTCATAGAAATTTAGGATTTGTTACAGATAACAAGTTTTATGAAACGGGCCCCTGATGGATGCTTCATGGATTTTCGTCACGTTTTGGATAAGAAGTTGTATGGTAGTTTCAAAGAGAAAGACTATTGGAAATTCTTCTTCATACACTATTTCATTATCCAGTCAAACAATCAACACATCACATGTTCACCCAACAGTTTTGTACATACTGCCAAGTATCAGTATTTGTTATTATGTTACCCGGATGAGGGCTATGCTCATATGATATTGTTTTGATGGTATTATATATGCTATGCAGCTATAATGCGAATACAATGCGTTATTATGTTTAAGCACAGGGTATAGTATTAGACCAGGCTGATTATGAAAGATGTGAGTTATATCTATTTTTTATCACTATGGGGTTCGTTACAAAGCATACAGAAATCCATTTTTGAACTGTACATTTATCATATTTGTGCAATTTGTCATATGTATTAATGGGCCATGGGATATTCTCTCTCTCGAGATAGGACATATCATATTGTTTTATGATAGTCTGGAGGTATGCTTGTTCTTGCCTAGTAAGGCAAGTGTTCATACAATCATTTTATATTCAAAATTTTAATTGTTTGATGTTACAACATGTAGTCTAATTAATGTTAGATAAAGGTATTTTCTCAGTGATAGTGGCAGTGATTTTGCTTTCATTCTTAGTTTGTTTTTTATTTTTGGTTTGCTTAATGCCATTTTGTATTGTTAGGTTTAATAGTATTGTGTTAAGAATTTTTGTTTTAGGATAATGATGGAGTGACATCCAAAGCTACAGTAATTTATTGAACAGAATAATGTGTGTGCATACCTGTCTATGTTAATAATGAAATTTTAATTCTTCAAGGCTGCATTTTGCTTTATTATCAATGTTGAAATTCAAAGCTGTGAAAGGGTTTGTTTCATGAATATTGAATATCATAATATTTCTAATATTGATGAACTTTTTACATCACAAAGAGATCATTTCTGCTTAAATGTGAATGTTCAATGTTCATTAAATGAGTTGTTTATTATAAATCCTCCTCACACTTGAAATAAAAAGTGTATTTGCGCTCAAGTACGCTCCATGACTGATGACCCTTTTGATGAATGTTTCCAGTAATTATGTAAACATTGTAAATTGTAAAGCGCTTTGAGAGGGCCTGCTGTCCTGAAATGCGCTATAAAAGAACGAACTGTTATTGTATTATTATTACATAGGTTATCATTGCTTAAATTGGCAACAATGCTTGTCTTGTCAGAATCATTAATTTTTATAAACTAAATCATTTGTAGTAAGATTTTTGGAGCAGTCAGAAATACCCTGATGGCTTTCTTTTTGAGATCTAGATTTTAAAAAAGACAATCATGTATTGGTAACAATGCAATGAGTGCACAATTGTTTTGATATGCGAGGGATTATTAAAATACATTTAAAAAAAATTAAAGAGAAGGTTGAGTTCTGGGAAGAGGTGAAAAATAATTTGTGAGCATTATCATTGTATTATGCAAGTGTGGAAGAACATCAGAAAAAACATGTTCCCTGAATAGCATGGCTCTTCAAATGCCTTAATATTCTAAATATGGCACGTAACATCATAAAAATCGGGACGGATTTTTATGCCACAGTAGTCCCATATACATCTTTCTGTGTACAGTGCTTGTAACTTTACCAAGACTGGGCCAAATTTCTTATCATTTTGATGATTCCAGAACCTTGCAGTACACACCAATACTTATATGCTAGATGATCAACCTTTTCTGATCGATTCCACAACGTTTCTTTCACAATGCAATCGCTTGACCAGAACTCAACTCTATCTTTAATTGCATTTAAAATTTGATTATTTTACTTATTTACTTACATCTTCACCTCTGTTTGGTGACTTTTCACAAGCATGAAGCATATATCCCCTATATATATCCCCACAAGATATGCATCATTTAAATTATTATTTATATTTCACTATGTGTATTAAGAAAACCAAAAACAATGTGTACCAAGATCCTTTAATGACATTCTAAATTTGTCATTTTGATTACAATTTGTGAAAGATGTTATCAGATCTATTTAGATTTTCATACAAAATATGATTGATATAGATCGATTTTATAATCAATAGGTAGATAAATGATAACGTGTGCAATGTGTGTATAGTTGACCGGGCTGACATGACATCGTAGTTTATATTTGTAGCTGCAAGTGAATGTTGATACAATTTTTTTATATAAGGATGTAAAATTATTGACGTACATATCTTAGGAATGTAAATTTGAAAGGTATTTATACATGAAGATTGGAGAAGTTAGTCTGCACTCAGGTTTTTGTTGTTGCAATGTTTACACTGTATATTGGTATGGAGTAGGTTAGGTTATTAAGTTGAACATACTTTTTCTCGAAAATGTTAAAGGGTCATTTTAACCTGAAAACTGGTTCCTTTTATGAAGTCAGATTTACAAATTTAAAGATTACTCGTCTTTAGATTACATGGCAAATGTAGATTTTGTTATATCACTTAAAAGGAGATTAAAGGAAAATATGTATCATGATAACATTCTAAATGTCTGATTCATGCACAAAGAATCCCTATCTGAAATCACAATATCACATGTGTTACCATTGAAAAGAATTGTCTTCTAATATAAATTGAATTATTGAATAATTTAAAATAAATTTTTCAGATTACTTTCAAATTGATATGCTTCTCTGAACTTACTGGGATGTGTCAAAGGAACTGTTTTCAGGCTTGAATCACACTTTAACAGCCATTGTATGATGTCATGAATGAACAAGAAGATACATGTGTTCTGAATGGGCAGGATCTACGTGTATATATTCTGAGGTTACATTTGAAGTGTCCAAGTTTTTTCTGTTTACGCGTTAGTATATGTATAAATTGTTGCTCGTATTACATGTGTGGGTTATTTTTCGTCACAATTTTGTTTCGTACATGCACAGATGCTGTACATATACCAAAATAGGGCTTCTAGTAATTTCTCCTTCACTTTTGTGTGTGTGGTTTTATATCAAATAATTTTTGTCTTGTTTTACATAGTATTTTGGATCGACAAGTTGAAAAGATTGACATCATCGGACTAAAATAATATTGAGTACCAAGTGAAGTAAACACGATCACAAAAGGCTTCGAAAAATGAACCTTAGGCAAGTTAAATAGCGTTGTCGATTGTCTCTTAGAATAATTGTTAAAAAACAAGGTATGGGCCTTCCAAGCCAGTGACTTGATCTGGTTTAATTCCCGACGGAGACATTTTTTTTCAACCTTTGCAAAAATTTCCAAAAGGGAGAACGGCAATTGGGAACTTTGATTTAAGCTAGGCAACCATTTTTCTCTTTATTATCTAATTTCCTTTCACATTATATATATATATATATAAATATATATAAAATGCAAAAGGAAAGTATGTGAAATTATGTGAAATTATGTGAGAAAAAAAAGGTATATATATATATATATTTTTTTTTTTGTTGTTGCTTGTCAGAGATTTGTTGGTGCCGAGGATCCCCCTTCCATTTTTTAAATACAGTCTTTTAAACCTGAAGTTTAAACCTGATGCCTTGATTATCATTGGTTTGTAAAATATTTGATTGTAACATATATCAATTATTTATCTTAAAAATTGAATCCTCGATATGTACCAGATATATGCAATAAACAGCACCCCCTCGATCCCCAAAATCTTAATTTTATCTATATGAACTGCCCTACACATACTACCACCCTCACTCTACTTTTATATGTAGTGTGAAATGCACTGGAAATCTTGACTCATGATATTTGTAATGTATTTTGTACTTCCAGCTTTATTCACTAATAGAGCATTCTAATACTATATCAAAGATTCTGCTTAGTGACCAGCATGTAATTCGTTTCATGTATAAGAGAAATATTTGTATGAATATTTTTGTTGACTGAGTAATGTTTGCATTGTACATGTACTTCATAAATACAATAAAGGAGTGATCAATTTATGATCACCTTGATGAGTTGGAAGGAAATTAATTGATGTCTCCGTCTTGTAAACATCTTCTTCGTACTCTTGGTCAGGTATTTGGACATTATTATATTCTGCTCAGAGCCATGAGGGCATTAACCCTTTCAGGACAGGATTATTTAAAGGGATAAATTGATCACATGCTCTTCTTTAAGATCGCAACAATAACAGTTTTCTTTTATTGCTATTATCATAAATTCAATATCTATGTGTAGGAGGTTTGTCAGAAAGTTAAAATAATTACCAATTTTGATTGAAAATAATGATTTTGAACCTCTTGTGTTGCCAATTTCAGGATTTTAAAGCTTATTTTCCTTTACAAAATTCCTGGTATCAAACCAATGATGGTCATGCAAGAAAAATGAATGCAGTGTGGGCAGAAGTTTTCTGCTCTTCAAGTTTTTTTACACATGTATCAGGTATACCTTTAAGGGCACTGAATCAAAAGTTACTAAGCCAAACCACAAAATGTGGTGTGATTTTCACTATTAAAAGGGTTAACTTATCATGTAGCCCAGAGTTAATGCTCTTCTAGCCCTCAACTGACATTGCTTTTGACTTTATATACATGACAAAATTGATTTATGATTAAAAAAAAGAAAGGAATATAGACATTAAAAATGTTAGATATTTTATTATAAAAAGTCATCAATTTTACTCATGTATGTGTAAAAAATAATTTGCATGTATGAGGGGAAGCTTTTTAGTGTACTAGATCTTGGCTCTTATTGCATATACATAATACTTCCCACAAGGTACCTCACTACTGCGATGTTCATGACTGAGTGGAGCTCAAGGATCTTGATGGTATCACCCGGCCAAGGTTAACACAGATTGACAAATTTAATCCCCTTTTTTTTTAAATCAATGAACTGTAGATGAGGTCTAAAACTGAAAAGGATATGAAAAGATGATGAGGGGGGATCATACAGGGAAGAAAATTTGAAAGCTCTCTGTAAATTCATAAAGCTACATGTAGTGCTTAAAAAGAATGATAGTCTACCCATGCGGTCACACTACCAAACTGATTGACTCAAAAACCGACAGCCAACAAGGCCATTAGGAAAGCTTTGTCCGGTCAGTTGTTGGTCCGATGTATGTGTCGTCAGAATGACTGGGGTATTAAATGTAGGTGTAGATATTCACCTACATGTACTTTATTTGTTTCAATTTGTAGACATCCAGCCAGATTTTCTTT
Source organism: Mesocentrotus franciscanus (assembly GCA_037976565.1). Classification (NCBI taxonomy): domain Eukaryota; kingdom Metazoa; phylum Echinodermata; class Echinoidea; order Camarodonta; family Strongylocentrotidae; genus Mesocentrotus; species Mesocentrotus franciscanus. The sequence continues at coordinate 26,854,684 of CP137673.1, forward strand.
TGGCCCTTTAAAAATACAAGGCTTGAGCAAAGCTCGAGTATAATTGGGTTGGCAATGGTTGTGTCAGGAACAGCCTCAGTGACAAGGCTCTGCAATGTTAGGAATTGTAACGTACTTGTAGCCCAAACCATGTATATTAAGTTTGAATGACGAGCGTTTCTTTTTATATGTCTATGCTTCGTGCCTGCAAACTAGTAACAATTCATCTCGGGATTTTCCCCATTGGGTCCCTCTCCTCTCCCATACTACTGTAGATTTTTGATATGATAATCACCATGGTAACTACATGTAGTAACTACCCTCCTCCATTTAAGCCATGCCCTACCACACATGGCTTAGTACAGGTACTGATGCCTTTTATGATAACCTTATCTTCTCATCTCATTTAGATGTCCTCCCTCTATCTGTCTTTCATGCATTCCAATTCATATAAACAAAAGTTATCTTGAGGAACACAAGGGAAATATGGATGAATTTACAACGTGGAACAGTGAACAACTATGACGGGGTCATCCCCATAGACCAATAGCCTGTGTGACTGACAAAACTAGTATATCTTCCTCTCTATATATCAGACCCTAGCTTTCTCTCTGTCTTTCTATCTTCCCTGTATCTCTCTGTCTCTCCACTCTCCCCATTCTCACTCCTTCCTCTCCACCTCTGTCTCTTTTGCTCCCATCCCTCGCTCTCTCCACTCCAGTCATCATGTATTGATGAATTTGTAGTGAAGAACAATCAACTTCTAATGCTGCTTTTGACCTGCACAACATATTTCTTTCTCCTCTCTTCCTCTCTCCCTCTTGCACTCTCTTTCTACCTTCCCTCTATATCCCCTCTCTCCCTTTCTCACTCTTTCCTCTCCACCTCTGTCTTTCTTGCTCTCCCTCCACTCTCTCAATGTCTTCCCCCTCTCTATTTCTACCCCCTCTCTCCTCTCTTTCTCACTCTCTCCACTCTCTCTCTCTCTCTCTCTCTCTTTCTCACTCTCTCTCTATTTCTCACTCTATCCTCTCCGCCTGTCTCTCTTGCCCCCTCTCATGCTCTACTCTCTTCCTTTTTCCTCAACATCTCTGTATATAATTTCCATGAAACTTGAGTCAAAATACTGTTCAACGAATGATTGTTATAAAATGATTCTATTTAAAGCATGTATACATTTAAATCAAGTTTACGTAGCATACAATACTGTTACATTAGCTGCATGGTCACACATCTGATTAAGTTGTTTGTATCTGCCATAATGGAGAACTTGAAAAGGCAAAATTAACTGTGGATCACACCGTACGGTTCACGGTTCAAGTCCCGCTGGAGCACTAATGTCCTTTGGCAAGATATAAATCTGCGTTTACCACTCTCCACCCAGGTGAGGTAAATGGGTACCTGGTAGGAAGAAATTCCTTGAATGCCAGAGCTACACCTATCGGGGCTCCTCGGCCAAAATCCGGGGTTATAATAGTATAGCGCTTAGAAATATTAGTATTAAGCGCTTTATAAATTTTACTATTATTATTATTATTATATAATTTAACTGTCTATTTAAATTTTACCTACACTCTCTATCTGTTCAACAGACCATGCATTATACAAAATATTAAGTCTATTCTCTAGTCTGTGTAATGATGAAATCATCTGTTTACTTGGCTTGTTTATTACAATAATACAATAATATACAGTACTTTTTTAGATATTGCACAGCTTTCTCTGTGTTTTTCTTTTTTTTCAAGTTCAAAACTCGAGATCTATATCTCAAACCTGACCAGCAGGCCTGTTTAATCTATAAATAAATAATCAGGATAAACTATAAAAACAGGAATGCAGATAACGATCTACCTGATTCAATCTTAACTGTATGTGTGGACCTTTGCTCTAAATCATTGTAAAGAAAAGTTCGATTTAAGACGGTCCACAAGGTGGCAAAATATAGAACAATAACAGAAAATGCTGTGTATCTTCACAGCTCATATCCCACTTTTTGGGGCTAAATTTGCCATAGATTGGAAGGATTAAACTTGATAGGATAATAGCTTTTAAGACAAAATGGAAGTATGTAGTAAGTACATGAATTAAAATTCTTTCTCAAACAAGTTTTAAATCAAGATGCTACATAACTTTTTCCAGATTTAAGCCTGCTCACCCGTAGTCAAGAATGCAATATCCATTTCTGTCTGATTTCTACTGGCTTAGTTTTCCCAAACACAAAAATTAACATTTCGTACCCTAAATTGGAGATAAATATGAAAATTTGCCAGACATTAAGGGGCCATGGCTGAATAATGGCATAATAAATTGCAAAACTATCACGATTGAAGCAGCATAATAATATGTTGTCTTTGGTTCTCTATTCACATTTGATGAGAGATTACAATGAATATAAAGCCAAAGCAAATTCATACGGTAATTAATATGCAATATGTTTTAAATTATAGTTTACATGATCAAGTATTAGCATTGTCTTTGACACTCTCTCACACAATGAGGAGATTATCATAGCGCTTCAAACATGTTGAGTCCACCCTTCTATTTTCTTATCAAAACATTGCTCTACACACAGCAATACATTGCTCCCAAAGTCCTTACATTTAAAGACACTTTGGTTTTCATAGTTAAGAAAAATAATTTATGGGACATTTTGAAAACAAGAAACTTGTTTCCTAGCCTATAGATTCTTTTCAACGACCTAATCTTGTTCAGGATTTTCAAGTTTAACCACCCCTCCCCCCCCTCCAATATATCTTCATTTCATTTTCAAGGCAAGCATCTGCACAATCTACAGTCCCATCTACCCACATTCATGTAGTTCCCATAATTGAAGTAAGTAGATGCGACCTGTACTGTGAGCTGAGTGCAGTGATCCAGAATCTTAAGAGGGGTTTGTCCTCGACCTTTGCTTGAAGGATCTTCAGTAGCTTCTCTGTGTCTTCGTCCGTGTGGGATCCTGCTCTTGTGAACTTGAATAGCAGCTTGACTTTACTGCAAAGTGAAGAATAAGATAGACACAAATCTACCAATTAGAGAGATAATTCAATGTTAGTCGGAGATGAAACAGCATCTGATCAATGAGATAAGTGTTTCGATAGTTTCCTTTTGGTACAATTAACACCAATAATTTCAATCTCACTTTGTTCTATAATTCAAAAAGAAAGTAACATTGAAGTATTTTTTGTCCAAGCCACTATACTGTTTGAGTCCTAATTTCCTATCATTGTTTTCATCAGTAAAACTCCTGTTCTTCAAAAGACTCTTCACAGTGGCTGGTGTGTGTGTGTAATTGGGTTTTTACAGACGTGTATCAATCAGATATGATTATTTACATCTGGGGACAGACCTTTAACGTCACCATCCGAAAGACGCGGCTCAGTTTCAAACCTGCGTCCTCGGCTGAATCAGTTTGTAACTTCCATTTTTAGCTGGATTATAGGCGCACGCCAAACGCCCCGTTATTCCACTTATTCAATTTAAACCGACACTGGGACTAGGTAAGTCGTGGTATAATGGTTCGTTCACTTGACTCTCAGTCCAAAGGTTTAGGAATTAAATCCCACCCCAGCACCAACGTTTATTTGGCAAGACATTAAACCACATTTGCCACTCTCCACCCAGGTGTAAATGGATACCTGGCACATTGCTGAGGTAATAATGATTACAAGGCCCTCAGGAAGAAGAAGAACATTGGTGCTTATGAAGCTTTCCTGGGTTAACTAAATTTTTAATTATTATCAAATTATTATGAAAGGTTATTGTCTGTATGAAAAAAACACTTACTTCATCCATTCTTCCTTGAGTGTAGTAAGAACTGTCACCACAATCTCAGGGGTCAGGTCACTGTTGTTTAGTGTTGTCACTATTCTTGATAGGATTGTAGGCACTGTGTGGCATAAGAAACATCAAATGATTTATGATTGATGCTTGCATACCGATATAAAATTGGTGAGAAAGCAAACCGAATTCCAGGTATGTTCGTTACCAATGAAGCTATTAACACAAGAGATACATTTGGTATCCTTGACTATTGATCAGTAAACATGACTTCAAATTAGGAGAGAGTTGAAAAAACAACAACAGGGGGAGATCAAGTGAAAAGGAAAAGGGAGAAAGAGAGAGAGAGAGAGAGAGAGAGAGAGGGGGGGGGAAGGTGGGGAAAAGAAAAGAGTAAAGAGAGAACAAAAGATGTTGCTATATAAACTAGTCCATCGAAAGGATAAAGCAATTCTTGAATTATGGATGATATTCACTAACTAAACAATCATTTCCAAACAATTTCCATCGATGAAAAGTGAGGTTTTAGTCTAAATGTTACGAATGGGCAATGCTCCAGCATAATCTTGAATTCCCACTCCATCATAACATTGACATACTTATAGCATGAGTATCAGGGCTTAAATTAATTTTTTGTCCACGGGGCTCTTCCAAAAAAAAAAGAGCCCCCGTGAGCCTTCTCACGGGGGCTATTTTAGTACTGACGGGGGCTCTTTTTTTAATACAAATTTCCATTGAATTGGTACCCATGATACTCTTTGCTATTTCATCATTATCAGGGGCGGATCTTTTTGCTAAGGGGTTGACCCAATGACGCTGTGGAGCATCGTCCACGAGCCACGTAGCGGCGAGGCGATTTTTTTTTTGCTATTTTGAACCCCCGTAAGTGATCTTTTCCTGGCATCTACTAACACAGTGGAGATCATAAAGAGCAGTGCATGATAATGTCTTTTTAAATCAAGTAACAGTTTTAAACGGGGAGGGGGTTGATCCAAAGACGATGCGGATACTGTGTGGGTCTGGACACATGATATGGCGTTTTTCCATGCACATCACATTTTCACTTGGCAACCCAGGGGGTTAACCCCTATATCCGCCACTTATCATTTATTTATGTCAGCATTTTTTTACATTTAATTACATAGGGGTTACTGTCGACTTTCATCTCGAGATGACATTCTCTCCGTTTCTTCCCGTTCTGCACATTCCCCCTTATTGCATGGGCCTTATCATTCAAAGCAGGGAGATGGGAGTTACACCTTCCTGTTCAAAGCAACCTTAATACATTTTTTCTTTAGTCTTTACTTTATCCTTCCACAACATCTTTGGTCTTCCTCTCCTTCTCAATATTGATTTACTGGTCGAGGTTCATTATTTGCTGGTCTTTTGGAATCACCAGATTTCAGAGGATTCACGCTTTCACAACGAAAAACTTCTCTATGTTTCGTCCTAATTGCGCGATCGCCTCTAGCTCCAGCAGATATGTGGCGGCAGCGCACACCGCCGGTACTACGACACGGTATAGCTGCTGCTGATGGTCGCACTGCACTGCGAGCTTCCGTTGTTTGTATCGGTAATACAGTCATAGAGAATCTGACGTGGAGATGGGAAATATAGCGCCCTCTTGCGGCAAATAAGCGCACATTTGTTTTCAATATGGCGGTGTCTAGACACCGAAAAATATGAGCGAGAAATCCGGCACGCTAATCTAACTTTCATAATTCCATTTCATTGGTTTAAGGTTTGAAATGAATATTAAGTTGAAACTCAATATTGTGTGAAAGTTATAACAGAAAAGATAATCTTTATTCTATAATTCCACGGGGGCGATTTTTAATTTTGCAATCGCCCCCGTGAGCACTCTGACTGAGGCAATCATGTAGCTCACAGAGGCGAATCGCCCATCGCCCCCGTGTATTTTGAGCGCTGATGAGTATGGTCTGATTCAAGGCTATATTTCATCTATATAAAGCAGTGATAGGTTTATGGTTTTGGTTAGATTGCGGTGTACTTTCAGGTGGAAGGAGGAAGTTCATTACATAGTTAGTGAACCTAGTTGACTATAGATCACTGTTGCCAAAGTATGTGTCATAAAAATTAAACATTCCACTGTTGAGATCCTTCATCCAAACACCCATCACCAACCTTTATCAGGTACGACCGAGCTGCTGGTGATGGAGATGCCGTGTCCCTTGAAGGGTCCAGCCGTCCTGGACACCACCCTGTTGGAGTCCTGTTTGAGGTTCGCTGGACTGACCACGTCCAGGAGAAGGTACACCTCTGAGGTGATCAGGTGTTCAGGAAGCTCGGTGCCTGTGCTCAGGCCCAGGAAGTTGCACTTCCACGAAGCCTGATAGGTGGGGCTGTGGCTGATGACGCGGCAGCATCCAGCCGGAAGGATGACCTGAGGAGACATAGATTTATCTGTGTTTAAATTGCATCAGGAATATTTTCTAGTCAAATACAGTACATACAGTACATCCAAGGAGGCATGACTTTATAACTGCACAAGACTCTCTTTCCCTAAGTCAATTAACCACAACCAAACTGTCTTAACAGGAATACTTACTTCATGGAAAAAAAAATCAGACAGCACGGCTACAAACAAACTATCCCTTTCCCATGGGAGAGCATTTAAAAAAAATCTGTTTAACAATGAATAACAGGTAATAACACCGCGCTTCTTAATCTTTAGATCTGCACACACACAAAATCCCTTCTTTGAAACACATGAAGACCAACAATCAAAAGAATAGGCACTGATGTTATTTTTATGGGTGTACCTTGAGAACTTTGAAGAGGGATTTGAGGGTGCTCTTGCAGTCAGCCCTGGCGATGAGTTGATTTCCGATCAGAACGTTGTATGCAACATCATGGAAGTTGAGACTACCCAGAACCTGTCAATTAGATGCATATAAGAGGATATTGATGTACATAGCAACCAACTGATTGGGTGGCCATGAAATAGATAATTTTTACATTGGTAGCAATGTATTATTATTGTGTGTTAAAAGACATTAGTGTGATGATGAATTTAACTGCTAGCTGAATTATCCTCTACAGCTGCAGTCCCTTCTGAAGACAAAAATCATATTGGACAGTACCAGATCAAAGATATTACATGGAGGAAGGGAGGGGGGTTAAGTACCTCTGATGTGCCAAAATGTACATGTCCATGGCTACAGGAATTAACAACGGTAGCACACTTGTTGCAAGACATGGTTTTATATTTTTCCATTTTAATAGTTTATCAAAGAAATTGAATGTTATTCATGTGCCATTGATAACAAATGAATTTGAATTTAAGTATTGTGAGTCCAGTATCCAATGAGTTAAAACTTAGAGTTCTGAGATTCTCAAGTGATGAGGAGAGGACTGTTGGGAATGGTCTTATATTAGCTTACTATGCATCTCATATGGGTTTGAATCAGAGTATTATGGAGCACACTATTCAATAGATAAAAACATACAGCCCTACAATGTTGGATAGAAGATAAGACAGGTGGAAACAGTTTCATATTAATGTACTATACTATGGATGCATTTGTCGATTGACTAAGGGACAGCGCCTTTTTCCTGAGGATACAAGGCACTTTATAAATCTAATTATTATCATTATTATTATTATTATTATTATTATTATTATCATTATAATTATTATCATCATCATCATCATCATCATCATCATCATCATCATCATCATCATCATCATCATCATCATCATCATCATCATTATTATTATTATACAGGATTGACTCAAAGTATTATTGAGCAAACTATTCAATGGGTTAAAACTTACAGCTCTGAGATGCTGAAGTGAGGAGAAGACCGGTCCCTCATCTCCTTCTAGCTCATCCTCTGACTGGTGTCCTTCAGACAGGGTGGGGTTTTCAGGAGATGATGGCGCAGCTGGCTTGGTAGATACCTTGATGAATCCTTCCTCAGTAACTGTTTAGAAATAGGAAAGGATGACATTAAGTCAGACTGCATATTCAATAGCAAGAATTAAGTATGTAAAGTCATTTGGTCTGATCAAAAGCAGAAGACAGTGTGTTACTAATACAGTATGGAGCTTAAATTTCATTCTCATCTTGATGGGCTCTTCCAGTCATTCACCGTGAAGAAAAGTAATGTCTTGTTACTAATCAATCACAAGAAAAATATAGTAAACAGTTACATGATAATATATTGGAGTGTGATGGTATTAACTTGAGTATGAGTGTTCAAATCCCTGCTCGGCGTTAATGTCCTCTTGTAAGACATTAATCTACATTTGCCACTCCCCTCCCTGGTGTGAATTGGTACCTGATATACTTGAGCGATAGTTGGCAGCTTGGCTGCAACCATCATAATATTTTAATACACTTTAAAGATGTGAAGGTGCTACATACAAGATGGTTATCAAAAAGCCACTTACCTTCCTCATCATCTAGATCAACTGCCTCCTCTAGAGGAGGTCCCTCCAGGACCTTCTCTGTTATCCTGTTGCCTCCAGCCTTCAAGATCCAGGAGAACCTCATGTGAAGGTACCTGAAGAGATTGGCATCTCCAGTCAAGACGACCAGCGCCCTGAAAGGCTTGTTGACCCCGCCCCGGTAAAAGTCCCCCGGGGAGAGGAACTCTCTGTGGAGACGCTCTGCGCGCTGGTTCCTCTGTGTCTGCTCCTGCTCATACACCTGTTTGGGTGTGTCAAGTTTTGAAAGAGTGATAGATCACCAAGAGAAAAATGTGATTATTTAACTTACTTTTTAGGGATTTTTAAAATAGATGTTAAATCATATGGAAGCAACCCTCTGTGTACCAATACCATAGCTTGTATGCCAATGTTTAGATAGTAACAGAGAATTCACAATTTCACTCTCTCCTGAAATTTCAAATACGATATTAGTTTCTAAACTTAGTGGCATGGAAGGAGTTAATGAATACAACCTATGGTTGCATTAAATGAATGAATTTATTAATAATTTCAATAGTATATCAATACATGCCTTACAATTGCACTTTCAAAGAGGAATACCTGACACATTTATAATTCAAACAGAGCAATTTTTCATAACATTAATTCTTTGATAACATACAGCTTGCCCAACTATCCACCTAAACATGCATTCAAAAGCTTTAGATTCCATTAGGTAAAGGGTTGGTAGACAGAATATAAAAACAGTTGGAATGGTAAAACTTCTATACCTTATTGGATTTTGACTTGAGTTCATCGATGAGTAACTTCATGTGTTTGACGAGGAACGGCCAGGAGTTGAGCAGGTAAATCTTGTCCATCATGACCACAATGATACTGTATCCCTCTGAAGTCCCCTGGCTTGGGTGTCTTTGATGATGAACATGTAGCTTAGGGTGTAGCCGTAGTAATCTTCACCGAAGAATATCGGTCCTTCCCTACCCTGGCAATTCTGCAAGATACAAGTATGGGTTCAAATATGTTGGACTCTTTGCACGACCGTATCTTACAATTAATTGAAACTATTCATAGCAACAATAAAAATACATTGACACTTCTCCCAGGTAACGTACAAAGAAGAGCATTACAAGAGAAGAAAGATCCAAACAGCTTGTAATCAAACTGGGTCATAATATCAACCAGTCATTAATATTTGTTTATGGATATTCATGTTATGCTACGTTTGACTTATGATTCTTACATCTTAAATACTATCTCACATGATTTTATGATGTAAACTGGATTTTTTATCTATAACAACTGTTGATATTGAATTGATTCAAAAAACTGACAACACTGGGGGATCTGTTCTTACAATTCATTAAACATATTCCATATACAGATAATTCACAAAGTGTTTACAGGAATTTCAGACAGAGAAGAATTTGTAATGGTAACTTGCCTCACAGCTGAGACTCCTGATACACGCTTGCCTTATGATGGTAAATAACTCTGGATGCTCAGGATTCTGTGAGCTGATGTAACTGATCTTGGCTTCATGGTCGTTACTGATGAACCCTGGCTGACCTGGCTGGAAAGATCTACATGCCTGTATGGATATGGAGAGTGACATTAGGAGGATGTTTAGATTAAAGCCATACTGTACTAGAAGCACTGCTGCAAAATCTCCTCTAGCGCCATCTCAGGTCAGCTGTAGCAGTGTGGTCCCGTAACTCGCTTCTGGTTCTCACATCAAGTCCTCTGTCTGCAATATGGAAATTACCTCTTATCTAGAGGTATTCAGTTACGCACTGTTGGCAAGTTGACCATTAGATGGTGCTGTGCAATATACTGTATGTTAGGGCAGAAAGTTCATCAGTTCAGTATCGCTTTAATTGTACTATATTCTCCCAATATCTCTCTACTTTATTCTCTTCATCCAAAATCCCATCTGTGTTTTAAAGAAGAAAAATTAGTATTGAACAGTATAATCATTAGTGGTACCTGTTCAAATTCAGACAGAGAAAGCAACAGAAACAAAGAAAGGGGTAGCCAGGCAGATGGATGTACTTTGTCTTAATTTTTTTTAATTTTTAAATTTATTATTTATGTTTAAGTAGATCTAGTATATTGTATAAAGTTTGGAATAGGCTTTTTATATTAGATGTTAGAGAGAGAAATTGGTTTATCGGCAAAATTTAATTGAAATCTTATCTGCAGACTACATCAACACAATAAATTGAGAGAAAGCAATGTAATATTCTGTTGTTGTGTAAACAAGTTTAAAATTATCAACATATCCTAGTAATCTTTTAAAATTACAACCTGATAAAACCTGGCATGGCTTCATTAAATGCAATCCATTCCTAACATCCCTCACCTCACAGTGCTCTGTAGAGGATGCTGATGAACATGTTGTGAGATCACTGCTTACGGAAGACAACGACTCGTTTGTGGATGAACGAGGACGTTTGTGGAAGTGATGTCCAAAAGTTGAGGGGTACTCCTCTCCCTTGCTGTCAAAGACATGCTGAGGTTCAGCAGCATGGTGAGCTTGTGTGCAGAAGAGGACTCGAGGGCCATGAATCTCACAGAAGTGACAGAGGGCTATCACTGCATTCATTTTCTGCACAAGGTCAAAAATGAAGGTAATTATATATAGACTATATTCCAAAGGAAAAAACTTTTAAAAAGAAAAAAAAGAAGTAATTAAAAATAAGCCTTGATCAGAACCGAAGATTCTCGAAATTCGTGATAACCACATAAGACACACATACTTCCTTCATCTTCCTCCATCTCACTTCAATTTCTTTTCCCTATAAATAATATTCTCTTCTGTTTATCTGTAGAATCTACTCTAGTCTTACTATACTATACCGAGCTGAATGACCCATCGCATCCCCGTCTCCGTCCCCTAGCTATCGGCCGGGCGAATAGGAAGTCTGCGACCACGTCAACTTGGCTGAACCACGGACACATATTCGATTACTTGCAGCAAGTAACTAACTAGATCGATCTAGCTAGTACCAGGTACATGTATGCCAAACAAATCAGTAAATTTCATCATTTATGTTAATGTTAATTCGTACTCACAAACAAAATCAGTGATTGACAGGGCTAACTAACAAAGTGTCAAATGATAAGAACTAGCTGAATTGAAGACCGAAGTGAAGAAGGCCCGTCGATATTGGTGTACTACATGTATACTATACTATACTGTTTACAAGTACGTTGCACATCTCGTCATCATGGTCAATCGGCGTACGCGTACGGCATGCAATTCGAGACCAAATTCTTCCAACCCGGTACTTCTTTTTCCTATGCGTTGTCTCAATTCCAAGACAGCTATTACAATAATTACAAATAATTATTCAAACCAATTTTTCCAAAATTGGATATTCATATTGCCGCAAAAATAGGGCCATCTCATGAAATAAGCACATGTTCCTCCGCTGTGTACATTTGCTTGCAAAGAGTATAGCTGGTTAGTACGGGAGCCAGGGGGGGTCAACCTAGCTGGAAGGGAAACCAATTTTCATGTCCACAGATGTAAAGATCGCATAGCTCCATATAACAAATCGACCGTCTGGCATGTTCTAAGTGGTGGGTGTGGCCAGGGGAGCCCTCCCCAAAAGCGGCCCTTTGACGACAAATTAGTATTTTGTAAATAATATTGTAAGGAAACCTTGAACCACCATGAGTTTGGTGTCATATGAAAGAAAATTAAATTATCTACATTTTGATACCTATTTCAACGAAATTAAGATTAATTTACATAGCAAATTTAAGTTAAAAACATGATTTTTGGTGATTTTTTCGAAATATTGAATTTTATCAAAAAGATTATTTTCCATATATCAAAATTGAGAGGTGCATTTTTTCATAACTTTCCAGGAATTTGCTTATGTACAATGACAATATCCTGTGCGAGGGAGAGGCTTATATATCTTTTCAATAAAAAGTTATAGCAATCCAAAGTCATTGATTTGATTTCCACAAAAACAACATTTTTGCCCACATGTGTATTAACTGTATGCATATACGTGCATTAGTGTATTAAGGACCCATTTGGTGTGTTTACATCGAGTTTTAAAGATAACTTATAACTAAAACCTCTTATCACCATGTATTTGGTGTCAAAAGATGGATAATTAAAATACCTTCATCCTGATATCAATTTCAATGAGTGATGTAGTGTTTGAAATATAAATTTTGAGCCAAAAGGTGCTTTATTGTAGATATTCCTCTGATTTTGGCCAGTATCTCGGTATATTAACTGGACAAAAGTGATTAGACATTTAGTAGTGCAGAAAATTCAAAGGATTTGGAGCGCTGAGTGCAATTGATAAGTTCTTCTGTACTCTGGGCTGTTTCAGGAAATGTGGACATTGGCAGTTGCCTCCCCATGCGTGGATCCAGGGGGCCAGGGGGCCTTTCCCCTCCCCGCCAAAAAGAGAGAGAGAGAGAGAGAGAAGGAAAAGAAGGGAAATGAAAAAGAAGAGAGAAAGGGAAAGAAAGAAGAGGAAGTGGGAAAGAAAAGGGGGAAATAGGAGATCGGGGGCGAAATGGCCTTGCCTCCCAGGTTGTTGCCTCCCCCCCCCCCAGCAACAACAAAAAAGAGAGAAGGAAGGAAAGGGAAAGAAAAAAAAGAAAAAAGGAGATAAAGGGAATGAAATAAAGAGGACGAAGAAAAGAAGGGGTATCAGTTGCGATTCTCCCGCCAACAAGTTGTGGATCGGGATGGGAACCTAAAGGTTCTTGTTCCCCCTGCCAAAAAGAAGGGGTGAAGGGAAAGGCAAAGAGGAGAGCTAAAAGGGAACAAAACGAGGAAGAAGAAAAGAAAAGGATGAAAACAATTTTAATACCTACCCTGAGCTTACGGGGCTCTGCCCCTGAATCCACCTAGGGCCCTAAGGCAGGCCCTTGGATGCTAATCTGATCGTAATCAAATGCCTAAAACCCTGAGCTTCCGGGGCTCTGCACCCTGGACACCACCTAGGGCCCTAAGGCGGGTCTCTGGATGCTATATCTGATCGTAATCAAATGCCTAAAACCACTGAGCTTCCGGGGCTCTGCACCCTGACCCCACCTAGGGCCCTAAGGCGGGTCTCTGGATGCTCATCTGACCGCAATTTAATGCTTAAATCCCTGAGCTTGGGGCTCCGCCCTGGACCCCACGCCTATTAGTGACCTGGTAGAGTCAAAAATAATAATACGCTTAATACGCTTGAAATGATCAGTTGTAGCACATTTACTAGCTTGAACTTGCAAAGTATTACATGCAGATTTCCATTTCTTCTTTTCTTTTGCCCACATCCCAATTAAAATTCAATAAATAGAAGTAATCAAAGATTGTCTATGACAGTGTCCCTGGTGGAACTGTAACTCGAACGCTGTTTCAAAGGAAACAATCTACGACAAGTTTGCATTTTATTTTATTCTAATTTAAAAATGTTATTCTATGTTCAAAAGACCATATGGTTTATGCAACGGGCATGATAGAACTCTAATGTAGACGGTGATGTGTTACCAAAATTATAAGCTGGTACCTAATGACATTTTCCAATCATCAAATCGTGAGATCCTTAGAAGTTCAAGGAGTTAGTAACGATTTAAAGTTATTCATGGCTAAGCAGAAAAGATTTCAAATTGATCTCAATTGTAGTTGTGGAACTTCCTATTTGAAACACACAAAGACTAAAACTTAGATTCAATCGAAACAAGTAGTTTCATAATGTTCCTTCGATTTTTGTACCGAATTACTTGTAATCGAGAGAAAAAATAACTTTGCATACCTAGCCGAAACTATTTTATGAGAAAAGTTTATGTCATTTTAATCTAATCACAAAGGAATCATGCGGAGTATTGGTTGCTCACAAGCATACACATATTTTCTTAGTAGTCAGGCAAAATGAACCATTAAACCAAACATGGCGATATTATATTATATTCATGTTGCATCGATGCACTAACTTGTCTTGGTCATGAACAAGATTATGACAAGCGGCTGGAAGGGGTGGGGTGGGGAGGGGGGGCAGGAGGCGCGGATCCAAGATTTCTTAGGAGGGCCCAAATTTGAAATTGTGCGAGCCAAATATTGGTACGTAATGGTGACCACTAAAGCAGTGGCGTAATGAGCAAAATCGTTTGGGTGGGGCAGAAGAAAAAAATCCGCATCACCACCACTCTTACATGCAGGCCCCGCTGAACGTTTCTCAAAGTGGGTGGGGGAGGCTAAAGTATTTAATCATGAAGAGCGTAGCGTAAATGGGCGTTGGGTCTAGGGGCAAAGCATCGGCGGAGCCCCAGGAAGCTCGGGCGTATGGGCATTTAATTACGGTCAGATGGCATTTTTTATACTTTATTTGTGACACTGGCAGGACAATAATTGGCGTTTGGTCAAGGGGGCGGAGCCCCGGAAGTTTAGGGTTTGGGGCATTAAATTACCGTCAGGTGAGCATCCAGGGGCCGCCTTAGGGCCCTAGGTTAGTCCAGGGGCAGAGCCCCGTAAGCTCAGGGTTTTAGGCATTTACGGTCAGATGAGCATATTTTGATACCTTATTTGTGACTCTGGCAGGTCACTAATTGGCGTGGGGTCCAGTAGGCGGAGCCCCCGGAAACTCAGGGGTTTTATACATTACGATCAGATTAGCATCAAAGGGCCTGCCTTAGGGCCCTAGGTGGATTCCAGATACCCCCTTCTTTTCTTCGTCCTCTTTATTTCATTCCCTTTATCTCCCTTTTTCCTTTTTTCTTTCCATTTCCTTCCTTCTCTCTCTTATTTTTTGCTGGGGGAGGGGGAAGCAACAACCTGGGAGACAAGGTCCTTTCGCCCCCGATCTCCTTTTCCCTTTTCTTTTCTGCTTCCTCTTCTTTCTTTCCCTTTCTCTCCTCTTTCCCTCTCTCCTTCTTTCCTTCTCTCTCACTCTCTTTATTCTTTTTGGGGGGCCTAGGCCCCTGCCCCTGGATCTGCGCCTGGGGAGGCAACTGCCAATGTCCACATTTCCTGAAACATCCCAGAGTACAGAAGAAGAACTTATCAATTGCACTCAGCGCTCCAAATCCTTTGAATTTTCTGCACTACTAAATGTCTAATCACTTTTGTCCAGTTAATATACCGAGATACTGGCCAAAATCAGAGGAATATCTACAATAAAGCACCTTTTGGCTCAAAATTTATATTTCACACACTACATCACTCATTGAAATTGATATCAGGATGAAGGTATTTTAATTATCCATCTTTTGACACCAAATACATGGTGATTAGAGGTTTTAGTTAAAAGTTATCTTTAAAACTCGATGTAAACACGCCAAACAGGTCCTTAATACACTAATGCACGTATATGCATACAGTTAATACACATGTGGGCAAAAATGTTGTTTTTGTGGAAATCAAATCAATGACTTTGGATTGCTATAACTTTTTATTGAAAAGATATATAAGCCTCTCCTTCGCACAGGATATTGTCATTGTATATAAGCAAATTCCTGGAAAGTTATGAAAAATGCACCTCTCCAATTTTGATATATGGAAAATAATCTTTTTGATAAAATTCAATATTTCGAAAAAATCACCAAAAATCATGTTTTTAACTTAAATTTGCTATGTAAATTAATCTTAATTTCGTTGAAATAGGTATCAAAATGTAGATAATTTAATTTTCTTTCATATGACACCAAACTCATGGTGGTTTGAGGTTTCCTTACAATATTATTTACAAAATACTAATTTGTCGTCAAAGGGCCGCTTTTTGGGGAGGGGCTCCCCCTGGCCACACCCACCACTTAGAACATGCCAGACGGTCGATTTGTTATATGGAGCTATGCGATCTTTACATCTGTGGACATGAAAATTGGTTTCCCTTCCAGCTAGGTTGACCCCCCCTGGCTCCCGGACTAGGTGCCTGGTGGAAAGAAAGTTGCAACGGACGTGCTATCCGAAGTTGTTTTATGTGGATCGAGTGAATGACATGACGCTTATGACTTGACCTTTACATTATTTTAACAAAATATCAGAATTTTGCAAGTGAATTCAAGGAAAAGAGGAAGTGACTCATGAAATTCCTTTGTTTACTCCTTACTTGTCCATTAGAGACGGCACTGAAGCCCGCACTGAAGTTCAAGTAGGCGCGATTGGAGAGAGAGAGAGAGAGAGAGAGAGAAAGAGGGAGAGAGAGATCTAGACTGAGATTACAGCCGGGGGTCGGGGGAGAAATGTCTTCATATATATATATATATATATATGCATGAAAAACGCTATGAAATTTAATTACAGTAGTACAATCATAATTTTTAGCATTTTTACAGATTTTCACTAATGTAAGTATCAAATTCACAGTATTCACTGGTACAGCTCATGCATCATTTATGTAAAGCAAAGAATATTGTGCGAAATAGATCGATGCCGAGTTGATATAGGCCCAGCCCGAGTTGAGCACACTCCGATATGCGTTGGGCCGAGCTGTTAAGCACTTAATCTGAAATTTTGCTTGCAAATAATCACATGACATATGGTTTGAGAAATTTCAATCATGCTTTAGCTGTGTGATGGTTCCGGACAATTACCCCCGGAAAAAATTACCCCCAGGACAATTACCCCCCGAAAAAAAATCTGCTTTTATTAAAACAAACTTATTATCAGGGTGGAATAAGGGGGTGGGGTAATGTCCTAGGGGGTAATTTTCCTCGGGGGAGGGGGTATATGTTCCACGGGGGTAATTGTCCACGGGGGTTTATTTTCCGGGGGTAATTTTCCTCGGTGCGTAATTTTCCGGGGGTGATTGTACAGGGGTAGGCCAGATTGTCCTGATACATGTGTGATAAGTGGAAGGGGTTGGGGGGCGGGGAGACATGGGAGGGAGGAAGGAGAAAGGGGGTGATTGTTCGATTCCCCTTGGCCCCTGGATTTTATTTTATTTTTCTAGGCAATCTGAGGTTCATTACCGTGGTAAATGACTTATTCTCAAATTCCCGGATAATATGCACTGTTCCTCTTTTTTTTTTTTTTAAACATTTTTATAATGTATCTGTTTTGGTTTTGATAAATCGCGGCTCTTCGTGCATACATTTTTTTGGTTAATAATTCTTAGGCTGGATTAGGCCTATTGGGAGCAAATTGAAGGTATCCTGATAAAAATATTCGCGAAGGAGCGTGAATGAGGGTAAAATATTATATTTCGATGCCCCCGGCCATTACCACAATATTTTTTATTTTAGGAGCGTTTTTGGCACCCTCTGACTCTGTTTATATAGAAGGCTCTTATAATGTACCAGTGTCTTCTCATAAATACCGGTTCAGCTTGATTTCTCTGCACATGATTAATAAACAGGTTTCAGCATGTATATTTCGAAAGACTGATGTAGCCTAAAATTTATGTCATTTCGACGACTGCTTGATTTTATCATAAATATGTGTGTAGGCCTACATCTTTCCAATGTTTCTGT
Source organism: Mesocentrotus franciscanus (assembly GCA_037976565.1). NCBI lineage: Eukaryota > Metazoa > Echinodermata > Echinoidea > Camarodonta > Strongylocentrotidae > Mesocentrotus > Mesocentrotus franciscanus. The sequence continues at coordinate 26,872,283 of CP137673.1, forward strand.
TGCCTCTTTCCTTTAAAAAATCGTAACCATAAATCCAGTCGAAATTTACGTTTCCTAATTTTGCTCATTGACCACTGCTTTGTGAAGTAGATCAATATCATTTTGCTGAAGAATCAAACACATCTCTTTTGTCTTAGTTAGTTAAATTGATTTTAATTTTGTATAATTGCTCGTAATAAGCTAACCAGATTTGCACTGATGATATGACAAGTTATAATGAAGGAATATCGCAAGAAAGTCCAATATAAAGCGATCTTGACTGCGCTGTGCATCTTGCTTTTCTAAATCTTTCAAATGGTGCCATGCAGGTATAAACTGTCAGAGGCAAAAATGTCATTAGTTACAACAGAGAAAGAAAGCTGTGAAACCCTCAGAACTGATACTTACCCAAGATGAAAATCCAATTGAATCCCCATTGAATGTCCCCATTGAATCCCAATTGAATACCAATTGGCAATTGGTCCCCATTGAAACCAAAAGGCAATTGCATGGTCCCCATTGAATGTCCCCATTGAATCCCAATTGAATACCAATTGACAATTTGGAGTACATGGAAAGTGAAACAATGGGTACCTATTGAAACCAATTGGCAATTGGTCCCCATTGAAACCGAAAGGCAATTGGTCCCCATTGAAACCGAAAGGCAAGTGGTCCCCTTTGAAAACGAAAGGCAATTGGTCGCCATTGAAACCAACTGGCAATTATTGGTCCCCATTGAAACCAACTGGCAATTGGTAAATCGAGAACTATTGATAAATCAGTAATTCATAATCAATGTTGGCAACTGTCCATCAATAGGTATATTCTAATCTCAAATGCATTTACTCCATCACAAAGATCATTTGAAGTGGATTTAAGATTGACTTTTGAAAAGATTGAGGCTCGTAAAACATATATAATAAACATACATGTTGTTTCTTTGTTAGTAATCATATAAATAATATATCTATTGCTAAAACGTAATTGTAACATGATCAGACAAATAATCTATTGGTCAATAATTGCCGAAGGAAAATACAAATCACAAAATTGATGTGCATTGTCATAATTCGCTTAACAAATCATTATAAATTTATTTTTCTGTGACACGTGTAGAGTATACTAATGAATATTCATGAGATACAAAGATCTGTTGGTTTCTTTTGGTTTCTATTGGTCCCATTGGGTTCTATTGGTCTTATTGATCATATCGGTCCTATTGGTTTCTATTGGTCTAATTGGTTTCTATTGGTCCTATTGGTTTCTATTGGTCCAATTGGTTTCTATTGAGCATTGGTCCTATTGGTTTCTATGGGTCCTATTGGTTGAAACCAATTGAACACCAATTGAATTTTCAATTGGTTTCAATTGGACCAATTGGCCCCATTAGACTTTATTGGGATTTCAATTGGTTTCAATTGGTCCAATTGGCCCCATTAGACTTTAAAAAAAGATTTCAATCGGTTTCAATTGGCCCCATTAGACTTTAATGGGATTTCAATTGGACCAATTGGCCCCAGTAGACTTTAAAAAAGGATTTCAATTGGTTTCAATTGGACCAATTGAAGTCCCAAATAGGGCCAATTGGACCAATTGAAACCAACTGAAGTCCTATTAAATTTCCATTGAGACCAATTAAAACCAATTGGAACCAATTGAAACCAATTGAAAATTCAATTGGTGTTCAATTGGTTTCAATTGGATTTTCGTCTTGGGTAGGTTAGGTAAAAATAAGTTGCTAGAAGTGGTATACATCTCTTTCAAAACTCATTAAAGAATGACAATGACGGAGGAGGGCAATAGAAAATACAGTACTTTCAATGATCCAGTTTCTCAGACAGAACGCGATTACGATTGACAAATTATCTGCTCACATTCATATCTTAAAGATGATAATTATCCATTCCCCCTCCATCACCAGAGCCGAACATCCTCCATGTAATATAAAGATAAAAGAATATTTGATTCACTTCTGATTCTTCCCATTTCTGTAAATGCAACGACAACCTGCATACCTTGATTGTTAAGTTCTTTTCCTCCGAAATAATTTGTCTGTATAAGGTAAATGACCTAAGCTTCTCCCCCAAAATTACCAGACAATCCTAAAAATATATCTAGCCACTCCATATCCCTTAATTGAACTAAATGATAATGTTCAATATTAAATTGCCATGACTGTCTGACTTTCACGTAGTAATTTAAAAGTACGTGTCGGTATAGGTCTCTGGCTCTTTTTGGCATAATGAGCAAATTGAGCAGAAACTATCCTTAAAAAAAAACGGACTTGATTAGTTGTTCTTTTGTTTATATGACTCCGTGTAATAACAACTGATATTCTCTGTACTTCTTGATAAAGTGTTGTGCTCCTAATGCCTAGGTCATTTTTGCTCTACGGCTAGGATACGGCGGCCGTACGCCCCCGAAATCGAGAGATACTTGCGGCGGCCGCAGAGAATCTGCGGTGGCCTTAGGGTCACCATAGGGCGTATCCCTATCTTTACAGGCCGTACGGGTCGCCGTGGGATTATAACGCGGAGTTATAACTGTTTTCATTTCTAAGTTCGCCGTAGCGATTACACACGCCTTAGCCATGCCGTAGAGCGGTTCCACGGCGACCATACGTCGGGCGTACGGTGGCCTTGCGTTTGCCGTGCGGTTGCACTAGGGTTTTATGAATTATAATTGACTTTTGCGGACCCCAAACAAATTGCGGTGACCGCAGGAATTCCACAGGCGTCCTAGGTCAGCCTTAAGGCGGCCCTACGGCGCCCGTATACGGTGGCCTTGCGGGCGCCTTGGTATTTGTCAAAATCCTACGGCCGACGCACGGCCGCCCTAGGGCCGCAGGGACGCCCTAGGGCGGCCGTGCGTCATCACTTCAAGGCCGTACGGCAGCCGCAGGCTTTCTCTCTCCACAAATTCAAAATACGCCGTGCGACTACCCTAACATAATAGGGACTTTTAGATTTGCACGTCGACGTAGTGGACTGCAACGTGTGCCATTCTTTCAAGGCACTGGCCCGTGCCCGGCAGTGCCTTAAAAGGACGTCACATTACCTTAAAAGGATGTCACCGTGGCAGTCCACGTTCTCGTCGTGTAAAATCTAAAAGTCCCTATTGTGACCGCTAACGTATGTGACCGTGGGAATGCTGCGGCGGCCCTATAATTGCTATTGGCCGTAGATATTTTAGACCGCACGGCCGCCGCGGCAAATGTGACCTACTCTGACGAAAATGTTCGCCTATTTCTTTATCCGTTAAGTCAAATTTGCAACAACCGCATTTTACTAGCTAAGTAGCTATAGTAAGTAATATGATTCACGTAAATCTATAACGAAACAAAAAATCCTCGTTTTACAACCTTAAATACACACACAATGCACAAACTCACTCTCTCTCTCTTCTCCAGTTGGTCTTACTCCGTAAATCATTCATTCCGGTACACACACAAGTTCACTACTGTCTTCTCAAGTTGCGCCCTGTATCATATTTAAGATAGAAAATGAATAATTTGGTCTTATTTGCACTGAGTAGCCACATCTGTATTAATACTGCTCTTACTGCGGGCACCAGAAACCCATTCGATGCCCAGTTGAAGCATTTCATTCACCTGCTATTATTCTTTGTACTCCAATTGCCAGAACGCAAATTGCATAAATAAATGAAAGAGATTTTTCAACCGGTTCATTTTAGTATTTTTAAATAAATGAGTTACAATATTATTATTACCCCATTATTTATTTTCACCAAATGTAATTTTTACCTTCTCGGCTATGATCTTCCCTCATTGAAAAGTAAAGGTTTCGTTATTGAATTAAAAAGTCTTTCAAATTAAAGCTTGATGCATATGATACATGTACAACTCCGCCTGGTACGTCACATTTTCAAGAAAATGGCTGCGCCCATTTCATGCTAAAAGGCATTAAATTCATTTATATATCTCTTGTACACGTTCGTAAGATTTATTGTACATCAAAAGGCAGGAATTC